>QANY01005229.1:626477-804033 GCA_003255025.1 Datisca glomerata | reverse complement strand
GGGGGGGGTATATTTCTTAGAAAAATATCGGGTTTGATAAATTTTTTGATGATATTAATTGCTATTATGGGTGATATTAATTACCATCACATCATTTTGTAATGTAAAATTTGGTTGCCGAAAACATTTCGCGATAAAAAAAATGGTGGCAAATGATTTTTGCGACAATTTTTTTAATATCTTATGAATACTCTCTTCTTTATTTTTTCTTTGGATACATTTGTAACATCAAACTTTAAATAATCTCTTTTTTATTTTCTTTGGATACATTTGTGAATCAAATCCTATAATGAATTATGATTCGAAATTTTTTTAATGAACTATTATAATGATATGTATATGTATTTCTTAGAAAAATATCGGGTTTAATAATTTTTTTGATGATATTAATTACTATTATAGGTGACATTAATTACTATTACAACATTTTGTAATGTAATATTTGGTCGCCGAAAATATTTCGCGACAAAAAAAATCGGCGGCAAAAGATTTTTGCGACGATTTTTGAATATCTTCTGAATATCTATTTTTTATTTTTTCTTTGGATACATTTGTAATGCCAAATTTTAAATACTCACTTCTTTATTTTTCTTTGGATACATTTGTGAATCAAATCTTATAATGAATTATGATTCTGAGATTTTGAAACGAATTATTATAACGATATATGTATATATATATATATTTCTTATAAAAATATCGTGTTTGATAAATTGTCTGATGATATTAATTGCTATTATAGGTGATATTAATTACTATTACAACATTTTGTAATGTAAAATTTGGTCGCTGAAATTATTTGGCGACAAAAAAAATGGTGGCAAAAGGTTTTTGCGACAACTTTTTTTTGTCACAAAAGCTTTTTGTGACGAAAAGAAAAAATGGTCGCAAAAAGGTTTTTGCGACGAGAATTTTTTAGTCGTGAAAAACCTTTGGCAACCAAATTTTTTTTGTCGTGAAAGCCTTTTCGCGACCAGAATTTTTTTTGTCGCTAAAGGCTAATCCGACGAGATCCAAAAATTCGTCGTCAAAGTCTTTCGCGACGAGTTTTTGGGGTTTTTAGCGACCAAATGTTGGTCATTGAATTCCTTGTTTCTTGTAGTGAAAAAGAAAACACAATTCTTGATTGTTCAGAAGTTAATCGAATTATATGTATGAGTCATGAAATCTCATATATCCTTATATTTACATAGGGAATTCTAATTTATTGGTAAACAGGTGAAGAAATAGATTCATCTTTTTATTTGAGATAAAGTTATTTATATGAATGAAATACGAACAATTATTTTCTTTAGTTGTTCTGTTTCTTTTTTCTAAACAAACTACTTAATTACATATGAGAGTCATAAATACGCCTCATACATTGTTGTCATACTAAACTATTACACCGATTTAGCTCTTCTATTTTTATAGTAAAGTTATCACGACCTGTGCAAGCAAGCACAAGATATTGCGCATAAGTGATAAACTATGAAAAGGATACAAATGGTAAAACCAAATAAAATTTGCAAGAACTTGTCATTTGGTTAAACTTTTGGAGTAACTAGTAGAAAAGTATGTCATCCACATGAATTAAATTAATTTAAAATATATGTTTGAATTTGAAATTAATATTAACTATCTGTAAGATTAGTTGTAACCTTTTACAATCTTTAAATTATATTGTATAGTATTGCTCTTCATATAATACATAAAATATTTTTCTGTCACCAATTTGCCATATTCTTAAAAATGATTATCATATTAAGAGGTATTTTCTCTTATTTAAACATATATTAATGTCTTTCTCTGAATTTATTTATATGAATAGTTTATGTTCCCAATATCATAAGTTTTACAACATATTTAAGTTATATATTTATAATAAAAAATATTATTGACTTTAAAAGATAAACTCATTGTATACAAAATCTCAAATTTTATCTTAACGGAGATTCATTTTTAATTATTATAAAACTTTATAGTTTTACTAAAAATTTAAGAATAAATTATTATTGAATGGATGATAAATTTTCATTATACGAAATAAATGAGAACAACTTGAAATACTTGATTTGAACTATATTTTATGAGATTATAAATCGTAAAAGAAGCTGAAATCCTTTCCATGGTTGGATCTCTACAGCATGACATTTAAAACGTATTTTGTACATGTTAAACTAATTTAAATATATGTAGGATTTAAAATTAGTATTAATGTTAATATATATATATACATTATTCAAAGATTTATGAGAAATCTAAATGAAAAATAAAATAGTAATAATAATACATGCATTAACTTGTTTATGGTGTTGAAATTGTACTACATAACACTCCTCTTTGAATAGCGTTTGAAATGATTTATTTGTTCAATTTATCATATTTTATAATAAATAATTATCATATTAAGGAAAAGTTTATCGTATTACGTATTTCTCTAAATCTATTTATTCTAATTTTCATGTTCATCATAACATAAATATTACAAAATATTAATTTATAAATTTATATGAACAAATTATTGTTGACCTAAAAATAAATATTTGTTGTATAAAATATCTTTCAAATGTACGAATGTTTATGTAACTAATTACATGATACTATAAAAATATATAATTTTACTAACTATTAATAAACAAATTATTATGGAAAAATAAACTTTCATTTAGGAATAACAATAGTATATATATTATATATTTCATATAACATATCTATAATTTATATTTATATTGATATATAAGCCGTATATATATATATATATATATATTGTCTACATATGCTCGATAGTTTAGTATAAAGATGTTGATTGAACGGTTTGGTTTGATTTTAGATCAATTCTATAACAAAATTAATATAATGAGTTTGATAAATGAGTAAACCAAACCAAAAAAATCAAACATATAAACAAATCCCAAACAAACTACTATTAGTTATCAGTTTGGTTTGGTTGGGTTGATTGTTTCATTTCCTTTGTACTTAAAATTAACAAAGTTAATGTAGAAAAATGTTCATCTTAATTAAATGAGTCTTATTTGATTAGATAAGTTAGTTAATAGATTTATACATAGTCAATAAATAATAAAATAAATCTTATTTCATTAAGCACATGTCATGTTCTGCGTGGGGACTATGCTAAGTTATGATGAAATTAGGCTTATCCTTAATACCTTATATTGAAGTAGTCGGTTTGGTTTGAGTTGAGTTATTTAAGAGAAAATCAGGCCCAAACCGAATTTAATGATTTTTTTTAAAAATGAAGCCAAACCAAACTATTTTTACTATTTAAGAAACTGAATAGATTATGGTTTGTGCTAGTTTGGGTAGTTTAGTCAATTCATCATTTTTTTGCACACCTTTATATAACATATATATTTGATATTGTTTATAATAACACTTTTTTCAATTATATTTATATATATGCTCGATAATTTAATACATTATTTATATTACTATTTACTATTATATACAAACACGTTAATACGCTCGCGTGTATAATATATATCACATATATGCATATGTTATATCATATATAAAAATATATTATATGTGTCACAATACATATATATACCAACGCGGCAACACATATGCATATGTGTCATAATATATAACTTATATTATACACATATATGTAAATATGTTATAAATATGTAACATATATTATACACATATTATGTGTATATAAGGCATCTACAAAAAATGTATATTTATTATCTATAATAGTGTATATATATATACGCACGGGAATTTCAAATGTTTTAGAAATTCTTGAGAATTTTTTTGGACAGGTGAGAAAAATCTTTTGATATTTTGGAATAGTTGAGATAAAATTTCAATATTACATGAGAGGAGAGAAAGATAGAGAGAAGAAAATTTTAAAATATTTTATGAGAGGAGAGAGATGATTCCATTGGAGGAGAGAGAAACTTTAGGAGAGATGAGAAAGAAAAAATAATTAGAAGAGAGATTGAATTTGAAGAGTGAAGAGAGTTTTTTTTCTTTTCTATCAAGAGGAGCGAAGAGATGAGAGATAAAAATAATAGTTTGAGATTTACCAATAATGGTCTAACTTTTTTTAGTAGCGTTAAATAATGATATTACATGTTTAGAAATCCTTGAATATTGGAATCAACATCAACATCAACTTAACTATATCTAGTTTAAAAAAAAGAATTTAACTATATCTAAAATGACACATATGTCCTCGCTTGGTAATTATGGGTGTTTATGGTTCGGTTCGATGATAAAATCGAACTGTGAATATTAAAAGAATCGAATCGAACCGTGAATTTTGGTTCGATTTAGTTCAATTCTTAATTCGTATATTATTAATTAAAAATAATTTGTTAATGATATTATTGAAAAATTAAATATAAAATTAAAATTTTACTTCGATTCGATTTTATAAGAAATTATATATAAAAAAATCATATAAATTTAAAAGTTACTTGGATTCAAAAATCATCAAATTTTAAACCAAATCGATCATTTTTGATTTGACTCAGATGAACTAATTCGGTTCAATTTTGAACACTCCGGCTCCTAACCAGGCCATTGAGGGACTGCGTTTGCTATCGGTCCGAGTTTATTCATTCATTCTTTCATCTTGGTCTTCACTCAGACAAAGTTCTTAGGGAGCTATGGGCGCTGAGAAAGCAACAAACTCATCAGACATCTTAGACGAGGACGATCTTGATGAAGAGCCAGGCGAGGTTATTGAATCGGCGCCACCTCTTAAGGTTGGCGAAGAGCGAGAGCTTGGTGGCTCTGGCATTAAGAAGAAGCTCCTCAAGCGGGGCGTAGGATGGGAGATTCCTGAATTCGGTGACGAAGTAACTGGTAAAATTCAATTTGATTGAATTCGGTACATTTTCAAATGATTCCGAAAATATTTTCTTTGAATTTTCTGTCGGTATCTGAGGAAAATGCTTTCGGAATTCGCTGTAGTGCATTACGTGGGTACTTTGCTTGATGGGACGAAGTTCGATTCCACCAGGGATAGAGATGAAATCCTGACTATGAAGCTTGGTGAAGGTGAGTTCTTGATGGAAAATTGTCTAATTGATATTTTTTTTATTTAAGAGCTTGCTCAAATTCCTGATTACTAAAAGCTTTATTGTGTTTGATACATAGGTCAAGTGGTTATGGGGCTGGATCATGGGATTCTAACCATGAAAAGAGGAGAGCTTGCTCTGTTCACTTTGCCTGCTGAGCTGGGTTATGGAGACGTTGGCCGGGATGGTGTTCCTCCCTATTCAATTATTCAATTTGAAGTGGAACTTGTTTCTTGGATCACAGTGGTGGACGTCTGCAACGATGGTGGAATTATCAAGAAAATAATGGAAAAGGGAGAGAGGAACGAGAGACCCGGTGATTTAGATGAAGTTCTTGGTACTCTAAAAGCTTATTATTAGTTCTCCTTTTCAGTTCTTTATGTTAATTAATGGCATGTGAAATGTTACACAATGTTGCATGGGAATATTTTGTTGCTAGTGCAGTAAAGTATCAAGTGACACTCGAAGATGGCACTATGGTCACCCAAACACCAGATGAAGGAATTGAGTTCTGCGTCAAAGATGGTAGAGTAATGTTAACTAATGAACTTTTCTGGCAGATGGAAAAAGACATTGTGTTGTCTTTGTTATAACAGTTAGTGATAATGTAGTCTTTATTTCTTGCAGGCCACTTTTGTCCAGCATTGCGAAAGGCAATCATGACGATGAGATGGGGAGAGAAGGTGAAACTAATAGTTCAGCCCAAGTGTATGTATACAACTCTGCTTGAGATTTTTTGCTTGGCGATTTCCCGTAATCCTAAGCACTATTTTTATTTTCTATTTAAGGATACGATTTGGGTTTGGCTTAGTTAGAATGTCTTTGCATTATTGAAAACCTCTTGTAGATGCTTTTGGAGATGATGGGTTGGATCAAAACAACCGAACTCATCTAGTTCCACCAGGTTCTTTGCTGAACGTCAACATGGAGCTAGTAGCCTTCAAGTCTGTCATTGATGTTACTGGTGATTCCAAGGTAATGAAAAAGATCTTGAAAGAAGGGGAAGGTACTGTCACTGCCAATGAAGATGCAATTGTTACCAGTAAGTATATTGATGCATGGACGAAAACTCTTTTAAAAAACACTTACAGAAATTCTATCTCAGGACAGGAAATTTGTCAATAGTGTGTGTTTGCATCTGGAATAACCTGAAAATTAAACCGGTCATGGAAGTGCATGAATGTTGTTCGGTGATTTTAATTTGAACATTTCCAGTTAGCTATGTGGCTAGGCTGGAGGACGGCACAGTATTTGAGAAAAGAGGGGTTGATGGCGATCAACCTTTGGAGTTCATTACTGATGAAGGTTGGTATATTCCTACTTTCTATAGTTTCAATTCAACGTAATCATGATCTATTTATCAGAAGATCATAAGCAGCAGATTGCCCTGACTCGTGTTATCAATTTTGTGTGTCTAGACCAAGTGATTGCTGGCTTAGACCGAGCAGTGGCTACAATGAAGAAAGGAGAGCGGGCGTTGTTGACTATACATCCTGATTTTGGATTTGGGAGCGTTGAAGTAAAGAGTGATCTCTCTCTGGTTCCATCACGTTCAAATGTAGTTTATGAAGTTGAGATGCTAGATTTCATTAAGGTAATATTACCCACTAATATCAAAACATAGACTTAAGTGTCTGAATGTTATGTTAGTAGTCTCTTACTTTTGTACAAGTCAAACGATAATAGGAGTGTATTCCATATCATTATTTTGGTAATTGAATAAACAACGCCCTGGATGTTGTCTTCCAGAGCAATGAGTCACATCTTGGACTTGAGAAATGGTATTCTTTGATGTTAGTGGTATTATTTGCAGATTTTCTTGTTTAGGACGGTCTGACATTCCTTTAATGAGGGTGGATGTTTAACCTCGGGGCTGGAGGAGAAAGATAATAGCAATTATATATCTTTTTGCTTACACTCCCCAGATGGGTTATGCCTTGCTCTATCAAGCAAGTTGCTTTTCGCTGGCAGTCAACTGATAGAGGTTTTGTGGATAAGTCTTTTTGGGCGGTTATCATTCATGCTCTTTTTTGGGTGATCTGGCATGAGAGAAACCAGAGAGTTTTTTAGGGGACTGAAAATTCTTTTTGTAAAGTCTTCTTTTACTTTACTTGTATTCTTAAAGAATGGGTGGGCATCCTATTCCCCGAGTTAGAGTTTGAGAAAATCTGGGTGAATGGCCTCCATTCTGTGTTTATAGGTCTCCTTTAGGTTGTAATTACCCCGTCTCGGGTTTTTTCTAATACAAATCTTACTTACCAAAAGAAAATATGTACATATGTTTGTATATGTATGTGTGTGTTTGTGTATATTGTTTCTGCAGTATGCACAGCTTTCCTAACTTTCTCCATACTTCCGTTCTGTCTGTTCTTTGTCTTTCTCTTTGACAAGTAGGAAAAAAGGCCATGGGAGATGAGTGATCATGAGAAGGTTGAAGCAGCTGAAAAGAAGAAAGAAGAAGGGAACATACTATTTAAATCTGGAAAGTATCAGCGAGCAAGAAAAAAGTATGAAAAGGTGAAACATGATTGCATAATTTTACTTTTTAATTAATACTAGTGCACTTGAACGTGCGATGCACGTTGTTTGAGTAATCTTTAAACGAATATGTTAAATGATGACCTGATAATATTTTTTGATATAACATTTTTTAATATATTAATTTCTAATATGTATGTTGCACGGGATAAACTAAACAATAAAAATACTATGTATGTAATATCCAAAAAGATGAAAAAGTGCTAAAGATTGAATAGTTAAACATAGGTGCAAAAAGAAATTATATAGATCATTATGTGTTCGTAGAATTCATAAAAACAATATTAGATTTCATTCAATTTATATAGTTGCTTTAAAACTCTATTTTTTTAATTGCATGTTTTAACTAATAAATTTACATTTGTTCCATTTTGACGTTCTTTTCATGCGTCTTGTTCCCATTTCTTGCATGTTAAGATATGTTATCATGATTGAATATATATTTAATTATTAATAATTTGATTTAAAATTATGAATATTTAATCTTAACAATTTTGTTAATTATAAAAGACAATTAAGAAATTATATGAAGTAGTGGGGGTAATTTTTGTCCAAAAATATTTCCCACCTAGCCTCATTTATATATACTAGTTAATACACACGCGCGATGCACGTGTAATTAAACATATAATATTTTTAGTTGTGATTATTACTTATAATCATGTTATGTTTATGTGAAGTAAATAGAAATATATAACACCATATTATTTGTTTTCAATTTATTTGAATAAAATCAGTAGAATATTATATTGTTATTATTTGTATTTGTTGATATATTTTGATACAATCATGTTGTACCACATCATGTCTGTTTATTGGAAAAACTTAAGAGTGTACAGTAGAAATATACTCTAAAAAATTTAAAGACAAATTGATGTCATTAGAATTAAATTATTTATTTCATGTTTTGTTTTAAACTTTGATTTTCTATTTTCCGTTCTTATTGCAAATTTAATTTTTTGTTTATAAATTTTTGTAACTATATTTATACAATTATATATTGCTATTTTATCACAACAACATATACATCTCTACTTAAAAAAGTGATATTTTATTGTTAAAAAAAATAGTGTTTCACATGAAAAAATTGGTATTGTTTCAAACTAAAAGTTGTATTAATTAAGTTTATGGCTGTTTAGTTGTGCCAAATGGTCATAGTTTGTGGTAGTGGTAAAAAATAATAGTAACAACGATTAAGAATGTGACAAGTGTACTTCTAGCGGGTATTTTTGGATTTAGAAAAAAAATATGTGGACATAATTGTCCAAAACAATTTCTTCCTTGCTTCCCCCTTTTAATATATCATAGATTATAGATCATTTGCTTTGGCAATTTTCCGTGCAGGCTGCAGACTATGTTAGGGAAGATGGATCTTTTGAAGATAATGAGCAAAAACTAGCCAAGGCGTTAAGAGTGACCTGCTGGTTGAATGGTGCAGCATGTAGTCTCAAATTAAATGACTACCTAGAGGCAATCAATTTATGTTCGAAGGTAAATTGCATGCAAAGTACAACCAGCTTGCATGTATTCTAACCATTCCTATTCATTTATTATTTCTTGGTCACTCGGTTAGAATTGAATTCGAATAACACGGAGAAAGACAGTGGTTGAGATAAAAGAAAGAAAGAAAGAAAGAAATATATATATCTGGTGATGTAGGATATATTGATGCCGCTGATTATCGATGCACAGGCTTCACTCAATATGTATGAAATGAAGGCTGAGTATCAAGAAAAAGTATTTACTCGTATCTTAAATTTCTGATACTCTGCAGGTACTAAATATTGAGTTTCATAATGTCAAAGCTCTATATAGACGAGCTCAAGCATACATGGAAACTGCAGATTTAGACTCAGCTGAATTGGATGTCAAGAAAGCTCTTGAGATTGATCCTCACAATAGGTATTAAACACTCTCTTCTTTTATATTGGAAATGTATCATGCACTTTCGGGTGTACATTGAGCGCGTCTTTGTACAGAGAGGTGAAGTTGATGCTGAAGAATCTGAAAAAACTACAAGATGAGAACAATAAACGTGACGCAAAGCTCTATGCAAACATGTTTGCTCATTTGAAAAGTGATTCTGATTCATCTATGGTAACTAAAGTAAGTCCTTAGTTAACCTTTCAGAATTTTGAACTTAATAGATTCATTGTTTAAAAGTCAATTTGGTGACGTTTTATAAAACAAGAACTTCAACAGCATGATGTGTACTGATAAGATTCTATTTAGCGATTATTTGACACGGCTATAAGTAGCTGAGTGCACGTTACACATTATTAAGCAGCAATGGTCACCAAAATGATATTGATGATATACTTGCAGAAGTTGAAGGTTGAGAAAGCAGAAGATGAGAGAAGGGAAGAGGTCAGGGCAATGGAAAGGGAAAGAGTCGATGATACCAATTCGATGTCAGTTAATAGAGTGGATTTTGATTCCTTTTGCTGAAAATACATGTATAACTGTATATATGCATCTGCAATGGAAGCCAAAGAAAATGAGTACAAAAAATTCAATGGTTTACGAACCCAGATAGTGCTTATAAACGAGTCATTACTTGGATTTTTGAGTATTTTACTACTTTTTAAAAAAATGATTAAAATACAGTGCTTTTCAACTTATTCCAAAATTAAGGTACCTTTTATCACATCACACAAAATCATCTTTACAAAATATGATATTTGAAAGACGTGGCTATCCGAGCACCACCCATCTTTACAAAAGATGATATTTGAAAGACGTGACTACCCGAGCACCACCCGTAAAATCATGTTTACTAAATACGATTTCCAACATTGCTATTCCCGCATATGGTCTCTACACAAAATCTGTCTTTCAGGGATTGATAATGATTTAGTTTCTCCACAAAGAATGTCTCGGCGTGCCTCTCTCATTCTCTATTAGCTACACATATGGAGGAAATCTTCGAGAAATTGCCCGGGTCTAGAACCTTGTGAAGGAAATAACGATAATCGGACTCCAACTCCTCTTTTTGACCAATTGTGGGGCTTTTGGGTAATGGAAATACACCCTTACTGTTCTTGTTTTAGACTACTTCATGCCCTAAATATCTGCTTTCCATTCTCTTTCGAAAATCATTTGAAATTGAGAAACAATTGCACCAATGGCCTGTTTACTTGGCCGATTTGAAATAATTAATGTGAGACTCACTATCTAATTGGATTTGTAGTCCATGTATTTGTGGATTTGTAATCTAAATCAAAATAGGAGATTACAAATCTTAATTCATTTTTTTGTTGCTTTTAATGTTAAAAGTCAAAAATATAATTTTTAATGTTATCAAATTATAATGTCATTTTACTCTCTAAATAGATATGACAAAAATATTTATGGGTAAAAATACTCGCTTCTTTCGACCCAACCTAACCCTAACCCTGATCCTAACCCGGCCCAGACCCAAATCTCGACAATGGGCCAGACCCGACCTTGATCCCGACTCGGACCTGACCTGGACCCCGACTCTGACCTAGACTTGGTCCCGGACCCTGACCCCGACCTCGACCCGAACCTGGTCCCAGCCCCCGATCCCGACCCAGACCCGGACCCGAACCCTGGACCCGGACTCAGACCCAGAACCTGATCCCGATCCCGACCCTGATCCTAAACACGGACCCTGACCCGGACACTGACCCGACCGAACTCCAAAATATTGTAAAAAAAAGAGTAACATTTTTAATTGAAGGTATTATAGTAAACTTACCTAAGCAACATAATCCAAATCATCTAATTCAAATATTCAAATTCATAGTAAACACAATATTATAAATCCGAAATTCAAATCTAAAATCCAAAATCTAAATCCTAAATCCAAATCCGTAATCCAAAATTTTCTAAACATGCCATAAATCTATGTTTCCTCAGTCTTCGTCATCTCCTGTATCTTCTTGCCTTAATATCTAATCTGTCTTCTACGTTGCCTTACTGCAGAGTAAAATTACAAAAGATCTTAGTTCGCAACATCATCTTTTACAAATAAGATTTTCACAAAACACGATTTTCACGTGGCACTATATACAATAGTTTTCGAATATTTTTTAAAACTACTTTATTTTAGGTTTTTTTTTTAAATAACAGTACAATTGTCAAACCCCTCATTACTTTCGGATGTTATGGTATCAAGGTTTTGGACCCTTTCCTGTTGGTTGCAACAGGAGAGGGACTTGTTTGATTTGGATGATCAACCTAATACTTTTTTTTCATTAGGAAATAAATAAATTTGTCATCAAATAGAGCATATTTGATCACAGACATATTGAAAAACTATCTCAAGTACAAAAAATTAAAAATAATTATACTAAATAAACATGTTTTGAAAGTTCATTTAAAAATAACAGATATTTTTAAATTATAGGTAAATTACATATTTTTAATGGCACATTATCAACTAAATGTTGATGAATTTGTAGTTAACGATTTTTCAATTCAAACAGATATTTTTCAATTCAAACATTATTTTTTTATTTTTAATTAAATAAAATGATAATCAATGATTGATTCTAGTTTTCCTTTTTAGCTAATTTTGATAATGAAATATTCTAGTTTCAATAATTGATTCTAGTAAAGATTAGTTAAATTACAGATTTTAGTGTCTCGTTATTAACCAGGTGTTGACGAATTTGTAGTTAACGATTTTAACCTTTGATTTACAGATATAATCATATTTGGTGGAGTCCTTCCATTTAATTAATTATTTTAAAATTTATTATCTTTTAATTCAAACGTTATTTTTTATTTTTAATTAAATTAGATGATAGTCAATGATTGATTCTAGTTTGCTTTTTTAACCTAATTCTGATAAAGAAATATTCTAGTTTCAATGATTGATTCTAATTCTAAAACGGTAAATAACAGATTTTTAGTGTCACGTCATCAACCAGATGTTGACGAATTCGTAGTTGACGATTTTAAACTTTGATTTACTGATTTCATAATCAGATTTGATGTGCTTCTTGCATTTAATTAAATATCTAAAATTTATTGTCTTTCAATTCAAACATTATTTTTTATTTTTATTTTTAATTAAATTAGATGATAATCAATGATTGGTTCTAGTTTTTTGTTTAGTTTTGGCTAATGGCGTTAATGGCTTCGGGATTTAGGTTTTTTTTTAAAAAATTTGATGGTTACTTGATTTACGGTTATGACAAATATTATTTTAAAAGCTAAGAATAAATTACACCCATAATTATAGTATCACTGAAATCAGTATATCATCTATAGACGTATGATATACTCGAATATCTTAAAAAACATACATTATCTATAAATTTTTTGACGTATGATACACTCGAAGAATTATTTTTTAATACTTATTATCGAAATAAACTTTTATATGTGATGTAGTGTTTATTGTTGTTTTTTATATAGATTTTATTAGTTTTTTTATTTTGGAAATAATTGATTGGTGGAAAGTTATTGTATCTAGCGATTTCTAAGGGATCTTGATTGGTGTGGTTGAGATTCTTAAAAACGGTTATGGTATGTTTGATTTTCAAATAATGTCAATTAATTACTTCCTAATTCCTAGTGTCTATCAATTAAATATATAAGTTATATACTGATGATATACATGAAAAAATATCTAACATGTTATATATAGATGATGGTCAATTTAGTACAAAATTATTGATTAACTAGGAAACATACTATTTACCTAAATCTTTAAAAAAAACCTGTTATTTTTTAACACCCCTTAAAACTGTCTATTATGCAAAATTTCTCAACGATTAACAACAATATATTTGACCACATATCTAAGCAAAGAAAAAAAACTCTAAGAGCTTGTTTGGTAGCCCATACTGTACAGTACTAAAAGTAGGACACTACTATTTTAGTACTATCCGGCGTTTGGCAAAAATATGGAGCACGTACTAGCTAATACGGTGGGACTCTTTAGTCCCACCCACATGGAATAATTTAATCCACTCTTTTTAGGGGGACTACACCGGACTAAGAAAAACAAAGCTGTTTTTTTATTTATATCTTAAAATGAATTTTTTAAATGATTTTTTATTAAAATAATTTTTTAATTTATATCTTACATGAACTTCATTCACTAACAAAAATAATTTTTGAATTTCTGAAATGTGCAAAATTAGTTATTTATGACTTAATTTTACCAATTTTCAAAGTCATTTACTATCTTTTTCTTCCTTTTTTTTCTGAATTTTTAGAGCCTCTCAATCATATGAGTGATTCAATAATTATTTGTATATTTTAAATGACTCATTTTGTGTATTAAAAATTCAATGAATTTTTTTCTAATTTCAATGTTTATACCTATAAATTATCACTATTTTAAAAGTTTACGAGTATAATTGAATTTGTATTTTTAGTCAAAAAATAGGAAATTTACAGTGATAGCATGAATTAGATAATTTATTTTATAGTTGAAAATGTAAAATAACATGTTAATGAATTTTAAATAGGCTTTTGCGGATCAAATCATGACAAACAGTTTTACAATCTAACGCTATAACGTGCCAAACATTGTATAAATGTAACAATTTTTTAACTAATACAACACCAAACACTGAACAATATTATTTAATCCAGTACAGTCTGACAGATTTAGTACAGTACTATCCAATACTATCTTGATTGTCAAACGAACGCTAAGTTCAGAAATACTGATTATGTCCTTGAGACATGGTCATCAGACACTTGTTGAGAGGCATATAATGGAACTCGCATGCTTCTAGACTGAATTCTATTAACAATTGAAGGATCTTATTATAAATGAAAGCATATGGGTCTTATTAAAAATGTTCCTACGCTCAATCTATATTTCTCCATGTTCATGATAATAGCCATAATTCAAATAATCCACTTCGACTGTAGCCTACCGATGTTATCCCTCAACTCACGTCTTTTTACTATAGAAATAAATTATAAAGAGTTACTGGTAGGATCCAAAATATTTGGGTTTTTTAAAGAGAGATATACAATTATTTCGTTAAAATTAACTCTTATATCTGTCTCTTGAAATGCTTTTGGATTATTTATAATCTATAATATATTAAAAATTATAATTAATGAGAAACTTTCTCTAGATATTTATATCCTCGCAATTTAACATTTAATTATATATTATCCTTTATGTATAGATAGATGTGTCAATTCATGTTTGGTCACATTTTTATTTAGTTTTAACATTTAAAGCAGATATTATATTTGTCCACTCATGGTTGGTTATGAACAATTCAACTAACAATTAGTGAACGGTTGCAATCGAATGGTATGTTGCAACTGTTCCAATAAACTATATTTAATAACAAAGGACAAGTCCAAGGAAAACCAAACAAAATATTTCTTTCATTTTGAAGAGGTAGAAACAAAATATTGGTAAGCAACTTTTCCCCTCTGCACTAACCATTCGTTTTCCGGTTGTTATGAATGTCGGTTCTTCAATTACATGAAAACACCATTGAGTTACTGTATTTCACAACATAACGGTAAAACAAGCAGTGAACCATTGCGACCAATGGTGTTTGCAACTGTCAAAATGGATTAATTATATACTAACAACTTTGAAAGCAATTGTAATTCCTATCATTTTGAAAGGTAAACGTTCCTCTACACGGCCATCTAACTATATTATTTTATTTTATTGTATTTTACATGTAAAAGCGTCAATCTGCACCTAACATTTTTCTTCACTACAAGGTTTTTGCACGTTGATGTCTATGGAAAGTTTTCTCATATAAGATTTGTCTGCATACTAAAAAGAGTAGAATATCAAAGTCAATATTTTAAGAAAAGTAAGGTTGAGACATACAAGTAAATAATAAGAGAAACGATGATATCATGAAATTGATAATCGTCAACATGGAGATAAGCATTTCATTTAATATATTTGTTTCGTTTGATTTCCTAGAATTTCATTGAACTTCATCTCAGTGACAAAATACAATGAATCGAAAAATTTGGAACTTTAATAGAAAAGAAAAAGTCTTATATAATTAAGAATGAAAACATTAAGCATGTAAATACAAACAATGTCATAGGTGATAATTCTGTACTTTTTTAACTTTTATATGAATATACTTAATATTTCACTTCATTCTAAAGGTATAACAGGGTTTGTCATCAGTATAAAAATTACTTTTAAGATTAAGATGCAAGAGCATGATGAACACAAAAAAATAGATATCCTATCTCTTTACAATATATTATATACATGTCAGAATATGAAGAAAAAAAAGTCATCTGTTGTTTTGATTTTATCATATTATGTAAATCATAGATGATGAGAATATTATGTGCAAGACGATCATATTATTACTGATGTAAATATTCGAGCAAGCCGCTACGAAGGTATATGCTAAATTTTTTATTCAGTAGTATATTGTTCTATGATATAGTAGAAAAATGATCACATTCTTATTTATACTAGAAGGAATTTTTGGTGGGTCTCAATTGTTTATAGCGTGATCATGTTTTTTTGATTGTGTACTCACAAACCAAACAAAAAAGTTAAAACAAAGGAAAATGACCTTTAAGTTCTTTATAATACTAATTTATTACTAAAAATGTGAAACACAAATTTATTACTGAAAAATTTGTGAAGTATCCTGAAATCTTAAAAAATTTGATGCAATTTTTAAAATAATAATGGAACAAAGCAACACGAAAAACTCACCAATAATAGAAAAGGGAAAATATTTAATGTAAGAAACGAAACCGAAAAAACTTTGAAGTTCATTCTTTGTTTTTTCTTCTCTGTTATTTTCTATATTTAGAAAAGTTGCACCATTAGTGTTGGTAACAGAAAATTTTATTTCAAGATGATAAAAGACACTTTAAAAAGTTAAATTTAATCATAAAAATTCTAAGCCAACTTTGCCCGACAACAGAAAATAAAAAGCACAAGGTGTTTGAAATAACAAAACACATACTATCGAGAAAGTTATGTATTTAGATGGTCAAATTGGTACTGCAGAGTAACTCCAACATTGATTTGTCCAAAATGTGCCTGCAATGCTTAACACTGCAGTTTCCTCCTCCCCTGAAAACTTGTACCCACTACCGCATAACACATCACTCACAACATTACCATGTTAACTACACAAAACTTGTGCAAAAAATTGTTAAAAAACTCATTGAGAAAGTTCACATTAATCATAGATTAATGATTGTTTGCTAGAGAGATTAAGAGAGGGGAAGGAGAGAAATATCCAGACTGACAACGATCATGTATTATTGGTTCAAAATTATATAATATTTTTAAATTTTAGATTATACATATTTGTATAAATATAGGGGTGAATTTAAAGTCATATCATCAAAGTAAATGTGTAAGCATAATTCTTTTATTTAGAAAATAATTGCTAAGGACTACTGTCTTAGACAGTTGTGCTGAAGATTATGCTACGACATTTGGTGTGGCCGAACATTTGATTCGATGCAATAACTCTGAATTTTCTAATCAAATTTTGAAGGTAAATCTTATACCAAATTTTTATTTATATGTTATCATACATTATAACTTGAATTATTGATTTTTTGGTTATTTCATTATAGTGTGAGAAAAATGAGAACATTGAACACTAATGTTGTATAAAAGGTAAAAAAAATATTATTATTGATAAAGAATAAATTTTTAATAAAATTTTCCTTTCTTAATTTTGGTTCGGTTATTATTTTTTGTTGAAGGAACTAAACACCTAGCTGAAACTAAAAGAATGAAACGGTCTATCTCATTCAATACGAGTAATTCGGTTCTATAACTCTTATTGATCATTTATTTCAAATTGATATGCACGCACATAAATATATTACGAGAATATGAACAGAATTATTAACCATATATTCGAACCAAACCCACACACGTTTTTTTTTTCATTAACGCTAAAGGAAGTTGAAAATTCATCAAATTATTGTGCTTCTAACTTAGTTAATTTTTCAACAAAAAAATAATGGAGGAAGAAGTGAACAATATATTACATGTTGTCACAAGAAAAGAGGACAGATAAAATGTGGACCATAAATATTGGTCCCAAAAAGGCCTTAACATCAAGTGATGTATTATTGGTTATTTGTCATAAAATTCAAAATCAGGAATTTACAAAACAGAACTAAATGAACTGCTGAAATATTTACATATTAGTTTTTAAGACTCACACATCTTCATTAATGTGATTTATGATTATATTTATGTGAATTTATTAGTGTTCATGCATCTGTCTTCTTTTTTCTCGAATTACGAAAAAATTTTAAGGGAAAAGTCTACCATTTTTGAATTATTATGTAGTGTGGATTTGAGTCTTTAAATACTAAAAAATCTTTATAATGTATTTAGATTAAAAATTAGATAAATAGTTTTAGTTATATTATAATTAATAATACTCATTATTATTACTATAGTTATAGCTCTCTCAATTTTTATTAACCAATTACATTATATAAATAAAATTATCAAGATAAGGAGTAAATTAAATAAATCAATTCAATATAATATAATACTCCGTTGCATTTAGAGGAAAAGAATGCTACGAAAATATAGAATTCTAAGGTACTTACTTTTATTAACGATGAAGATATAAGTATCATACAATAATGCACAGTACATTCACTATCATTAAGATCTTAATTATACAATAATACATTTTTTTATAAAAGTGTTTTTATCATTTTTAATATCTTCCTTTTGTTTTTCATTTTTAGGGAAAAATCCCTAAACTTAAATATCTATAAGTTTAAAATAATTGTACCAACATAATCGTATATAAATTTCATACAATGATAAAGCGATTGTTTTTTATCTAATAGTATTGCTCATGAGAGTTTCATTTTACTAGCAAAGTTTACCTCACCTAATAGTATTGCTCATGAGAGTTTCATTTTACTAGCAAAGTTTACTTCACATTTACTCTCTTCACGTATATTTAACTAATCATTTTATAATTTTATTTTATTGCTTGAATGTCAGATCGGAATGAAAAGTTAGAATAAATTAATTTATTTGTCACTCGTTCAAGCAAAATGGATAACAATTATTCTCTTGGTACGCATTTTTAGTATTACATATTCATACTATTTATTTTGTCATAAATATTTAACCTTTTGAAATTAAAATAAATTTTATAAATTGATTATAGTTCACTTGCATCACACGTGTGGTGTGTGGTGTGACTAGTAAATTATAAATGGACCTTCTGTTGAACCAAGGACAGTCCCCGATCTACTGAATGTTTATGTTACAATCACAATAGCCACGTTTAAAGAACGTCATGACTTGGATAAGTAGAAACCAATCTGGAAAGAAAAAAGCTTCAACTTTATTGATTGATAAAATTCAGAAGCAAAAATGATATAATGTATATGAAGTATATGATCCCCCAAAATCTCACCATCTTAACAGAAAACATGTAAGCAGCTGCCCTGCCCGTCCTATAATGTATACAACTGAGATTCCAATAGCCACACTAAATACATGGACTTCACCCTATAATTCTTGTAAATTCATCGTCATGACTTCACGAGTTCTAGTGCATGAAGGGTTTCTTGATGCATGGAACGATATTGTTTAGGTTAATTAGACTTTCAGGCAAAACTTGGGTTGCATAAGGTTCTGATCTTACTTGTCGTGCAAATCCTTTTTCGGAAGTAAATCATGTCTTCTGAATCTGAAATTGAACCTCACTCCTACAAACCAGGGGACTCAACATGAGAGTCAAATAAATATGCTTCGACTTGGAAGAGAATAATTAAACCATAGAAAAAAAAACATTACCAGTGGAATGTCTAGAAAAGAACTTTAGCACCTCATCAATGAGTATAACCTGCGACAGAGCAAGAGGCTAAAAGTAAGTGGACCATATACATTGCAAGTATCTATAGAAAAAGTATCAGCTTTTCTAGATGGCTTCCAATGTACTGAATCAATTGTTGGCTAAGTTGAAAAGCACAGCCATCACTCCTTAATACCTAGGTTCTAAGGAAAACCTAATTATCAAGGATAAGGATACTAGGGCCCATCAAGCACATTATCCAGGAGCTGTGGGACAGCATTCCAGCAGTTTATATAGCCCAAGACACATCCTAGTGATTCCAAGAAAATTTGAGCTTCAACGTCTGTTGACTTGGCAAAAATTTGGTCTACTCTTAAAATAATTACCAAATCGAATTCAAGCACTCACTCCCTTTGTTAAAGGTCTCTCAACACAAAATACCATAACCTAATGTTGTTTCTATTATGTTCTCTCATTGTGAGTGTGGCTACTGGAACAGAAAAAAGTTTGGAATTGAACAATACCCAGAAAGAAAGGTTGAAATTAGATAAAAAGAAAATGAGAAAAAATGAACATACAGGAAAAGAGAGATATAACACAACAGTCCAGTCAGCCCAAGATAGTGGTGTTACCTGTTACAAAATAAAGTTTCAAACTGTCAGGTTCAATTTGTCTCGAAATAAACAGAAACTTTATCTCATAGGGAACTTACAGAGAATAGAACAGAGAGCGGTTGCACGTACAAAATAAGTACGTGAAGAACCATGGTAAGGATAATTGAAGCTAAAAGCCATAAATTACTCCAGGGAGGGATAACACTAGAAACCAAAAGTTAGAAGTTAGCGCGTGCAATCATTACTAGAGTGATGAACATAAGAAGGATCATGCCCGGCAATAGTAGCAACAGAGACAGACAAATTACTCATTTCCTTTAGTCATAATCAAATATGGTATGTATATTAACATGCCATATATACTTAAGGCGCAGACACTTCTAGGAGCAGGCACAAAAAGCATTTGGGTGGTTTTCCCTTTGGTCTTGAAAAAGGAATGGCCACCCACGTGACTGACCCCCCAATATCACATTTGAAACAACAAAAGATGGCTACATTGTTCTTTTATTCAGAAATTTCATTTGTCTTATAAAATGAAGAATATACTCACTACATGGCTTCTACAGTCACTTGTCCACATTAGAGAGAATCAACCAACAACGTTTTCTAAACTATTGATTCAAGCTTCTGCAACTGAACCAACGTTTTCTTTTCTTATAAAAAACGTCTGCAACTATTACCGGACATGTTGAATTGTAAGGATCTGGTGAACTTTGATTGAAAGCATTAGAAAACCAAATTAAAGCTAGAAGTTTAAAGCCCAGGTAACCATCAACAAATCACTTCTTCAACATTTCCAAGAAAGAAAGGAAAAAAGGGTGAGGATAATAATACTCACAGAATAGACTGATTTTCACTCAGATTATTCAAAGCATTGAACATCTCAACAACAACAAGGACAGTCATTGACACAGTCGATGGATGCCGATCATCAAATACACTACATGGGTAAGTTGTCTCCCTTGTTGAGCATGAATCAAAATTCATCTGTAATAAAAAAGAAATAACAAGAAGTTTCAAAGAAAGATTTCAAAGACGTGAATACCCACAATTTATTGCTCAAAAGACGGCTCTGTTGTTTTCTCAGAAGATAAACACAAAAGCAAGAGATAATGATGCTTAAATTTCCAAATGCAGGAAAATGAATAGTAGATAGTAGAAACAGATTCTCTTATTTTCAGTCGCGCCAAAGGTGAAAGACACTTGCTATTGCAAAACATTATTGGTTCATAATTCAAAACTTCGAAGAACATATTGAGTTCCTTGAGTCATTCTTTCAAATTGGCATCCAAATTACTCCAACAATTTTAACAATAACACAGAAACCAAGTCCTGCAAGCAAAAATAGCTCAAGAAAGGCACAGCTTAACTAAGTCTTTCAGTTTGGCCATATGGAAAGATTACTCAAACTTTAAAACAATGACACAGAAAACTAAATCATGCATCGTTTGAGAAATAGCTCAAGGAAGCCACAGGCCAAGGGCAGAAACTTGTGATATAGTTGAATTCAAAGCTTATATTAGAAAATTGCATCTTTGAATAATAGGTCCTAAAACACTGTAAATCATAGTCACAAACCCAAGTATTCCCTTTCTAAGAAACTCCAAATAGAATTTTAGTTGTAGGTCATAACAATTAAAATATTACCAATTCTCTGTATGGTAGTTTAGGGCCACTATCAGAGTAAACAAACCACCATATGAAACCAGCAACTGTAGCAAGGCCAACGTAAGCTGCAACCAGACGATTGATCATAAATCATTTCTGGAACTTGCCAGTTAAATATATGACAAAATCAATTGTGATTAGGCGCCAGCAATCAAATCTAAAAAGTCCAGAAGATAGATAAGAACTCTCATGAATATTCTTCATCTCTCAAAAGAAACTCTTTTATAATTCATGTATGCCAAGTATATTTTGCATAATAACATTTCCAATGGTCAAGAGGTATGCATTAGAAAAACTTTTTCTAAATAACTTGCCAAGTGTTATAAGTCAATATTGTACTTGTCTACTCACAAAAAATCAGCTCCCACAGTATAAATGTTCTATATCTAGAACTAAATGCCCCTTCCACTTCAATATCAAAGGGGCTCATAGCTTATCCAAACTAATAAATATAATGGTTTAGTGACAGGACCAACACAAGGACAAGGAAAAACAAGCATATACCATATAGTGAGATGCAACAGCCCAGCTGGCAATAAAACACAACTGGACAAACACTACCATTATCAGATATTCTACATTTGAGCTAGTTATCTATGCACGTTGCGAAGTAGATTGTCTTGAAAGGTGGGAAGATATCAAATATATTTAATCAGTAAAGTATAACGGAGGAAAGATATTAAATAACATACCAGTAACATAGGAAGATGTCAAATATATTTTAGTGTAGTATAAAAGAGGAAAGATATTAAATATCATACTAGTACCGAGCATAGTGCTAAGAGAGTAATGGTTACCTCCAATTACCAAATAACGGAAGAACAGCCACCCAGTGACAACAGCTTCATTCACCTGTCAGGTTCATATCATATTAGAAGCTAAGTAAATGTAAAGTACATGCATTTTCTGTTCTAGCAAGAAAAAATTCGACTTGCTTTATATCAGGTGTGTGCACAGCTAAGTATATTATTGAATGAAGTGGAGTCCATTCACAATTTAATGCAAGTCATCTGAGTTCACAAAAAGTCCAACAGGCAAAAGAAATGGATGAGAAAATAGAATATATCAGGCAAAAGATCAAATAAAGAAGAAGCAGATGAGATATTCACAGGAACATTACCTACTCCTATCTTCGGCAGACTAAGACATTCAGAAACTATTACTCAAAGACGAAGAAGGGGGAAATTCATGAAGATTAAAATAGTGAGGACAATAAATTTAGTGCAGCGAAAATTCCTGAATGCAATACCTTACGAGGTTTAGCCTTCATTACATCAGAATCTTTTTCATTAAATCCTATTGCAGTGGCAGGTAACCCATCAGTAACTAAATTCACCCAGAGCAGCTGTACCTGTAATCAGTAAACGAATGGGTGAAATTGCTGAACCGCTAGCAAAATAGTATAACAACTATCATAAGAACAATTTCCAGTCTAAAAGTTGAATTCACTCACAGGAGCAAGGGTCTCTGGAATTCCAAGTACCGCTGCCACAAATATACAAACTACCTCACCAATGTTGGAAGAGATCATGTATCTGATAAACTGCTTTGTATTATTATATATAGCTCTTCCCTCAGCCACAGCCTGCAAAATATCAAACCAGTCAGTCTCAAAGTTCAACATCCACATACTAAAAGAAAGCCGATAGAAGGTAACGACTAACGAGCATACCGCAACAATTGTCGCAAAATTGTCATCAGACAAAACCATATCCGCAGCACTCTGTGGGTAAGAGGGGGGGGGGGGGGGTTACAAATAAAAAGAAGAAACTAATGTTAGACCTAAACATCAAAATAAAAAAATAACATATGGAAACCGAGTTTAAGAAAGAGCAAATTAAGCTAATTGTTATTTCAAGCCTAAACATGAAACTGAGCTACCGTATGGAACAGAATCTTAAAAAGGTGTAAGGGTGAATTTCGGAAGATTATAAGCATCATATGGATCGAGCATACGGTAGGTTAGCAGATAATAAGTAGATCACCTGAAGTGGCACTGCACTAAACTGTACAAGAAAATATTGGACCAATAATCCAGAGAGAACATATATCCCAAATGGAAATAAGGCACCTAGGGTGATAGTTCGTCAAATTAGGAATTCCTAAAAAGCTTGGAGTTAGAATTCTGCTGTATAGTTAGAGAAAGCATCCCAAAATATTGTATTCCGAAACAAAACTAAAATCTTCTGGCTCATCAAAAGATTCCATTTTCAAAACCCTCAATTTTACAATACTGAATTCTTCAAAAATATTATGAACGCGTACTCTGTGATCAAATTGTTCCACTGAAATTGATAGATTGATGAATTTGCCAGGCAAAGGCTAACCTTTGCAACTGCTGTTCCTGAGCCCATGGCGATCCCTATGTCAGCCTTCTTAAGAGCAGGTGCATCATTGACGCCATCACCAGTCATTGCAACCTAACAGATCAATGTGAAGTGGTCAGGCCCATGCACTTCAGCACCATAGAGATTATCCAACCCCATGACACCCAGTTCCCTCCACCGTTCTTTGAGGTAAAAAATTTTAAATGGTTGGAAACTGCAATTAGCCTTCATTACGAAGACTGACATTCTATCAAAACAGAAAATTGTTACGTAGAATGCATACAGGAGGGAAAAAGGATCTCCCAATGAAAGTAAAAAATCATTATTGAGTTCAACAGTGAAAAATGAAATGCTATCAGCCTTTGACTTCTCAAAATAATATATCACGTGGTTCAACATTCCATGTAAAAGAGGCCAATGCAAATATAAAGGAGGAAGTATATAAATCAGGCTGATGGGATTCTATTGCTTATATACCCAAAAAAGTATACGCTTAAACGAGAATAGTCTCAAAAACTAAACTTTGTCCAACATCATCACCAACAAGATAATTAACTACTTTTTCATCATGCATACCACTTCATTCTGATGCTGTAAGGCTTCAACTAGCATCCTCTTATGAGAAGGTTCAACCCTGCCAGAACATGCAAGTCCATTAAAGCGACTGTCAATAAAGAAGAGTTGGGAAAAAGTACAGAAAATGACCATGCATCATGCGTGGTACTCTAATATTGATCTTCCAAGGTGACAAAAATGCCTCCGTAACACCTATAATACCTGCTGAAAAGTGCCATTCGCTGCAATGCCATTGTTTGCTGCAGTGCAGGCAATTCTTCGAATTCAGAAGCAGTATAAGAATGACCACCAAGATCTACCAAGTGATCAAAAGCACCTATCTTACGGCAGACAGATTCAGCTGTAGTCTGAGAATTATTGCAGATTAAAAAGGTAAACAATAATTCATAACCATGACCAACATCCTACCGGTACATGAATTAAAGGGTGCGATTCAAGTGACCTTATTATCTCCCGTGACCACAATAACACGTATTCCTGCAGTCATACATGAGAGCATAGCATTTCTCACTTCCTCTCGCGGTTGATCAAGCATTCCAACCTTTAAATTTAGGACAGAAAATGCATTAATGAAACGAAGAAACATGGTTTTTTTTGGTAAGTGAGAAGAAACATGGTTAGCCATATGACTGCCGAGGCAAAAATCAACCAAAAGAATTTCAGATGTTCAACTGAAATAAAAATCTAAACACGTAAACAGAACTTAATATTAAACACATTCAAATACGGATAAGTTACAAACATAAGAAACTTTTTGCTTGTAATAACAAAGATTAAAACATGAGTCAATTCAATTATCAATCTATATTTAACTACATATATTCTGAGAGAAGTGAACATGATAGACATCTTTTGAAATTTTTCGTACTTAATGGTCAAAGCCAAGGATGAAAGTCAGAGTCAACAATATCTAGTAATTTTGTTTCAAAAGTACTTAGTACGGTGTCAGTCAATATAACAATACAGATCAACTCCACTGACTAAATTAACCATCAGATTGCTATCTCCCCCAGGTACCCACTTGATCCATAAATCTCAAGAGAAACTAAGCTAGACTTTTCAGCTCATTTAATATAAGTGTATATCGGTGCTGACTGAGACCAGTGAGCAGCTCATTTTAAAGCCTTGCAATGCTGCCTCTATTGTTCCGTCTAGTGAGAAAGAAACTGGTTTAAAGTCTCTCTAAATATTTTTTTTTGGATCGGTCTCTCTAAATATTTTTTTTTTGGATCGGTCTCTCTAAAAATCTCTTACAATCAAACTAGTAGCTCCCTACTGTGATTCAAAGAAGACATTGCTGTATTATACGAATTAGAAAACTGAGTATATATGATAAAAGAATCAAGCATAGATGGTAAAGGATATAACGACATGCCAACCTAATACTTATAAGTCAATAAACACAATTGTGGAAGCTTCTTATGTGACTTTAATTGGTTGGACTTGGAGAAACTAACTTACATATTTACCATTACTAGCTTACATACAATTAAAGCCTCATTTAACTGCTTTCCTGTTGTATCCTTACAATGCATGAGGACTATAATTCAGTACTATGTTCAAGTGGTTAATGAAATTAAAATAAACGGCTATGCTTAACACAAGCTAATCATGCCGTCATGGATCGTTTAGTACACATCACTCCAGTCTTACAACCGTTTTGCAAGTTGGACAAATACACAAGGAGCAGTTAAGAGGGAGGAAATATAGAACACTGCTCTCTATAGTGAAAATGTTACAAAGGACCATCAAACTAATAGCAGCTCGTTACTCACGGGGAAAAGCAAACACAAAGACCAACATACATTAATATGCCATTGACATACTCATTTACTAAACTTGGCTTTCTATTTTGAAAGAAAGCATACCAACCCAATGAATGTAAGATCTTTCTCATGATCATTAGAAAAACTCTGTTGACCCATAGGCATCCATTTCAAGGCCAGAGCAAGGCATCTCAGAGATTCTTTACCTGCAAAACTGACAATACCATGTTTCATGCAGTAAGGCGCATGATAAGTATCCAAGGGGATATTCTTCGGCACGAATCCAACCTACCAGATAATATATACCAGTCAAGCATATGCCATTATTCTATAAGCTTAAGATATAAAGTGGTCAACCAATACTTCGCCAAATGAGTCACATAGACAGTGAAATAAATCACGTGAATGGCATTTGATTGAAGACCCAACTTCTTGAAGACCAAATACGCAAACTACTGCTTTTCTTGATGAAAGGAGACCAAAACGTTTCTCAAACATTGTGCATAATACTTGATTATTTTCTTCACCCAAATAATTAGCAAAACTTACTTTGGGATGAAATATATCTATGTCGTATGTATATCATGTATGAGCATTACTGAAACTCTAAGGTATTCCAAATCAGATATTAAACTATATGAGTGAAACATTCTTAAGAATTGAAGTACGATCAGGAAGTAACATGGCAAGGGATAACCAACTTATCTAAGAATCATGAAACATTGATTTGTATTATAAAGAGAGCTCAGAATGCTGCAACTTTTGCCTTAAGAATTAAAGTATGATCAGGAAGTAACATGGCACGGGGAACATGACACCGGGATAACCAACTCATTTAAGAATCATGAAACTTCTATTTTTATTATACAGAGAGCTCGGAATGGTGCAACTTTTGCCGTAATGAAATAAATGTTTATTAGACTGGAGCAACTTCTTAAATTATTTTGATCTTATCTTTTCTCTGAAAAAGAAAGATATCAACAAATCGTCAAGCGAAGGCTTATTAAAGCTCGCATCTTCCTAAAACTGAAATATGATCCACCAATCAGACAATGAGCTGCTATAAGCAGTAGTTGATATGAAACACTGAAGTTTCTATAAGCGGTATGTTTTGATTCCGAAAATGAACTTAAGAACTGTGGACCAATGTAATTATGAAGGAAAAAAATTTCAGCATTGGGTATATACATGCATGTGTTAGGAGTTAGAGGACACAAAGAAAGGAATGGCCAACGAATATTAGCAAACAAGATCAAAATTCTAACCTGTGAAACCTCAACTCCAGCTCAGCTCGAATAGTGGCAGTCATAGGAGCGGTGGAACCATCTTCATTGCAAAGTATATTTGTGCATCGAGCAATAATACTCTCAGGAGCACCTTTGGAAAATAAAACTTGAAGATGATTTCTGCTGCATAACACACTCATCATTTTGCGATCACGAGTGAATTCCAATATAGAAATCTACAAAAGAACCATATCCATCAGTAAGCGAACGATGGAAACTCTGCAGAAAACAGAAACTACTCTACTGCATAAATACGTGTCCACTTCAATTCCTTTGATGCGGCATGTCTAACATCAGTATTCTTCCACCAAATATGAGGCAAATTGGGGGGAGGGGTGGGACTAGTCTTCACCACTATCCATATCCACTCAATCAAGCCTTGCCAAATATTTGGGCAGGCTAAGCATACACTTATTAATCAGAATTGTTTGGCAGATAGCTTCTAATCAGTAAAGTTTTAATCTCTCACAATGGTCATACTTGTAAAATGAAGCAGTAAAATGTAGTTGCATCTATTGTAATGCGGATGGCAACATCATCGAAAGGATGTTAAACAAATTATAAAATCTTCCGATAAGTGCCAAAACAATTATCTAATTATGAACCAGCTACACAAAACCTATCAATGAACACTTTTGCGAATAAAAAAATATATAATAAGGAATGCATCATTGCAGAAAGTTAAGTACCAAAAGTGATTAAATGGTCTCAGGGTCTCAGAAGAATGTACAACCAACCAACCATTATACCGGAAGGAAACCAAGATACAACAGCAAACCTTTTTGAATTCGTTCTCCCAGTGATGGTTACAGTAGGATGCACGCTCATGCTTACTCAACATATTCAGAGCAGATGGCATTGAATCAAAACCAGGAAGACCCACCTAAACATTAAGTCAAAACAAGTTCACAACATTAAGAGAAAAGCTGGAATACAGAACGATTAACGAAGGCAGAGACTTCTAACAAGGGCATAGCTGACAAATAAACACCTTCTCTGCAAGGACACGCAAGGCTACCTCCGTTGATTCACCAATCTTTTCATAATTTCCCTTGTCTGGATTATATTGCAAGATAGACTCATTGCATAAGGCTGAGCACGTTGCCATGTGTAGAAGACAAGGTAACTGAGCTGGAAATTCAAGCTGCAGAACAATCACATGAAGTTTTACAAAACCATGAAACATTGGAGACTGGATATGTTTAAACTGAAACCACGTGGCACACTTCCCATCTTCAGCCAAAGATATAGACAAGTAAATCAAAATTTATAGTGCAGCAAATTCAAATCACATGACTAAACAATGTATAGGGACCTATGTAATATTCTTGTAAACATAATACAAGAAGAAAACCATAATAATTAATTAGCTTTTAGTTGATATTAGATTTTGTGCATGCAAAGAGCTAACAAATATAGCCACAAAAGCTGTACCCTTTGGAAACTTAAGTGGTAAAAACAGAAAAATCAGAGTTCCCAAAAGGCACATTTACCATAGCCAACCAAAAGAATTTCGCCAATAACCAAAATTATTTATTAGATGAGTCCTCACATGTGTAATTCCATTTCGTAGTTGTCAAGCAACATATTAAATTTGATTTCATACATAGAGAGTTTCTATAATGTTCTAACAGGCTTTTAACATATCCACAAAATGGTCACCTGCACCCCTGTGCTGTCATATATAATGCCTTCAGGAGCATATGTTGTCCCACTGACGTTGTACTCGGCAATTAGAGGACCATGAAGTGCAGAATGAACGACACAGAGCTGAGCAGACATGATAAAATGTTAAAATATATATGGAATTGTAGGAGTAGTAACACAAAAGTTTAGTATTATGCGTCACTCATGATTCCAAATTAAAATGAAAGCTGTAAAACAATGAACTTCATCTTACTAAGTAAAGCAACACATTCAACCAACTGAACTCACCACTCACATCTTCTGCAAAAAAAAAATAATAATAATAATAAATCACTTTCCATCCTCAACTTCTACCACTGTTTCTTTTCTCTTCGTTGTTCCTTTTTTCCTTTTTCACTTACAGAAGGGAATGTAAGAATAGGGTATTTGGACCAAACATGAATAGCTTGTGAAACACATTCATTTAGCAGGCTAACGTTTTTGCAAGACAGGGTATAAAAACCACCTTTTTGCTGATCTGGCTTACTACTCTAACTTAATTGTGAACTTCAAATCTTAACGGATAAAAAATATTACACGATACATCTCTCATTGCATGTTTGACCATCACAACCTTTTTTATTGTACTATTACAAATAATGTTACCACTACAGAGATTCATCTATTATCAAGACATATTGAAAGTACAGATTTTCCATAATCATATATGCATCACCTCCTAAATGGAAAACCCTTAAAAGTCTACTCTTCCATGCAAGGAAGGGATGTGCAGTCAGTTCCAAAGAAACAACTTTTGGAGCAAAAACTTTATTTTTCTCAACAAAATAAACTCGGTGGGAGTGTGTGTAAGAGAGAGAGGAGCCAATTTTTCCAAACCAAACAGAAACATTGTTACTTCTACTTAACCAAAAAAAAAATTCCACTAAAAACAGCAAAAACCAAGAATAAGTAATGAACATGAAATGGGATCACAATCATGGGAACTTTAGCTGCAGACGGTAGTAAAGACAATCTATTAGCCGAATACTCAGAGCATGGAAGTATCACCTTTGAGACCGACATCATATTGGTTGTCAGAGTTCCAGTTTTATCACTACATATTACAGTAGTGCAGCCTAATGTCTCTACAGATGGCAACGACCTTACAATTGCATTCAACCGAGCCATTCGCTTAGTCCCAAGAGCCAAACATCTGAGGTGGGGAAACAAGAAACATATAACCATCTCTGAGGATAAGAATCTGAAGTAGAAATTGCACCAACATGGCTAAATGATACACCATAAACAGCTATGAGGCATCAGACATTGTTATGAAGTTTTTAATAAATTGAAGAAGTTACCGTATGAGTTTATCGATATACACAAATATAAAAAGAAAAAAACAACAAATACAAGGAAAGAAAACAATGAATTACAATAATATGCACATCAATTCTCTACTTTTGTGGTATTTTGAGTTTCTTGTGGACACTATTATTCTTTACTGATCAATAAATTAGCCATATAAAGAAAAATTAGGTCAACCAAGTTCCAACATAGTCTCCAACTTATTGATGCAAATTTTACAGTACGAGGAATGAGAAGCTTTGTGTAAAGCTACGATAAGCAAAACTAGTGAAAACTGAACATATGACGGATGCAACTTAGTAACAACTACGGGAGACAAATACCTCATATCCAATCTTTGGTTATGCACATGAAGCGGCAGATTGAGAAGTTGGTTGTTCAAATTCGGTCGTGTATACTATATGCTGGAGAACTGTATGCTTTAGATTCTCATTAGTAGTTTTTCAAGATTTCTTAAGTAAAAAAACACCATCGTTTTACTCCTATGTTAAATCTTATCTAACATGCCAATGTACGAGCCCAACCAGAGGCAACATTTTACCCAAGTTTTAACACCACTCCTGCTTTTGCCGACTTAATATTCAGTCTATAGTATACCTGAATAACCTAATGACAATTTAGAACTGTTTGCTTTAAGTAAAACTACAATATTATAATATTGTTTCATCCTATATACTATATCCTGTTAAAATGCCTACTTATTTGCTTCGATAGGTAATAAGAAAATAAAGAGTAACTCCAAAAGACGCAACATTTTGTCTATGTGTCCACCATGTCTGATTATTATTGCAGTCTAAAAGCCTCTTTGTGGTAATGTAGCATCAATTACATCCATAACAAACACAGAAACCACCCAATTGCTTGAAGGACAAAAATTAGATTAACCAGCATCTACTTCCATACTATTTCTCCAGTCTGTTCTGAACCCCATAAACATTGAAGAGGTCAATCTACATTGTGTATGCTTGCTATTTGTTCAATGCACCAAGTAAAAGCACTCACGTTGTAACAACAGCAGGAAGTCCTTCAGGAATTGCTGCAACTGCAAGAGCAACGGCAATCTAGATGATGATGGGGAAAGGGGGGAAAAGGGTAAGTAGGCCATTTGAAACAATATACATCATAATCAAAGGTAAATTAGAATCACATAAATGAAAGCAAACCTATTGTTGCCATTTATTATTTGTTGGGAATAAACTGTAGTATAGACAAAAGATATTTGCCATTTATTATTATTCGGATAAACAAATACATAATCACTAGGCATAGTCAATACTTAAGTTGGTATCGGTATTATAATCCCACAAAATGATTAGTGAAAAAGCTTCAAAGAGACTGTTAATTTTATAATAATGAAATATCAGCGGAGATGAAACAATTACAATAAAGTAAACTCGACCATCAAATTGCGTATACATAATTTTCAATACCTAAAGGTGCAGAATAGAAAGTATAATGCAAAAACATTCAAAAACCAACTAACCTATTAAATTAGTTGATAACTAATGAACAAATAAGCTAAGATTTGAATAAAAAAGCTAAGATTTTGAATCTGTCAGTTTAGAATGAGGTACCTGAGCCTCCTATTTCTACAATGTCCATTCCGCCATTACAAATATTCTTTTATGCAAGAAGAGGTTCATGAATTCTTCAATTCCCATGGAACTATGAATTCTACATTTATATATATTTTGATCCAGTTTTTTGACCACTTGAGAAAATATAAAAAAATTATTTAATCTTTGAAATTATACGATGAGAAGAGAATAAAAGTATAATACGATGCGAGCAAATAAAAGAAACAACATACACAGCAATCTGGGATCCAAAAGAGCTTTGGCTATGAAAGAAATAAAGGATAGAGAGACCAACATCATTGTGTGTCTGCGTAATTACCTTAAAGTAATGAATTGCTCCGCGCAAGAACCCACCATGAGAAGGATCACGAAAGTGACCAATATTTACTATCCACACCAGCAAACAAATGCCAGCAATAACCTAGTGACATAACATGTGTCAAAATATGTGTAACAAACTGAAATGAGGGTGTTTAATGATGGAAATTTACAGTACTGCGAAAGAAAAGTTGTTCATCTTTGGTTCTATAAAATTTCGCAGTTAAGGATAACCAGCAGAAAATTTCTGGACAACCTTGAGATGGATCAAGAAGCATGGATTATCAAAAAATTCAAGGTCAGACAGAAGTTATGAGAGTCACATTTTGCCTGTGCTCACAATCTTTCCACAAAACAAAATTTGTTTTTCTATAACCTAAAAGATAGTTTCACTAGTTAGTTCACTAATAAACTCTTAGTTGCCAGTTACTAATGATATTATGACTGCGGGCTAAACATAAGCAAGAAGCAATGATTCAGGGTAAAGCATATTAAATCACCTTAGCCAAAAAAGTACCAAATTCATCTAGCTTCCTCTTTAATGGGGTCGCTTCCTGAAACCAACCATGGACAATAGCAGAACAATTATATTGGAAAATATCTTACATTATGTGAACAAATGTACACCTACATGTTAAGCAAGAGGGAGAAGATAAGGAGAGATTACAAGTATACACATAACTAGAAATAGATGTACAGTGTTTAGTGGGCACAAATATGAGACAACCCTATATAGATCATTCCAAATGTTAGCCAAATTATAATAGTAATTTTCATTCCCAGACACTGAAGTCAAATCAAAGGCAGAACAGATTCAAAATCTAAAAGAAGATGAGCAAGTTCACGTATGATTATGTCAAAGTCAAAGTAGATAGAAACAGTGAACTAGAAAATAATGTTTTAGATGCCAATGGAGGGATGATGCCGCGACAATTTATAGTTCTTACATCTTCCGTCTGCAACATGGAATCACGTATACTACCCATGGCGGTATTCGCCCCAACTTCTACCACAATAGCCCTCGCTCTCCCAGCGACCACTACAGTGCCCTAGCATTTAAAATATGGATTAACTTTCTTTAGAAATACTGAATTCTAGAATGTATAGATTGATACCAATATTGAGCAACCAAAGGATGACCGCTTACCGAGAAAAGAATATTTGTCTTATCTTGGTATACAGCATTTGTTGCTGTGGTGGACTCGAGCTCTTTTTCCACCGAACAACTCTCACCTATAATCATCATTTAAAATATTCAGTCGTACATATGTAGTGGCTAAGACCACAGGTAAAATAAGCATGGCCTGGTCAGAATTGATGATATTGATTTTTGAACACCATATATGTCGTGTCGTATTAACAAAAGGAAAAACACATCATAAAAACAAAGAGACACCACATTATTATGCATCTCTACAGGCGACTGCTTCAACAACTTTCAACTCTGGCATAAAACAAGCTCTTCAACATGTACAGCAATAGAAAAGTTTTCAGTTCAAAATGTTTTGAATAATCTATTAAGTGCTTATGCAGAATTATTGCATTTTTTAATTCAAGAAACAAGTACTTCGCTGATATACAACATAGTTCACTCTGCACAATCATACTTACCTATTATGAAAAGAAAAAGTACTTCATGATATAAAAAGGGGTTTCCTTTCAGTCCAGGAAGATCATTAATGTCAACATGATATCTAATATCTAAATGAAACAAACCTGTAAGAATTGCCTGATCAACACGCAATTGATTACTTAGCATCTCAATCATTCTCATGTCAGCTGGAATTTTGCATCCCACTATTCCACCGCAGAAATAAAAATCAACGTCAGATTATCCACCATACAAACTAAGTTTTATAATCTCACAGCCAGTGACCAACTTACCAGTAACTTCTACAATATCCCCTGGAACAAGCTCGGTTGCTGGGAGTATAGAAAAGCAACCTGTAAGGGATCTGAGTGTTCAGAACTGAAAGAGATCTGAGTGTTCAGAACTGAAAGAGATCTGAATGTTCAGAACTGAGATGGCCTAGAAAGGATGATTATAGAACCATATACTATGCAAATTGCAAACCATAAGACAAACATCAACTAGCTTCACCAGCTAAGAGTATCATACATAGCATGCATACAACAAGCTCAAATATCATATAGGTGATATAGAAGCATAAACAGCAAGCTCTTAAAAACTATATAATAAGTATCCACAAAGTGTCCAGTGTATTATTATAATGAACAGTCTAAAAAAACAGTGCGACACAAACAATTTTTATTAACTGAGCTGACTTTTGTTACTCCATAAACATGAAGCGGCAAAAACAGTGGATACTCCATCTAATTACCCCACCACCCACCCTCAGAGTAAAAACAACGTAAAAGACTTGTCTTCAGCATTGATGCCAATATACCTCTCCCCAAATTTTCTCTTGTTAAGATCTATAAAAAAAATAGATTTTTTTATCCGTAAAAGGAATATATATATATATATTTTATAGGAAACAGAAAAGTTACACTAAAAATAAAAGGAGTACAAGAACAAGATTTGGAGGCTGAGTAATCCACCAAAAACTGAAAACTGAACATAACAAGAACAAAGCAAATAACAATGAAATCCAGAATTACACACAATTACAACCATAACAAATTCTAAATGTCAGAAAAAGACGACCAAGGGGTATCCTTAAAAAGTTGACTTTGACGACCAAGAAGAAAAAGGTATATACATATTCAAAAGCAAGGTTTTAATAGGCGAAAGGCGGCCTCGAGGCGTTTTCCTCTAAAGAGGCGAGGCGTAAGCCTCAAGACGGAATGAGACGTAAGCCTCAATTTTGAAGAAAAAAACACTAAAATATTTATATAAATCATAAAAACGTTATACCAACCATCCAATTGATAAATAATAGATATAATAATTCTTTTCATCACTAGTTATTACTAAAACAGAGGCGTACGCTTCACCAGAGTACCTAAGAGGCGCACGCCTCAGTACCCTGGATGAGCGCCTCGCCTCGAGGCGTGCGCCTCTGGCGCCTTTTAAAACCATGTTCAAAAGAAAACCACTAGGGTTGTACAAAAGAGAGATCCCAACTGTAAAAAATGTTGGACTCTAAATGAGGATCTAAAGAGTAGATCCATTCTTTTAAGAGAAGTATTAAAAAAAGAACAAAAATTTTTATCCACAAGATTAATCATCTAATCAAAGGCTCTTTTGTTCCTCTCATGCTAAATTGTCCACATAATGCAGAGAGGTACAATTTTCCTGATTTTCTTCTCCACCAAGCCTTTCCCCCAAAAAATTCCACTAGAACAAAATTCCTTTCACCGAGCTAGGCAAAGCTTCACTGAAACCCGGTTGCGTCCAATATTTTGTTCCACGTGCAAGAAGAAACGGTACAATGCAGGAACAAGTGATTGTTACTTTCTTCCTCGGTCTGAATAGCTAACATCTATTAGTCATATTGAAGCCTCTCTTTTTCAGATTATCGACAGTGAGATTAACTTCCCACGCTGAAGTCCATCCAAAAAACGGGAATCTTGGAGGAGCACCAATCTTCCAAATGTTCTTCCCAGGGAAAGGGAGCTCCCTAGTAAGAGAGAGCTTCTTGAAATAAGATTTCACCGAGAACACCCCATCTTTATTCCATCTCCACCTCACTAAGTCCACGGAGTTGGGGTCGACCAAAGAGTTGTAGAGAATGGAGAGGAAATGTTGCATGACATCCAGTTCCCATACGTCGCAATTTCTCGAGAAGAGAGAATTCCAATGAACTTGGCTGCTAGTCCTCTGAATGAAATCCCCAACTTTAGCGTGCTTATCAACACTCATGCTGAACAACTGGGGAAATTTAGTAGATAAAGGACCCACTTTACAACAATTATTTGTCCAGGAGTTGACTCTAGACCCGCCTCCCAGATTGAAACTCAAAAAAGGCGCGAAGGAGAAGCACTTCTTACAATACGTGACCATAAGCTACCAATGTTCCCACACCCGGTTTGGACATCCAGCCTTCAGAATTTAAACCAAACTTGTGAGATATTTTTTACTTTTGCATAATGACCTGATCTGTTGCAAATTTCCACAGCCACTTGCCTCTTAAGGCATCCCTAAAAACTCTTTAACCTTTTCACTCCCAAAACCTCCTTTCCTTTTGACAAATTTTATCCCAACTAATCAAGTGAACCTTAGAGTCCAGATCAGCCCCTCCCCATAAGAAGTCTTGCATAATATTTTCCAGCTTGTTAGCCATGGAGACAGTTATAGGGAATCTAGATTATAGACGGTTACGTTAGAAAGAGTGTTGTTAATCAAGGTTACTCTTCCTCCCTTAGAGAGGTATCTACCTTTCCAAGATGTCAATTTCATAGAGAACCCATCCCGACCGGGTCTCAGATCTTGGGATTTCTAGGATTTGCTCCAAGAGACAGGCCCAAGTAGGTGTTGGGCAGCTTGCTTACCTTGCAACCAAGAATTGAAGCCAAAGAATCCACATAAGAAACTCTCCAAACAGGAATGATCTCGCTTTTGGAGAGGTTCACCTTGAGACCAGAAATCATCTCAAAAAGCAGCAGAGTACATCTCAAATGTAGCAGCTCAATCCTATTTGCTTCATAGAAAATTATGGTGTCATCAGCTCAATCCACCTCAAAACCCTTTAGCATCCCTCTCAAAGCATTCTTCTCCACAAATCTGCTCAAAGAATCCATAACCAAAATGAAAAGAGAAGGGAAAATAGGGTCCCCTTGACGGAAGCCTCTAGAACTTCTGAAGAAACCCTCTGGAGATATATTCACTAGCATCGAAAAAGAGGGGGAAGAAATGCAGAAATCAATCCAATTCCTCCATCTAGCTCCAAAACCACATTTTGACCATGATATGATTAAGGAATTCCCAGTTGACATGATCATAGAGGCCTTTCAATATCTAGCTTGCACACCAAACCATTTCTACCTGACCTTGACCTGAAATCTATGAACTCGTTGGCAATCAGGAGTGCATCGAAAATCTGTCTTCCTGCAATGAACGAATGCTGATTTTCCTTAACCAGCTTTGACACAACTTTCTTCAACCTGTTCGCCAACACCTTTGAGAGAATTTTATACAAGCTGTTAACCAAATTAATCAAATCCTTGATGGAAAAGGACCTTTGACTTTGGGAATAAAGGCAATGAAGGTAGCATTGAGGCTCCTTTCGAATATACCAAAATTGTAAAAGAAATCATAGCAAGCCATAATAACATCAGTCTTCAGAAAACTCCAGCAATGTTTAAAGAATTCCACGTTAAACTCGTATGGTCCCTGAGCATCATCACCTTCTAAACGACTCAAAGTATCAAACACCTCCTCAATTAGAAAAGGTTTCTCCAACTCCGTCGCATCTCCCTCATCCCAATAGTTAAACAAAACCTCCTCAGGCTTCGGCCTCCAACTCTGGTTTTTCTTTAAAAGCTTTTCGGAGAAGTGGACAATGTTCTTACTGATGTCCTATGCCTTGTGATACACCATTCCCAAGATGCAAATACTTCTGATATGATTCGACTTATGATGCGCAGTAGCCAATCTGTGAAAAAAAGAGGTATTCTGGACCCCTTCCTTAAGCCATAAAGCTCTAGATTTCTGCCTCCACGAAGTTTCCTCCGCCATGATAATCTTTTCCAACTCAACCTCCAACTCATTCCTCTTCAAAGATCATAACTGGATAAACTTTGAGAACCCTCCGCTTCATCTAAAGAAGCAAGCTCTTGAGTGACAGCAGATTTACGGTTAGCAATGTTGCCAGAGACGTCCATGTTCCATTGTTCCAAATCTGCTTTAAGAAGTTTAAGTTTTTTAGCCATCACGAAAGTCGGACCTCCTGAAACTATGTAACCCTTCCACCAACCTTTACAAAACTCTTGAAGCCCTCTACCTTCAACCACATGTTCTCAAAACGGAAAGGGTGTTTCTCTAAAATTGTCGCCACATGCCAAAAGAATGGGATGGTGATCAGAAACAGGCCTAACCAAGCACGATTGGCACACATTCTGAAAGGAACATTCCCACTCCACTAAATTGAGGAATCTATCAATTGTAGACATAGCCCCATCAACCCGATCATTTCTCCAAGTAAAGCCGCCGCCCTCCATCGGCAAACTTATTAAACAATTGCCGTTAATAAAATCCAAAAAGGAAAACATCTCATACTTGAAAGAAGAACACCCACTCATCTCAGAAGGGTTCCTAACTGTATTGAAGTCACCTCCAAAGCACCACGAAAGCTGCCATCTAACCCTCAAATCTGACAGTTCGGCAAATACCTCCTTTCTAAGATCCCCATTATTCGGCCAACAAACACCAGTAAACACCCACTCCAAATCATCCAAAACCTTGCGCACGAGGACTGAGATTGAAAACTTTCCCCTAGCTTCTTCAACCAAAGAACAAAGACAAGAATCCCACCTTATAAGGATGCCACAAGACACTCCTACCGAGCTCAGAAAAGTCCAATCCCCTTTTCTCCTAACCTACAATCCTAAACACTTTAAGATCGATGGTCTGCATTTAAGTTTCTTGAAAGCAAAAGAGGGTGAGCTTCCAACTTCTCAACTGATTCCAAATCGTTTATTTGGTCATTTATTCCTCTTACATTTCATGAAAGAATAGACAGAATCATAAAGAATTGTAGGATGACAGGCTATCCACAACAAAACTCTCCAAAGCAGGAGCCGTTTCTGATTTATCATAGCAAATTAACCATTGTAAGCGTTCCAACTCCTGAATGCATTTATTACTCGCAAGGCTCCTCAATTTGCTTATGAGCTGCCTACCGTTTTCTCTCATTCTTGCCTCAATTTCCTCAAACAACTTCTGAGCCATGCTCTCAAACCCTTCAATGGAAACACCCATAAACTTGGAAAACCCTATCCTCTTAAGGACCCATCTGACAATATCATCCTGTCCACTTTTAGCCTCTCCTAAGTAACCTGACCAATCCACATCAAGAGGGTTGATAGAAAGCAAAGGTTCACAATCAACCGTCTCAACATTATCCCTTCCATTATCATAAATACCAAATTAAACGGCCCAGTAAACCCAACCTCATCACCGATACGCTCAGTTGGAGGCAACTCTTTTACCGAATAGTAGAAAGCTGCTTCTTACCTAAAGCTCGGACCCCATCTTCCCGAATAACGACGCACGGTTCATCAGAGCCTGGGGTCTCTCTTTCCCTTTTGAGTTGGGAATAGAAACGCTAGTCCTCTTCTTGACCCATTTCATAATGGGCCTTACCTTAAGAGCTTTATTCACAACTCTCTTCCCGGGCCCCAAAATTTTACCCATTAATGGTCTGGCCTTAGTAATACAATAAGGTCCATTTCCCATGACCTTACGTTTTACATTAGAACTCAGACCAAAATCTCCCTTAGGCTGCTTAACCCATCCTAACGGCTCTTGGATTTTGAAGCCATGTAGGGCCATCCTCTAATTAATCGAGTCGTCCTCCTTAGTGGATCTAAGATAACACGCTAGTCGCACGTGGGATCTCAGCATGGTTCCCGTTTGGTTCTGAGACAAATCAGCAACACCACTCGTTCCTTTCAACAAACGACGACTTGGAATAGCCTCAATCTCCACCGATATAAAATACAACCACAATCCGCATTTCACCCATCCGAAATGAGGAACGTTCGAGCTGCTCTTAACCTCATTTTGCAATCTCTCCCATCAATTTTCATGTCCGCTTCGAGAAAACCACCGGAAAACTCCCACAACATTCTAAGGGTCTTCTCATCCCTAAGTGTAACGGCAATCCGAGAAACTGAATCCATCTTGAATGAGGAGCCGCTGTACCAACCATAACTCCCATCGATTAAACCCATCAACACACTGTCAGAGGGAAACCGTCCACTAACCAAACCTTATTCGTCAGCATTGTTTTTACTTGCTCTAAAGTCAGGGAACTCAATGAGAAATAACATGCTGGTGAGCTGCTGAATCAACACATTAACACTGGAGTCCCAATGCACTGACACCCAATCTGAAAGGATGGATGGAAAGCTCGCAATAGGATGCGAAATTTGGCCAACACATCTCTCCAGTCTGACCAAAGCACCCGACACAGTGTCTCCGCGTCACATTCCACAAGATTACCAGGAGGAACTCGACTCGATTCTCCAAACCCAGCCCGAAGATATGTTTTTCCTACCTGGACAGTTGAGGGAGACACCGGAAAAAAAGAGGCAACCCTCCAAGCTACCCACTTCCATCCTTCTCTCTCATCGCCTGGAATTCTCAACGAGTAAGTCTTTGTGCTAAATCCAAGGGCAAGGAGAAGATTTCCTTTGCTATTGAAACTCACGGAGGCTCTCAAGTCACTTCCCTCATTGAATAACTAGGTTCTATGAACCCCTAGCCTAGTCGTTTTCAAAACATCACGCGAGAGAGAAGAGAGAGGGGGTGTACCTCTGAGTCGCCTCTGGAATCACCTCCCATTAGCCTCACGTGCCTTCTAAAAGCGCCTCATGTGCCCTCTCAACTTTCTCCCCTCTTAATTAATGAAACCTCAACCCCAAAGAGATAAGTAGGAGGAAGGGATGAAATGACCATGCACTTGTTTAAAATTAGCACCATTTTACAAATTAACACTCGATATGACATATACAATCCCACTTAATGAGTGCCAGGTTCACCATAAAAGGTCAGAAAATAAGATGAATATGCAGCTCCAGCCCCAAACTGGGAAAAGAATTAATATAACACTCAACCCAACCATGCCTTAATGTCAACAGTTTAAGGCTTGATTATATCCTAGAAAATGCAAATTACAACTTAGTTTCATCACTAACAGTTATTTGATAGCATTCTGCTTCTTTTTTATTCTTTACCATTTCGCATAACAGTTGCAATATCAGCTTGGTAGGCACGTAGCTCCTGCAGAAAAAGGCAAATGAGGATACAAATAAGTAGAAGACGAATGCATTTACTAATATATTTCCAAAATGGCATTAGTTTATGTTATATGTAATCTCGCATTTGCATTTATGATCCGACAGTACATAAGAAAATGGAGGATCGTGAAAGTGTTGCCAATAGATGGAAAAATAAAAACCCTATCACCTTTTAAATTTAAATACTCATAAGTGTCTAGTGGGTCGAGACTCTCATGTTAGAGAACTTATAATTTCTTAATAAATTGGATCTGTAATTCATTCCTAAAACTCATCACCAGTGGCCGGTAGGACAAATTTTGTTTGCTATAGCTTCCTGGAGCTCCTAAAAAGACAAATTTCTATAAACTAACAGAAAACAGCTTTATAAACTGCTCCTAATATGAAACAATGGACTGCTCCTGAAATGAAACAATTAACTGGTCCTTTCTTTTTTATCGGTGAAACCAAACAAAATAGAAAGAAATCTGGGAGACAAATTACTAGTATGCTTTGGGTGGAGCCATAAAACTGTTCAACAAAATATTAGAGCAATGCTTTTGCAGCTGACATAAATAATAGCCTAGCTAGCTAGAGCCTCAATTTCATCTACATCTATATTTAGGGGATTAAAGGGGCGATATCTTTTATTTCCCTTTTTACCCTTCAAGCCCCTTAAAATATAGCACAAGTTAGATTTTTCACCTATTTTTTCATTTAAGTCATTTACATAATAAAATCTAATAAATAGTTTGTAAATTATATATTATGTAATTAGGAACGTGAATGTCCATATCCGTAAAAATGAATTTCGAGATCCTTTTATACAATGAATATTTATTTTTAAGTCAATAATAATTTGTTCGTTTTTCTAGAATAATAAGAATTTGTTTGTTAGTAATTTGTTAAATTGATATTATGTAGTATTTACATTCATAGCAACATGAAAATTCATGCAAATGAATTTAGAGAAAGACATTAATATATTTTCAAGAAAAATTATCTCTTAGCATTTCTTAGGAATGTGACAAATTTATGAAATGAAATTATTTTCTATATTATTTAATGTTTAATGTTGTATATAGTAAAATTTCAATTATATTTTTTCATCGATTGTACAATTTCAATTATATTTTTTCATCGATTGTACAATTTCAATTAACATATTTTCAACTTAACACATCTTACTTTATATGCATTACGCTTTAAAACTTCTAATCTATAAAATAGCTAAAATTTATAATTTATAATTTGTTATTACATAATTAATTCTAGGACGTTGTTTGAATCTAGTTTGTAAAATAGGGTAGAATGCAAATTGTGCACATAAATCATACATACCTGGCAAAAAAGACCCCTAAACTTTCAATTTTTTTAATTTAATTGCCAAAAATTTTCAATTTGTCCAATCACTGCCTAGCTGAAACCATACAATAAAGAGCTGTATATTTTAAACCGAGAATTTACCTCAAGAGCCTTTTCAGCATTTGTTTCTGTAATCACCCCAACGGCAGCATTTGCGGCCAATATCATCAGTATAACCTGACATTGTCAACAGAGAAACGCACTAGTCCTTAGTCAAAACATGTTTCCTAATTGATACAAAAAATAAAAAGAATTTGTACAAACTGTAATCAGATTTTACACCATTACACCATTAAATTCAGATTTTACATCAATATAAATACACCATTAAAGAACCTTTGGTCAGGAGACATTCAGCATTTCAAGCCCAAAATTCAAGACACTAATAGATCAATATGGTCATCAATAATTACATACAGCTTTGTGCGTCAATTATAAAAGATTAAATTAATTCCTAATCAGCAAATTCTTTGTATGTTTCAAAAATGATAAATGAAATAACACAACAACAAAGAAGAAACATATCTTACAGAAGGTTCCAAAAATGCTGCTAATCCCGTCTCTCCATTAATCAATGCCAAAATGAACGAAACAAGTGCAGCAGCAAGTAATATCTTAACAAGTAAATCATCAAACTGTTTCAAAACCAATTTCCAAAAGGGAGCCCCTGCATGTCAGATAAACGTAAAATAAGCTGATTGTAGTAACTCCGACATCCATAGAATAGGCATCTCCCTCATTACTTTTGAGCAGATAAGGTTATCAGCCGGTCTGTGAATGATCCCGTCTTCATCATCTATCTAGTAACTAAATTTTCCATAGTTGCATTGTTCTATATAATGGCTGCAATGCTCTACAATGTAATTTATAGCCTTTAGCTGTAGTTATTTCTTTCACTCTTAAAACAGAGAAATTAATAGACCAGCCATCAGACGAAGTCTCCTCTAAGCCAATACGAACATCTTAAGTCATATCCCCCAATCTATGATCTTATCTTATATTTGTGAATAAATCTACCCTTATCCTATGTACATGCAAACTTTGGGCAAGACACCTTCTGAACACAAAAGCCCCTTATACCAAACTTACACGATAAGAAATTACACGAGTCTTCCTTTAGAATTGAATGTTCAATGTAAAGTCATTGACACAAACTAAAAGTCATTGGTGGGAAGCAGGAAGCTTGACATAAAATTTGCTAAGTAGAAAAAGGAAGAAGGTATGTGTCTAGTACTTACTTCTCTCTTCAGGCAGTACTGAAAGCCATGCGTGAACAGCATGCAGCAAGAAGAAAAAAGCACATTAGATTCATAAATAAGCAAAATTAATATTCCAATTACAAATTTTACAGACACATTCAAAAACTGCATGTTACCATATAGGACAATCCCACCAGATCTTAAGATTTCCATGCAAACCACAACAAATCAATCATCAAATGCAAGATCAAGAATTAGATTAGACCAACGAAAACAAGAATTTACGATAACTTAAAACCAAAGATTGAATAAAAAGAATAGGCTTTGACTTGAGTGAAGAAAGAGATATAGAAAAATATCATTACCTATAGGAACATCCTACCAGATCTTTAGATTTCCATGTAAACCACAACAAATCAATCCTTAAATGCAAGATCAATAATTATATTAGGCCAATGGATACAAGATTTATGATAACTAAAAACCAACGACTGAGTAAAAGAGCAGGCTTTGACCTGAGTGAAGTTGTAGACTTGTAAAGAGACAGAGAACTAAAACAACAATGAGAAGATACTGATGCGTTAAATCAGTCACAAACTTTTAAAGCAGCCTAGCAAATTGCCTTCTGAAAATTTTGATACCAGAAATTATACAATGTTAATCGATTTCCTAGAAATATCAAATGAATTAGCAGTCGGTGACTCTCCATCAAAAATCCAAGAGAAAGGTATTATTCTTTGTATGAGACCAGACCATACTAGTATTACTTTCACGTGAACATGCAATAATATTTGCATTCACTACCCATTATCAAGCCATGTCTGTCAAAAAAGCAACTGCCACAGCAATGAAATAACACTTCTCCTTTTTTTAGGAACTACTTAAATCGATGGTGCGACGCTATACCAAAACAAACGATGGAAGCTGATGCTACTCTCCATTGACTTATGCACATACCAAGTTATTAGCGGCCCACTTACACAGTTAAAAAAGTTATGTTTTAAAGCAAAAGTACGAATAACTTCGGGCAATCACGTCACTGGAAAGGGAAAAAAACGTACCGTTTCTACCATAAATTCTAGCGTGTTGCGCAACCTGCAGCCGACAAAATATTAAAGTTGGCGAGAAAAGTTCTTAATTTTGACGCAAGCATGCAATAACCACTGAACATCTCGTGAAACGTCAAATATGTTAACAAAACTCATAGAGTCATTAGAGCTGCACGTCAGCATACCTGGGTGTCTGTAAGACCTTTTGACGGATCAACTCCAAAGAAATCCAAAACCTACCAACAAAACGTACATGAAGGAAAACAGAGTGTGGGTAAGAAACTCAATATTGCATAACAACCGAAAGGAACAATTGGAACATAAGTCTCCAACTCAATCTCCAATCATACTATTTCTCTGGGTTCTTGGCGATCAAACTGGGAAAATTATGCAACAAAACTCGACTTTCTGAAGGGACATCAGAAATGCTGAGAAATGTACATTACCTCCGAAACAGATCTGGCATAAGCGTCCTCCATCAAGGAACACCGGGCTTTCACTTTGAAAGAGAACTTTCAGGTACGAACAAGAGGGAATGCCCGTGTAGCCTCTAAATTTCTGCTTCCTCAATCCTTTCTAACATTTGTTGAGAAAACAGTTCCTCCACAGTCTACTGTCTAGTTGAATTTCCTACCTGAAATGATCCAGATGAGGAGTTTTCTGAATCTGAACATTGGACTGGAGCAGTAACGTTATACTCAAGCAAGTAGCAACTATACGCTGGGTCAATAGGGCTTGTCTTGTACTTGAGAGCCCATGTTTATAGATGACAATTGACATGAGTAGAGCATAAACCAATGTATTGGGCCTTGACAGAAGCCCAAGCCTAATCAACAATGGTAAACGCCCGAATACAGGACGTAACGACCGTTACATAATATTCTCGACCACGGACAAGACCGTTATAGTCTGATATAACGAACATAGGAGGATTCACATTCTCGCTGCTGTTAACGCGATGTATTGACCTCTATTGACCGAAACGTCGCACAAAGGAAAGAAATAAAAAAATATTAGGATTTCAAAAAAATTCATGACATCGACACCCGCAACCTGTTACACAATGTCCGTTATTTTTTTAATTTTCATGATTCTGTGATTGCGATGCGACATCGACCGTGAACGCAATTAAAAACCTAAATGAAATCTGAATGCATGTTGAATTATTAGGCTTCCTCTACTGAAATAAAAACGCGGGAAAATAATAAAAGAAGTGTTGGATGATAGTCCAAATGGTATCCACAATTATTTTCTACTGAAAGTCTCAAGTTCACATAAATTCTCTTTCTATAATTTATAAAAAGGGAAAAAATTATAGAAACTTCAAAATTCACATAGCTCATACTACACCATTTTACATATGTTAGACTGACAAAAATAACATGAGAAAAGCCTTAAACTTTCATTTAGTCAATGACAGATCAATCAGTTCAAGTGATAAAAATGTATGCTGTAAAAGATTTTTTCTAATATGAAAAATTCTTTATGAACAAATAATAAAGATCATAATTTAAAAAGAGAATGAGAAAATAAAAACACCATCATTTACGTGAAAAACTCTTAAATGGAAGAAAAGCTACGGGAAGATTGTTGATACTCACTTATGTAAATGATTTTACATAATTGTTGATGAGAGAAGAGAGGAAGGGTTGTGTCTTTAGTTGAGGTTTTCTTAATTCTCACTATTTTTCTATTTACATAAGCTTGTATTTATATGCATACAATAATAAGAATAATAAAAAGGGGATGATTACATCCCATGTGCTTTCGACTGAACGGATTGCTTTCAGGCGTGATCTGCTTTACTTTGCTAATTCATTTAAGTTGTTTTGTTCTCAGCAACTCAATTAATCATAACCACTTGACGGTTACTCGTGGTTCGAGACAATTAATCACAACCGTTTGACTGTCAGTCATGCCATGTCCAGGAGATAATGGTTCTCCGTTCTCGAGATGTCGGTTCCCGTCTGGAAGCGATGATCTCCTGTCTCGAGATGTCGGTTCTCATTTTGATGTTCTTTCCCGTTCTGGAATGACGGTCCCCCGTTTTAGAAGCGATTGCCACCCGTTTCAGAAGCGATTGCCACTGTTCCAGAAGCGATTGCCACCATTTCCAGAAGTGATTGCTCCCGCTCCAGAAGTGATAGGCACCCGTTCCAGAGCGATGGTTCCCTGCTTCAGCATTCTTCCATGTTTCTGATGAGATCTCTCACTTCAACGTTTCTTTCTGTACACGTGTTTTGAGTGATTTTTTTTCCTGTTCATAGGCAAAGAGTTGGATCGTGGGAATGTAGTTTAATATCTTAAATATCAAAGTAATAAGCAATAATAAAACAAACGAGTAAGAAGATTATTGACTAGTTTCCAAATGTAGAGGGCAGTGGCCAATTTCCTGCGTTTACTTTACTGTGTAAAGTGAAAATTGTTGCAGTCGTCGAAAAACATATGATTCGTTGCAGCGAGAAGAGTACAAGAAAGGAGGATTGACAATAGAGATGTCAAATAGGTGGGAGTGGGAACGTTGTCCTTTTCAACAAATCCAATTGCTTTTCGAAGACATAGCCAATAGCCTAGGTGCTGATAGTGAGGTTATGAATGAGCGAGCCCCCTCAGCCAAATGGAAATATTGACCCCATAATCAAATCACAATTATTGCTCCACTTTTACGTATAAAATCATTTTCTTGGATGGTAGCTATCAGAGAGTGCTGAGTGCCGGGCCTTTTTCCTTCTATTTCCTTACATAATGGAGTGTATATTTATAATGATCAAGAGAAATAAATTGCAGGGAGAAGATCCTTCAGGAGGAAATTTTGAAATTAAAAAAACAATATTATTTTTTTATATAACAAAATACTAAGTTATTCTCATAATAGACCGTGGTCTAGTAAAAAATATTCTGAATTGAATATTCGGACGTTAATAATAACACTTGCTAGATTAAAAGTCTAGCAAAATAACACTTGCTAGATTAAAAGTCTAGCAAAATACTATGAGTATCTTTCTATATCTCCCGAAAATCACTAGTTTTACTAAGAATCCATGTTGTTGGATCAGATTATAACGAATTTTTGGGGAATTAGTAATAAAATCTTTATGAAATTTGAATAAATTTCAATTTTAATTATAAGACAAGATAACAAAAATACTCACAGAGTAGATGATCATATACATATTTCATGTCGAAAGATGAACTAGTCTATTTCTTTATTACAACATTCATAATCTATATATACTTGCGTATATATACTTTATATAATTCTAGATGGATTCTAATGATTAGAGAATTAGACCCCGGTCTATCACTTTTTTATCAAAGTAATATTACAAATTTTAAGGAGAATGAGAGAATATGACTCGAACTCACGACCTCTAAGGTATGGGTGTGGGCTTAACCAACTGCGTCAACTCAACTTATCGACCACAGCCAATCACTAAGTTCAACAACAAAATTCTTAATCAAAGGGGTAATTTAGTCATTTCTCGTGTAAAAAAAATACTAACTTTTGTGTAAAAAATTTTAAGGTCTTAATTTCTTTTTTTTCTTTTCTCAACGGCCTCTTTTTAATTTAATCAATAATCAGTCCAAAAAACATATAGAGAGAAATATTTCGAAATCATTATCACAAGGGCGATATTTATTTTCTAGTAAAAGTTAGGCAAATTTATGAATAACATATTCTTATGGTTTATAATTTTGGGATATTTGCTTTTAAAATTTAGGATAAAGTGCAATCTGATCCTCCTAGTTTACCCAATTTAATCACTGTAAGTTCAATTTTGCTTAATCAAGTCTGTAAATAATATAAAACATTGCAACAAGTTCTTCCATTGAGTCTCAAACCTTTTAGAAACTCAAAAAAATGCATATTTTTTTCAGAAATTTTAGGAAGAGAGAAGGGGGTTGGAAGCTTCTATATGGTTTGTACATGGAAAAATGATGAGGGGCTTTAAGCATAGGAAGGGCGATGATACCAATTCCAAAAGTTGTTGAGAGAGCTAGGCTGGCAACAGCCAAACTTTAGGAATTATATAATAAGGGTTGCTTACTGTTTTGGTATGCTAGTTGTAGCCATTGCTAAATCATGTTTCTCTCTTTCTTCTATGTTGTTTTTCTTTTGGGTGAATATACGTGGAAATCCCTTTATCAATTATCATGCAGGCCCCAATACTTGGTCTTTGTCTTATCCATTAATTGTAAGGATCACTTATCATTCATCATTATCGCTTAAATAATTCAGTTTAGTGCCTGAAATGGTATGTTTTGTTTGCTTCCTAACGGGTCTGTTGGTGGAGCAGGTGATATAAGCCACAAAAGTTTTCAGTTCTTCCAATCATTATTGTATTTATAAAAAAAAGACTCTAAAATTTTTATTCACTTTTTTTTATCAGGTTGTTTCCCACTGCAATGACAATAACATTAAAAATAAACAGAGAAAAATTAATTAAGGACGAAAAATTAAAAGATGAAAAAAGGGAATAAGATCTTTTTGATATCTGATATGTCTTCATCATTTTGCTCTCTTTCTTAATTCTCTCTCTGCAGCAACACAGCATTAGCAACCACAGAGCCTGTTGTTACTTCATTACTCATTTCCATTTTCCTCTCTCAAAACCACCTGTGAGGAGAGAGATATCTCTCAGCTAAAAAATCACAGTAAATATCATCATATGATACAAATTTCTTATTTCTCTTTCATCCCCCTGTCACATTCTCTTCCAGTAAGAACAGCTCTTTTGTTTTTGTTTTTGTTTTTGTTTTTTTTTGTTAAAGTTAAAAGCTGGAACCTAAAATCTTTAATGTTAAACCGGAACAGCAACATTGAAAAGGAACATTTTGAGTGAGTGAACTGACCTGATTCTTATGTGGCTATTTTTTAGACAGGGAGGATTTGAAGAAACCAAAACTCTTTTTAATTGCTGATTTCCCCTGCAATTTAAGCATTGATATAAGATAATTAGTTTGGTTTGGATAATGTAAGAGAAAAGAAAAAAGTAATGAAAAAGCGAGAGGAACTGAGTTCTACTAATTTACCTTCACATGAGTTGCAGAGAAACCCTGGTGATCATCCACTTCCTCCTTTGAAGCTTCTCTTTTAAATGAATTCTCACTTTTCTGTACAAAAAGCATAGTCTTTAATCATTCAACTATTTGAAAAAAGAACATTTTCAAGTTGAATAACCAGGGAATTGAAGTTGCCTTAGAAAAGCCGAAAACAGGGGAGCTTGCAGTGTCATCAAGATAAGAGTACTGTCGGGTTTGGTTTCTGACATTCTCTTCAGTCTCCTTCTTCTTGTTTTTCCCTTTTTGGGACAACCCAGAAGCCGGATAACCATAACCAGAATACCCATTTTCGTTTAACCATTCTTCATTATCTTCATGGTAATGTGGAGGCCCTGAAGACGCATCAGAGACCATAGACAGATCCTCTTCTTCTTCTTCTTGAACCTCAACCACCATTCTTGCTTCTCTTGGGAACCGTTGATTATCTGACATATACGATTCATCTAAATACATAGTCCAACCTGAACAACACCCACTGCTGTAATGATCAGTAGCAGAGACATTGTTCATTCTCTCAGAATTTGCTTAACAAATTTGTTAAGGGGAAGAAGTGAAGTAGATTAGAAAGAAATGAGCTGAATTTCCTATCTAGTCTGTCTAAATAAAAAGTATAGAAGAGAGAGAGAGAGAGAGAGAGAGAGAGAGAGAGAGAGAGAGAAAGGACCAAATCTTAGACTAAGTTTGTCCTTCGCTCTATCTAATTTTGGGCTTCTTGTTTTATCTGTTTGTGGATGCATCAAAGTTGCCAGTTGGCTCTGTATGTACATGCATGTTAGAGAGAGAACGAGAGAGAGAGAGAGAGAGAGAGAGAGAGAGAGAGAGAGAGAGAGAGAGAGAGAGAGAGAGAGATTAGAGAGGTTGAGAGAGAGAGAGAGAGAGAGTAGTGGTTAACGTTTTCACGTACAAATGTATGAAGACCCCGCTGGTGTACTGCTGCTGTCTATTTCAATAAGAAGTGGGATCTGTTTTTACAGACTCACCAAATGATATTGCTTTTCAACTTCACTTCGTTTTTTAACTTATTCGTACTAGACTTCTACAGCAACACAATTTCACTATACTCTTCTGCTCATCTCAATTTCACATTATTTTTCATTTTGCCAAATCATTAACAATAATAATTGCAAAGATGCATTACTACCTATGATTTTTTATAGATGCTCCTCAATATCTAAGTGTGATATTTCGCCCTTGGGTTGTAGCTTTTTCAACAGTTGGTAGTGTAAGCAATTACTTATTATAATATCTTGGAAGCTGGCCCCATTTGATAAGCGTTGTTACTTTTGTAAACCTCCCTTTTGCCTGAGAAATTTCCACTTCTTCCTATAATCTTCTGCCACGTTTCTTCTATGGTCCAAGGTTACTGAAAATTTTGCTCTTTTTGCCATTCTCTCTCGGAAACCATCAACCTTAGCATTGGTTCATCTGACATGCCTTTGACTGTGCTAATTTTCCACATTGCAAAGATCAAAAGAAGATTAAAGACTTGACTTCTAGTATTTGATGACACAAAAAGTTCCAATTCTGCAGTCCGCTATGCTTTAAGACTGATAGCCAAGTCATTGACTCCTTTTTTGTTCTCCAACACTCTGCATCTAAACCAAAGACTTGGTCTTGGTCGGTGTATTGGAGTAGACATTCCGATGATGGTCCATTCCCTCTCTCTTGCGTCTTCCTTTTGCTGTATATTTTCCAACTACCCATTATCCTTCTTTTGCAATACAATCATTCCCCTTTGTTGGATTTGTCTCTTTGAATTATTATTGAATATTGGACATAACCAAGCACATTAATTAACCTGTCAATACCAATAATGAAAAAACAATAGATATTATTGTATTGCACGAGCATGTAAATTATTCAAACAATTATAGTATGCATTTCCCCCTATTGCAACCTAAGATCTGCTTCCACTACATCCAAGCCTTCGTGATGTATTGACAAATAAATGAATATATCTTACTTAAGATATCTTGCGGTTTTTTCAATTATATCATCATCGTGGAGACGTCGACGGTAATTAGAGTTTCCATCAAACAACAAGAAGTAGATTAGACAACAAGTTTTAGGAAGAAAAAGATGCAGAGCAAATATATTGTTTCTGAAGATAACAAGAGATTGAAAACAATTGATTATTTGACCCCATAAATCATTGAAAGGCCAGTGCATTATTTGTATATCAACTACAAAGAATAATGACTGTTGGAGGAGAATATGGGGACGGTGATCTTAATCTGACTCATCTGGTCCCGGGTGCTTAGCTCATTTGCACAACCCTTTACAATCTTAAGTACATTTACAGGCACTAGTCTACCAAATCAATTGAACACTTTCCCCTTAGACTTTTCAATAATAAATCACTTATAGCATGGCACATTTCAATTTAGAAAAATCAACGGATTTGTAAATAAAGCAATATGGTTGGACTTATAAACATGATTCACTAAACCGATCAACAATCACCAATTTAGAGAAACATAAAAAATTAAGCACAGCTGATTAAGCTATAACCTAAAAGTTGAACTGATAACACATTCAAAATCCAAATTCATAAACATTCATCTCATTGTTATAAGACTTAAACTAATGCAACATGGTCTTTGATTGCAACAGGGGCTTGAGAAAAAAAGAAAGAAAAAAGGCATTAAAACTATGCAAAGGTCAGATGATGGGAGTTGCCAGTTGCCACTACCAGAAACTATCAATTTCTTCATATCTCAAAAATTCAAACCTCAGAGATTCTTTTTTCCCCATACAAATCTTCAACTATCTTTCCCTTTTCTCAACTCCTTTTGCCTAATACAAACAAACAACATTCATCTATATCAGCCAAATGAAAGTCAACCATGTGACTATGCTTCTAATTCAAGAGGCAAAAAGAACGAAATTGATTACAGAAATAAACTTTTCCCACTTGTCATAAATTGACCACATGAAACTGTTGCGGAACTGACAAGGTTAACCAAAAGGAGGATTTTGGGTCTCTTTAAGATTTAATGGCAAATAGAAGGAAGTTCATATTCCGATTGGTCCAATCGCTGCTACTTTGAATACCAACACCAATGACTGAGTTCTAGTAGAGTAAAAGGTATAAGATGGAATATAGAATTCAAACCTGATGGAATAGATAGTTCTCTCAATAGAAAGTTGGAGATGTAATCTTTATGAACTTAAGGCCAAAAGCACTGTAATTTGATTCTGTATTGATGAAATTGAAGCTCATTACAAAGCAATACAGAGTCATAGCAAAAATAACACAGGATACTCCCATTACCAATCTCTTAACAGTTAACACCTTCTCATGTCCCGCCATTTTAGATAGATCAACCCTGCATGGTAGTGGGTATAAGCACCAGCCACAACCAACACATGAAAAAGTTGGTGACTCTGTCCGGCAATATCAAACTTGCCGGGCCGCCAGCGTTCCGGTATTCTCATAGCATATATCAATGCTCCAACCCCATAAAGGATCCCCATTAATGCTTCATAGCCAGTAGTCTGAAGGGCCTCTGGTTGATGCTTGTATAATAGCAACTTATGAACTATAGGTACCACACCAGACATGCCCATTCCGAAGAACAGGGAGGCTCGGAATTTCCGAAGCTGGGACTTGTGGAAAGATGGGAGGAGAGAGAAAATGATGGTGGCAAGTCCTAAAACTGTTATGCAGCTCAAATAAAGGTTGCAGAAGAAGGGATTGCACATAAAGGAGTAGTACACAGGAGGGTAGAAAGAAGTTGATATTAGTGCTGCAATGCCGGCATAGTCGAGCCTGAGCATTATGTAGGAAAGGCGCTCAGAGTGGCAAGAGAGTAGATGGCATGTGCTGCTGGCTAGCAAGCAGAACATTGCTCCACCTAAAAAGGCAAAGAAGGGCCATCTAGTGATTGGCTGAACTATAAGTGGGGAAACAAGATTCAACAAATCATCTTCTGCATTGTGCTGCCATAAGAAAATCATATAGAAGAAAATTAGGTTGCAACAGCACAAAAAAAATGCTCAATTATTATATAGAACGATTAATGAGTTTTGATCTCATTTCATTAATAAAGAGCTGAAGCTCTCGTGATAATGTACACATAATGGGATGAAATATTCTGATCGAACTGGTGTTAACCTTCCAGCCTTCAAGGCAGTCTTTTCTGAAGGACCGAATTTAACAAAGTTCCAAAGAAACGCCAACTTAAAGTTACAGGAAATGAAATTATCTAGCAAACTTTCACATACAGATGTCAATATGTCATCCAACAAATACAACAGCGCAATGGGGGATCTATGAGTACCAGTATGCGCAAATTTGCATTTATGGCTTACAAAAGTGTCCTATGCTTGAATCGATCATTTGGATGCAGATAGTTACCAAGACTAGGAGTATACTATATACATGTTTTCTCACAGGTACCGAGTATACTCACATGTACTACTAAGTGAGCAAGAGTTTCCAACTCCCCTGCCCCCCTCCCCCCCAAATAATGAAAAGACAGTATGCAATATCAATCATGAAATGCATCTTACCAAAAAAGTCATGAAATGCATGAACATTACGGTATGAGTGATGAGGGAAAACCATAAAATTAGTCAAAATATCATGAAAATACCTCTGAGAGAAAAAACAGTTAGTTGTGAATTTTTTTTGGGTAAATAAGGAACAGTATATCCATAAATTATACAGCTACACAAGGGCCATGCCTCAGGGAGAGACAAAATATGACTAGGCACTCAGCCACAAACCAAAGCAAAGCCTCAGCAGTTGAAAAGTCCAATCCAATCACTCCTTAAAACCTAGATATTAAGGAGAATGATACTAGGATCTTATAACAGCAGATAAAGGGTGCATCATAAGATGTGAGACAACATTCCAACATAAACTACCTACTCTAAAAGATCATGCAGTTAAGAGACCACCTAGATTGAAAATTTTAACTAATATTCAAATCCTTGATATTCCTAGATCCATGATCTATCCCTTGTTGCTAGATTGAAAATTTTAACTAATATTCAAATCCTTGATATTCCTAGATCCATGATCTATCCCTTGTTGAATATAAGGATGTTTTTACTTGATTTATTTGTTTTATAGTTTAGGGATAATTTAGTAATTGCTCTTATTACTTTTCTTCTTTGGGTATATATACCCGATTGTATCTAGATTTGTGTTAACTCAATACAACATTTCTTCTACTTTTTTCCGATCTGGTATCAGAGCTTGGTTGAGCCTTTGTTTGTGCTGCTTTAGTTCGATTCTTTGTCCGCTTAATTCGGATTGTTTGGTATGCTGTATAGTTCGGCCACCGTGTTGTGAACCAGGAGAGTGTGTTGGAATGTTGTCCCACATCGCCTAGACTTGCCCATTTTGTGCTAATTATAAAGCTCTAGTACCACTCTCTTTAACACCTAGGTTTTAAGGAGTGATCGGGTTGGGCTTTTCAACTTCCCTAATTGAGCAAATTACAAGTTTACCTAAAATAGATTTTTCAGAAATTCTACCCTAAAAAATCCTTTGATTCCTGTATCTCCAAACAATATGAAGAAAGGCATTATCAGCAAGTTTCTTTCTTCTGGATGTACTCTAAGCAAAGTGAAGAGACCACTCCACGAATATATGTTGGATCAGATCATACAACCTGAGGCAGTAAGCCTAATCTCTTTAGTCACAGGAAAATTAATAAAAAAGTGCTCACAATCTTGAACACCATTCCCACACTGAATCACTTACAAAATCCTTTGATTCCTTTATCTCCAAACAATATAAAGAAAGGCATTATCAGCAAGTATCTTTTCTTCTGGATGGACTCTAAGCAAAGTGAAGAGACCACTCCATGAATACATGTTGGATCAGATCATACAAGCTGAGGCAGTAAGCCTAATCTCTTTAGTCACAGGAAAATTAATAAAAAAGTGCTCAATCTTGAACACCATTCGCACACTGAATCACTTACAAAATCCTTTGATTCCTTTATCTCCAAACAATATAAAGAAAGGCATTATCAGCAAGTTTCTTTTCTTCGGGATGGACTCTAAGCAAAGTGAAGAGACCACTCCATGAATACATGTTGGATCAGATCATACAAGCTGAGGAAGTAAGCCTAATCTCTTTAGTCACAGGAAAATTAATAAAAAAGTGCTCACAATCTTGAACACCATTCGCACACTGAATCACTTACAATGCCCGATTTCTGCAACGTGGATTTGGTAGATAGTCTATTCATTAGAGCCATCAAAGATACTTTGTGAATGTTATTCCCACCTCCTACAGATTTCTTCAGATTCTTTATAGAAGTTATATTTGAAGTTGTTACATGCAAACCGTATGTTGAGGTGCACGTACGCTGGTCCGTACACCCCATGGATATAAAAAGAATTGTTACATGCAAACGAACCACGCTTCCATATAGCTTAGCTAAAAATGACGAAAGCCAAAGTTCTGAGCACAAATACCAATTAACCACTTTTGCTGATAGGAACCTCAAATACTTCAAGTTTCAGATTATTATTTTGAAGGTTTCCTCCCGATTTCCCACTTCTGTCGATTCCAAACAAAAGTGCTTGTCACATTCACAATGAATTAGGAAAGTAAATGTAACTTTCTTCTACATGTTCAATATGTTTTTGTTACTTCCACAAACAAGTCATAATCTGAAATACAAAGATTATCCTTCTTAAATGCAGCAGTGGCAATGAGAACTCTCAGGAAATTAGTGAACATGCCAAGCATGACAAGGGATATGACTTACCAGAACATTAGAGGGATAAGAATGGAAGAGTTGCTCAGGTAAGCAACTCTTAAGAAGCTCCAAAATGTGCCGACCTGAAACTGAGGGAAGAAAGTCCTTGAAAGACAAAGACGTCCTTAGTTCATCTTTCAGCTTCAGAAGATCAGGCATGTTGGGAATTGAAGGGAGGCATTTCAAGAGCTCTTTATGGATCTTTTGCAAGTCAGCTCCTCTACCAAAATCGGGTAAATGTTGCAAGTAGTTGATATTCATGAGTTTTGGAGCTTTTGTTGCTGTATATATAGTCAGAAAGAGGAAAAGGAAGAAACCGATCAAATGCCTGTGAAAAATGGCAAAGATGAATGAGAACAAAGATCAAACACTTCCTTCATAAAACTTATTAAGCTGGACTCGAAATTATGCAAAAAGAAGACCAGTTTATTACAATCACAAAATGATGAAGTAGACCCACCGATTCACTATGAAAGAATTCATTTAACAGACAAAACCCATAAGATATAGTTAATTACCTTAAAACCTACAGGTTTGGGCAACGAAAAGGCCGAGAACAAGAAAATTAACAAAAGCTGAACATAGAGTTCTTTTCATGAAGATGAGCTGTAGAAGTTTAGTGTTGTTTTTCTGAATTATTTATTCCCCTTTTCTCATAAATTGCACGACAATTTCTATGATTTACTAGTATACTGTATTCTCATATAATAGCATACTTTCCATGATAAAATTACTTACGTCCACACATTAAGAGTCTCATTGTGAATTGAGAAGATGCTTAGGAAGACCTGCTTCAATGGCCACTCTGATCGATAATAGCCAAGAATAAACTCATTGTCCCTTAAATACCCGGGCAATCCGTGATACTCAACAAGTTGATATTTAACTTTCTTCCATAGTCTATTTCCTTTTCCTTTCCCCTCACAGTCTAATACGTTATCAAATGCTTCAGGCGAAGTAATCCGATTCTCATGGGCACTACCTGCCATCTCTGCAATACCAAGACCAAAAAACTTGAGAAATGTTGTCACAGAATTGATTACCACTACTCAAATTCAATTTGAGTTTTTAGTACTCGTGGTTGATTTGTTGCCATGGTCCAAAAATGTAGAATGTAATAACACATATTTGGAAGAGAATGAATGGAACTTTGGAATTTATCGACATTAAATCTCGAGGAAGAATACTGAGGAGAGTAGTGAAGATTTTTCCTCATTGAAGAGGGTCAGAAAATTCAGGTTCATGATATATATCATTTTTATGCGCTTGATGTTCTTGTGTTAAAACACATGTTGATCAATGACAATTGACAGTGAAATATGTCCAGTTATGAACTAAGGCAATGAAGCTCCATACATTTATGGCTAAAACTTGAATGGAGCTTCGAATTATTTTTTTTCAGAAAATTATATAAAAAGATTTCACTTCACATTAGAAAAGGGACCATACTTTTCCTGATGATAAGCTCTTCCAAATAACCTGTTTATTTAAAACTCCGGACAGGAACAAGGGTTTGCAGCCTGGCTCTGAACCTCTAAGGTTCGACCTTTTATCAAATCAAAAAAGTTAAAAGCCAAAACTTCCTTTCAACATACAACAACACGTAATAACTTGAGAGAGAGAGAGAGAGAGAGAGAGAGAGAGAGAGAGGGGAGGGAGAGGGAGGGAGAGGGAGAGAGACCTGAAATTGCACTCTGCTTTTTTCTATCTTCATAAAACGCCACCAAACGAAAGTTTTTTTTCCCGGAATACTTATCTCCCCCAGAAAATTGTCAACCGAAAGAAAATATCCCGAGAAAAAAGAAGAGCCGCCGTCGTGGGCGGCTATAGTAAATTCAGCAGAAGTGGGTAACTGAATTATAACAATGGTGGTTGATTTTGATCGTATATCAAGCAGAGAGGATATTAGCGACAGGGTCAGGCTCAGAGCCTCATATTGAAAGGCCACTCGCCATGCGCATGAAGCATGACGACAACGCAACTGTCTGGTGACGTGGGACTGAAACAACCAAACACGTTTCAAATCACCTCGCCTAAATTTCAGCTTAGATTAATTAGTTAATTTTGATATATAAGAATTCACGTCAAGATTGTCGTCTTCTCTTTCTCTCTCTGCAAAAGTAAATGAATAAAAATGAAATTCAGGATCTAAGGACGACATATCCAAAGCTTCTGTGGACAAATTATCCAAAAATAAATTCTCACAAGTTGTAACGTAACTTCTGTTTTGGCTAACAGAAGGAGATTCTGATCTCTTCAATCACAATCACGAGAGTAAGGACTTCGAGGGTAACGAAAATTTTATAGGCCAGAAGACGATCTATAGAAGCTCATATGAGAGTTAATACAAGACATTTCGTGCATATTGTGTGCAGTTAGTTAACAACAATATTGATTAAAAAGCCAACATTTAGCAGTCTTCTTCCTTTTCACCATACCAACGAAAAGAATGAGACTCTACTAGGACTTGAAGACCAAACGGTTCCAGAAAAAGGTTAAAAAGAAGGGAAAAACTTGTTCAGACTGCAAGGTAGTCCATAGAATTCATCGTTCCTAACATCTGAACTATACAAGCAAAACTTCTCCCACCAATGCAATCCGCTATCTTTGCGAGTCACGTCGTTTTCACGGGACAGCGTGCAGTCCAATATCAAAGCAACCAAGGCAGCCACAGTCGTGTGTGACATGAATATCACAATCACTATGTCATTGAACTGCAAAACATCATTAACAGTTATTGATTTAGTAAAGTGGCCAAAAGGAAGAAACTAGTTCTGATGTCAGATATGTTTGGTTAAAGAATCTTACCCATCCATAACCAGAGTAGTTGTGATCGTATCCAGAATTATGATGGTAATACTCTCTGAAGTATTGTGGTACTGAAATGCCAATGAAGAAAGAGAATCCCAATATAAATTTGGTTCTGAAGCTGTTCAAGTTACAGAATTGGAGAAAACTAAGTCCCGAAGAAGCTGCAGAGGCACATTGTCATCCAATATCAGGACCAGCTTATCCTCACAACTAAATAAAAAGTAAGAGAGAGATGAGAGCTATACACACCAACATAACCCAAGAAGACACAATACAAAGCTGCAATAATCGGTAAAGGCACTGAGGCGAAAAACGCTCCAAATTTTCCTGGTATAAGAATATAAAATACCCATATGGGAAAACTACCAAGTAAATATCTTATTATGAACATGATGAGCCTAACAAAAAGAGAAACATTTTGTTTCTACCCCTAGGCCAGCATACCAAATATAGAGAAGAAAATCATAAAGCCAGATGATATTTGGATGACCCTTCTGCTCCCGACTCTTGTCAGTGCCAATAGACCGGCATTTTCCCTGTCATTTGTAAAGCAATGTTAGACAAAGTACTCGCAAAAAAATTCAATTTTTATCTCTTGGTCATATGCAGTAAGTAAAGAAAGCAGACTATATGAATGACGGAAAGGAACTTCTCTAAAGGTTTGAATTCATACACCGATGCAGACATGCCGGTTACAGAACCAAACAAGCCATTAAGCAAAACACCTATTCCCTGAAATTTTGAAAAAGGAAAAGGAAAGTGAAAAGAATCGTAGTGACAGTTGAACGTAGTTATTGAAATGAAGAATCAAAAAGGATACATCGTACCAGCCACCCAGCACCACGGCTTATAACAGAAGCTGGCACAGGCGTGGCACTGCTGTATCTAGCTGTTGCAAAAAATGTGCCACTAGACTACAAAAAACAGAGGGTAATTTTCATAAACAGAAATATATGTGAAACCATTTAAAGAACAAAATATAGTATGAGTTTCTGTCAAGATAACAACCTCAAAAAGAGATACAAGAGAAGCAGCCATCATGGCAAAAGCTTCACCAGCATTGAAACTGGGACTTCCCCATTGAAACGGATATGGAATATATATCCTGCAAGTTGTCCGCATCAAGAACAAAAAACAGTTATAGAGTGAGTAAATACTTCTGATCTTGAGTTGTGGTCTTCTCACTTTGTCGTTTGACAACAGTTGCCGGTGGTCTGATCTGATCAGAGAGTAATCCTCTAGCACAACTTTATTACAATGTTTGAAGTTAGTCATTCTCTAGAAAAGTAGTATTTGTCGATGCAGAAACTTTTTGTCATGATGACTATCAAACAGATCTGCCCTAGACTCCTTTGGATATCCTACAAGCACGCATACTTCAGACGGAGGTTTCAACTTACCAGTCTTTTCTTTCAGTACATGTGAATGTATCTCAAACTGAGTTTGTGATCGTTCCACAACTTAAGAGACGTTTTAGACATTGACTTAGATGGTACCAAGTTTAGAATATATCTCAAACTGAGTTTGTGATCGTTCCACAACTTAAGAGATGTTTTAGATATTGACTTAGATGGTACCAAGTTTAGAATATACGTCGCAATATTCGATGCATACGCAAAATGAAGTAGGTAAGGATGAATTGAAAAGGAAAATTGTTCCGATCCTAAAATCTATCTGTTAAATAATTGGAATATGTAGTTTCAGTAGAGACTCACCAAGGTGAAGCTTCAATGAGTCCAGCACGATCAGTTCGGCAGCTGATCTGAGTAATAGTGGGTTTGTGGTTGTATACAGAACTTGAAGTTAGAATTTCTGCATATAACCATACGACTGCAACTGAGAATAGCACTGCAAACCGATCACATATTGGCCTTTTTGTCTTTATTATGTGAGGAAGATACTGCAAGACCATGAATAACTTAATTAAGCATTTCTGCAGTTGTCGGATTTATAAAAATAAGAAAACAAATCCATAGGAGCATACTTATCTTAGAAAACTAATATATGTGTTTATGAAATAACGTCGAGGGGTTATTTCAATTAAAAAATCCACAAACACAAAAGAATTATAGAAGTACGAAGTTTCGTACTTGCCTGTGATATGAAGACCATTGCAAGCAGTCCTGGAAGGCCAATCTCAATGCATTTTGCCACCTACATGAATTATTTTATGGAAAAAATGGACATAAAACTGCTCATTACAATTTACAAGCAAATCAAGAGGCATAATTGGTAGAGAAATTTAGAGTAAGAAGATTTAGAGCAGTTACCATAGGAAAGCCAAGATGATAGAGCCCAAGTCCAGTAAAAGTTATGTAAGGAACGACAGAAAGAGGACTAAGAAATCTAAACAAACAAGAATATGAAAAATATGATTAACAATATACCAGAAACACTGCTCAAATGATGAATTGAAGTATGAATTTTAGTCACCCACCTCACAGCATTTCTCCAAAATCCGAGAAAACTTATAACCATCTGAAAACATGCAGCGGCAATTAGAGCGCCTTGTATTCCTCTCATTGTATGTACAAACCTCTGAAAAAAACAGAAGAAACAAATTTAGTTCATCAGCAAATTATACGAATGTATGCTGATATCATTAAAACTGAAATCTTCTAATGGAAAGAAACAAAAGGAAGAGAAAGGACTCGAACCTCAAAAGGATCTTCGAGAGAACGATATCTGTGGGCTAAGAGAATAGAAACGGTAGGGACTACATAAGAGTAAGAACCAGCCACTACCACTGGGAGTCTAGTCCCAAAGAGAGACTGAAACAATGTGCTCAATCCTGAAACAAAGAGCAGCGTCTGTATCACTCTAGCCTTCTCACGCTGCACATCCAAATCATTTTAATCAAACTACATAGAAAATACATACATTTGATAATTTGGAAAAAAAAAGATTCAGTGGAATGTAGAAATAGAATTCATACATCTCCTCCGCCCATTTGAGGAACAATCATACTTGGGATTAGAACGGTGAGACCCAAACTTAGAATATAATGTTGGAAGCCCAATACAACAGCTTCAACTGCGTTCTCATCAAAAACAAGAAAAAAAATTCAATCACCCTTTTGCCAAATGCTAATATTAGACATGTTAATAGAGTTAAATGTGTACGGACGCCATGGAGGGGGACTGTTAACACAGTACTGAATTCCTGGTAGTTGATCCTTAACAGGGTGTGGTTGGACGACCTCCTCGGCCTTTTTGTTGCCACTGTCACCCCCGCCACCTTCAGCCATGTCTCTGCCGGAGACCTTGGTGTAGGAGGGAAAGAAAGGAAATGTGATGAGTTGAGATGAAAGGAATAAAAAAAAGAGCATGAAAATAACCGTTACACTTGTGTTATTTTCCAAGAAAAATTGGTCACAAAACCATTAATTTCTTACCTTTTTTGGTCAAGAACCATTCATTTCTAACTTAAAATTGGGAAAAGTTGAAATTGCATTTTCTTTTGAATGATGGCTCCTCCATCAATTCTCTAAAACCTTAATTAATGAGGTATGATTACAAAAAAATCTCATTTCTGTATGTTTTTTTCCTCATGTACACCTCCATGGCTCCATGCAATTTAACGCCATAATCGTCTTAGATTTTGTGCACTGAAAACAGAGCAGAAAAATGAACAAGCCCCAATTTCATGGCCATGGCGACCTCGTTTGTTTCCTTAGCATTCTGCATATCGAGTTACTAGAGGAAAAAAGAAGCAAGCCCATCATTACTATTATTTTTGCGTGAGTTAAAACGTCATAGCAGAAGAAGATCAAAGAACCATTAAGCATAAAAAATGGAAACTTCATTAAAATCTTGTAGTTATCCCATCCCATAACTTCTAAGATTTAATCTACCAAGTGTTTCAAATCAGAAGTTTCTGTTTTTGAATATTGCAGCATGGATCCACTCAAATTCCTCAGTTTCTGGCGAGGATTTTTTGTTCTAAGTGCTGTTTCTACTGCTTAGACAAACTTGAAGTTGATGTCCAGACTTGTGCTATTTACAGTAGTGGTTGTAGTGCAGCTAGACCTGTGTGACATGTCTTGAAATCCATCTATGATGTTTTATAAATCGCAAGCAAGATCGTGCATCACTTGTGGCAACAATAACGCGGGTATCATGACGAAAAACCACAATAAAAAATCTTTTAGACAGCATTTTAATTACCGTTGAGAAAATAATCAATTGTCCCGTCATTTCTGTTAAAATCCGTAAAGCAATAGTAAAATAAAATACTTAAATTAAATTATAACAGAAAGATTACATCTGAATAATAATAATTGAACGATTATAGAAAAAATAAATGAATAATTATAGATGGAAAAATAAAAAATTAAATCGGTAGAAGTTTACGGTAGTAATGTCCTAAAGACGAATTTTCACCCTCCACAATTTACTTGGAGACTACGTTGAACGTCTCTACAAAATACAACTATTGTGATCGAAGACGTAGCAAACGAATACTTCGATCCTCACAAAACCGAACAGTATTTTCTTTATCCTTTGTACTGACTCATGAAAATACTTAAGTAAAATGTACCAAGAAATTGATGCTTTTCTCTACTGACATTAACGCCAAAAATTGGTCTTCCCCCCAAAAGTTTTTCACTATGGAAAAGAACATCCTCCCTTTTGGACGCCAAAAACCTTATTTTTTTTAAATGCCCACCTCTATTTGATTAAAAGGCAACCACCTTTTAATGAGAGAGAGACCGTTCTTTCCTTTACTTAACTCCACTTAATCCTCACCTAAACTTAGATGATCGTGTACCTTTGTTGATGTTTCCGCTACCGCTGTTGCTTTTAGCCTTCCTTTTAAAGTTTTTCGGTTTTGGTTTTGATCTTGACAACGTTCACTTTCATCTCCATGGAATACGAAGGCACCAACTTGTGTTCGTTCATCCGGTTGTCTTCTTCGATTCGCAGACGAACCACGAGATCCTCCATTGACATATCCTTTCGTTTATGCTTCAAATAACTTTTGAACTCTTTCCAAGATGGCGGAAGTTTCACGATTGTTGCAGCCACTTGGAATGATTCATTGATTGTCGTTCCCTCATTAATCAGCTCATTGAATAGGATCTAGAGTTCTTCAACTTGACTAACCACCGTATGCTTGTCATCCATCAGATATTCCAAGAATTGCCCGACGATGAATTTCTTTGTCCCAGCGTCCTCAGTCTTATAATTTTTCTCCAACGCTTTTCATAAATCCTTCGATGTTTTGAACGACGAGTAGACATTATTGAGACTGTCTACAAGGTCGTTCAAGATGTAGTTTCGGCAGAGTAAATCAGAATGCTTCCATGCTTCCTGAGCAGATATCGTTTCCTTAGTATGTTTCCCAATCAGTGGTACAGGACATTCTTCCTTTAGAATATGAGTCACGTTCAGTGTTGTCAGATAAAACACCATCTTCTGTTGCCATCTTTTGAAATATTCCCCCTTTAACTTCTCCGGTTTCTCAGCATGAGGAACAGCGTGTGGTTTCTTAGTGTGGAGAACAATGATTATTTTCTCAACATGAGGAATAGTCGTCGTAGCTTCAGTGTCTTGCTCCATCAGTGTGAAAATTCATCTTTAGATTGTTGGAACCCGTAGAGTAATAATAAAATAAAATACACGAATTAAATTGTAAAAGAACAATTACAACTGAATAATAACTATTGAACGATTACAAAAAAATTAAATGAATAATTATAGACAGGAAAACAGAAAATTAAATCAGTAGAGGCTTGCTGTAGCAATGTCCTAAAGATGAACTTTCACCCTTCACAGTTTGCTTGGAGACTACGGTGAACGTCTCAGCAGGATACAACCACCGTGATCGAAGACGCAACAATCGAATGCTACGATCCTCACAGAACATAACCGAACAATATTTTCTTTCTCCTTTTGTACTGACTCACAAAAATGCTTAAGAAAAATAGACCAAGAAATTGCTGCTTTTCTCAACTGACATTAATTTTAATGAGTTTGCTTGGAGACTACGGTGTACTAATGGATGAATGAAGAAGAATTTTGGTTGAGAAAGGAATAGGAAGAACCCATCACTTTAGAAATGGTTTTTGCTAAATTATACTCTTTGATAAAACATTTTACAAAATTATATAATTGACCTAATTTTTGTTTATCCTAACCCCTGGCCCACATTCCCTTCACTTTTTTTTCATTGCCCTTATTACATAACGACTCACACTCTCTTTCTTCATCTTCCATCTTCATCTCTCCTCCTCGTAGAACTCATTTTCTCCATAACTAAATACAACATAATGAGTTTTGTTAATTTTAATGAGTTTTGTTAATTTTTGTAGATTTTGTTAACATTTGCTAATTTTAATGTGTTTTGTTAATTTTGGTGGGTTTCGTTAATTTTGATAGAGAAGGTAGAGAGAGGGAGAGAGAAAGACCGAACGTAGAGCGTAGAGAGATAGATAGAGAACGTTGAGAAAAGAGAGAGAACATCGAGAGAGAAAGAACGTCGAGAGAGAGAGAACGTCGAGAGAAAAGGGGGGTACGCGACGCCCGTGTACCAAGCGTGTAGCTACAGGATGGCTACAGATGGTCATGTACCCATTGTGTAGTTTACAGGATGGTTACACGATGCCCGTGTACCCATCGTGTAGCCTACACGATAGCTAGATACACGAGAATCGTGTAGTTATCCTATAGATTACACGATGAGTACATGAGTATCAAGCACACATTGTGTACTCTACAAGATGGTTACACGATGCCCGTGTAGCCTACACGATGGCTGCACGATACTCGTGTAGCCTACACGATAATTGCATGATACTCGTGTACCCATCGTGTAGTCTACAGGATAACTACATGATTCTCGTGTATCCATCGTGACACTACACATGTAATATATTTATTTAAATATGAATAAATATGGAGGTTAAGTGTTGAAAAATAATGAATTGACATTTGATTTAATATCGTGTAAGAAAAATATTGGAGAAAAAATGAAGAAAAAATAAGTGGATAGTGGACCATGGGTACAAGAGACTAGACGACGTCGTGCAACCATCGTGTTGTGTATAAGATGGCTACACGATCGTCGTGTAGTATACACGATCATCGTATAGTATACACGATGGCTACACGATCATCGTATAGCCGTGTAGCCATCGTGTACACTATATATGTAATATATTATAATTCATATATTTATTTAAATATAAATAAATATGTAGATTGAGTGTTGAAAAAGAATGAATTAACATTTGATTTGATGTTGTGTAAGAAAAGTATTGAGAGAAAAGAATGAAGAAAAAATAAGTGGATAATGGGTTATGGATAAACGATGCATACACAATCGTCGTGTAGTGTACACGTAACTATACGATCATCGTGTAGATATCGTGTAGTGTACACGATGGGTACACGAATATCGTGTAGTCATCTTGTAGACTACACGATGGATACATGAGCGTCATGTACCCCCTCTCTCGACATTCTCTTTCTTTCTCAACGTTCTCTCTCAAGATTAACAAAACCCACAAAATTTAACAAAACTCATTAAAATTAACAAAACTCATTAAAATTAATAAAACTCATTAAAATTAACAAAGGTTAACAAAATCCAAAGAAATTAACAAAATCTATTAAAATTAACAAAACTCATTTTGTTACGTTTAGTTCGAAAGAAAATGGGTTTCTAGGAAAGGGATATGAATATGGAAGATGAAAGAGACACTGTGGTTAGTGTGGAAGAAAGGCAATGGAAGAAAAAAGATAAAAAGTAAAGAGAATGTGAGTTGGGGGCTTGGATAATAAAAAATCAGAATAAGGGTGTAATTTTGTAAAATGATTTATCAAAGAGTATAGCTTAAAAAAAACTCCTATAGAAAAGGCTATATGGCGTGTTAAAAGAAGCTGCTCGTTGGTATGGCATCACTCGTGATTCGTTATACATGTCTACTAAAAGAGCTACTTCAGAAAAAGGGAGCCAGAGACATGGTGTGATGTGGATGCAAGTTCTTTGAAATCTAAAATATCATATGATTTGCTATGCACACATCCTTAAAGAAGTTTAAGGATACAAAGCAATAACATGTCAAACAACTTCAGCATCATCAGCATGACCTCTCAGACATGTCAAATAACTTCAGCAAGCGTTGTAGATCCATTATATCATCGTACAAAGAAGACAGATTCATCATGCATATACATTTTCTTTTGGTAATCACTAAAGGATCCAAATGCATACAGTCTTTACAATTTGATTCCATAGTTTCTGTGTTCCACAAACAATCATCCAACTTCTCCAGCCATTCAGTGTGAGCCTGCAGTCAAATAGCACCGGTGGTTGATACAAAACAATAGGCAAATCAACAAGGCTAGACTACAGTTTATCAAGTTTTTACTTCAGATATGGCAAACCACACAACATTCAGAAGCGAGCAGTCTTTCAGAAAGCAAGGTATCTTGTACTAAATACCATGTATCATCTAAAGTTCTAGAGGTTATGATACTCATCCTAATTCTCTGAAGAGTAAGTGTTTTTCAATGCACTAAATTCCAGTATAATATTGGTATGTACAATTCAGAGAATAGACTATTCTTCATTCATTCTCTTCTATATGTAATGAGGTGAAGGGCTAATCCGTTTTCCTCCACTCTAAAAGGAAGCAGTTTGGTACATACTAGTACCAAATTGAACACTAGTTACTAAAGGGTGGTGATCATTTTTAACAGGGAAGCACATGGAATTCGCAGTTAACATAACAGAAGTGCCGCAGAAGAAGAAAACACGCCCACATAATAAGCAATTGATTCTTACCAGATAGAGCATCAGTTCTTTCACTAGCCACTTGAGATCTAAATTCACGAATAATACCATTAGAGACCTCTCCTTTCCTCACCCAGACCATTCCGGCGCCACTGTGCTTTCCAACTTCTTGGCGACCAAAGCTGGAGTCAAAACCTCGACGTCCACCAGTAGTGAGCCTTCGGAACCCGTCATTTCCTCTTTTGGATTTTCCATTCACTGAGAAATGTCTTATCTTATGTTCAATCCCCACCGCCAGGTCCAGATTACCGGTTTTAGGTTTAGATTCAACTGTCAGCCGCTTCTTTTCTCCAATCTTTCTAGCCCTACTATTTTCCGTCCTGCAATCCTCCGCAGGCAAGTGTTTAGAACCCCTCACTATCACTTCGAAATTTCCCTCCGATGCGTGTGCCGTACTCTCTGCCAGATCCCCTTCTGCCCTAGGATTCGTCGCATCTACCTCCGCCGAAGGTTTCGCCAAGTCATGTTCCTTCTTCTTTCCTTTCTTCTTTTTCGTTTTCTTTTGCTTTTTCTTCACTATCACTTCAAAATTTCCCTCCGATGCGTGTGCCGTACTCTCTGCCAGATCCCCTTCTGCCCTAGGATTCGTTGCATCTACCTCCGCCGAAGGTTTCGCCAAGTCATGTTCCTTCTTCTTTCCTTTCTTCTTTTTCGTTTTCTTTTNAGAGTAAGTGTTTTTCAATGCACTAAATTCCAGTATCATATTGGTATGTACAATTCAGAGAATAGACTATTCTTCATTCATTCTCTTCTATATGTAATGAGGTGAAGGGCTAATCCCATTTCCTCCACTCTAAAAGGAAGCAGTTTGGTACATACTAGTACCAAATTGAACACTAGTTACTAAAGGGTGGTGATCATTTTTAACAGGGAAGCACATGGAATTCGCAGTTAACATAACAGAAGTGCTGCAGAAGAAGAAAACACGCCCACATAATAAGCAATTGATTCTTACCAGATAGAGCATCAGTTCTTTCACTAGCCACTTGAGATCTAAATTCACGAATAATACCATTAGAGACCTCTCCTTTTCTCATCCAGACCATTCCGGCGCCACTGTGCTTTCCAACTTCTTGGCGACCAAAGCTGGAGTCAAAACCTCGACGTCCACCAGTTTTGAGCCTTCGGAACCCGTCATTTCCTCTTTTGGATTTTCCATTCACTGAGAAATGTCTTATCTTATGTTCAATCCCCACCGCCAGGTCCAGATTACAGGTTTTAGGTTTAGATTCAACTGTCAGCCGCTTCTTTTCTCCAATCTTTCTAGCCCTACTATTTTCCGCCCTGCAATCCACCGCAGGCGCGTGTTTAGAACCCCTCACTATCACTTCGAAATTTCCCTCCGATGCGTGTGCCGTACTCTCTGCCAGATCCCCTTCTGCCCTAGGATTCGTCGCATCTACCTCCGCCGAAGGTTTCGCCAAGTCATGTTCCTTCTTCTTTCCTTTCTTCTTTTTCTTTTTCGTTTGCTTTTTCTTAAACATTTCCAAGCCGTTCCGTTCCTTTTCAGCGTTCTCATTTCGGCTATCGGCTTCCGTGGCCTCAACCTCGGGTTTCCCCGGCTTGGTACAAATCACAGCCGCCGTCTTCAGGTTCTCTCGCGAATTAGCCCGATAATTCCGCCTATTCATTCCCCCATTATGATTTCTATGCTTAAATTTGATACCAGGCTTCTGTACATTTGGATTTTCATTCTCTCGCTTCTTAACCTTTTCTTCTTCAATTTGTCGTTGTTGAAGCTCCAGCTGTTGTTGTCGTCGTCGTTCTTCTTCTTCTCGTACTTGACGCTGTCGTTGTTGTTTTTCTTCTAACTCCTTCTCCCTCTGTTTTCCCTCCTTTTCCTTGAGCCATTTTTCTTGGAGTTGAAGGAGAGTCACGTAGTTCGACGGCAACGACGGGTTCTTCTGGCCCTCCATTTTGATTGCCAACGAAGAGGAAGACTCACCCAAATTTCGCCATGCTAGTGGGTTTTTTTTTTCTAACCTAGACCCTATATTATTTGACCAGATCTACGATAATTTTAGAAACAAATAATTAAAATACGGTAGTTTTAAAATTAATTCAAAAAATAAGATAGTTTAGGACACATAAGATGAAAATGTCTTTTGTAAAGACGCATTCGTGGTGGCGTGGCCTAAATATGAGCCACGTAAAAGGCGTCTTTTGGAAATACGCCTTCATTAATTGTCGAAGGTGTCTTTGCAAAAGATGCCTTCACTAGTAGTCGATGGCGTCTTTTGCAAAGACGTCTTCCACATTTCCTTTTTAATACCTGCGACCGCAAAGAAGAACACGCCTCAGCCCGCGAAGAAGAACCTCAGCCCGTGAACGCCTTCCTTCCTCGTCGCCGTTCGTCATCGATTGTGGCCGAAGTTTTACTGTCATTTCGCCGGCATTACATCCTCTTACTCTTATCTCACTCTCATTCACAAAAAAAAAATTCTCAATCTCTCAAATCATTAGCAAGAACTTCTCAAACTCTGTCCATACCTTTCTATAATGCACATCGTATCTAAATTTATTTTTCACCATCTGATGAAGTGCTGCAATAGATGTAGTTGGATCCCGTTTCACGACATTGTGCAACTTTCGTGCAATCAATGTTGAGTCCAACTGTGAATGATCTTCTGATAATCTTGGATAGACACATGTGTGAGGTCTGGTGTATTGAGTTATTTCAAACATATTATGTGATTTTCGACGACACGCACACACTTTCCATTGACAACCATCATTAAACTTCTTGCATTTTATAACCCAAAAGTTTGACAATGACTCTACCACACTAAAATGTTGATGTCTGAGTATCGAGTATCTTTTTAAAGCATACTTAAGGTCTGCCTTACTTTCAAAACGTAAACCTTTATATAATTCATTTATTTCATTCCATATCCCAGTACGTTGGATGAGTATCTGATCTAGCCTTGCATTTATGACATCCCAATCCAACTGAGCAAGGAATGGCGAAGAGGGTTCATGCTAGAGTATTTCAACTGAGAGGTTCAGAGCATCATCCTCTTCAACTTGGTCATCATCTTCATCAATAACATTACAAGCATTTATCTCCTCAAACTCTACCAAGAAGAAGCTACGTGGAGGGCTAGATGGATTCACATGAACGTCATGAGCATCTGCATCTTCATGTGGCAAACAACTACTACTAGATAAAATTTCTTGTACTGTAGAATACATGTCATTATCATGGAATGGAGAAAAAATTGTTGCACTATCGTGTACCTAAACTCCACCACACATATTGTCACTATACAAGTTTATGTTAAGACCTCCTACATCTCTAGCATTTTTTGTTAAATATAACTCAATTGTATTTTGTGGAGGAATTTGAAGCACGGTAGTAAGCATCACATGAGCATTGTTATCATACCGTATCAGAAATTTCACATAGTTGAATGACCCAGTACCAAGAGTAAGTGGGTAACGATAAACTATGTCCAAGTTTCAATGTAGACGGTCAATTGATAAGTCTTCACATAAAGTATTATATAACTCGTTAAAAGTAATCTTCTTATGAATTACAATTCCATCATTGAAGGTTGATCATAAGAAACTCTATTTGCACTGATTACGACATTACCATTTATGTAACATAAAACAATCATAGGCCTTTTCCCCATTTGTCAACCTACTAAACAATACACAAGATTTTCAGAACTAGATCTAGAAATTCTAAAAATTGTACAAAAATTAATCTACAAATTCAAAGTTAATAACTACAATTTCATATATATCAACCCATTTATAAATTAAGTCTTACAAATTAAGAGTTTAAACATAAAACGCATCTAAAATTGAATAATTTCAAGATTTCAAAAACCCAAAACACATGAAAAGTTAGGGTTTGAGAGGATTAAAGAGATTTGTTACAAAATTGATGACATATATCCATACAACATTCATAAAAAAATGAATAATTTCAAGATTTGGAGAACAAATGTAGATCTTTGAATAACCTTCGATTTGATATCTTACGGGCCACGTGGCTCAACCCGAGTCAAAAGTTACACTCTCTGGAAGTTTATCGAACCGGAAACATTAAAAATTTTTAATGAATTTTTCAAATACTTGAGACTATATTTTATTATTCAATTAGTACACGATGGTTACACTGTCGTCGTGTAGCTATTGTGTAGTCTACATGATGGCTACACTAGCGTCATGTAGACTACATGATGGCTACACTGGCGTCGCGTAACATGTCACTAGTACATTTAACGCAAACACATTTGTCACACTCATTTATTGAGAAGCCATTCGAGAGCATACTTTCTGATTGATGCTCATTGTCTAAGATAAATAATGTTAGTGTGACATATTCAGAGATAAGCTCATCCCGTAAAGTACACACGCGTTCACATAACAAAAGCCAAATTGAAAATAAATATATTCATCAATCAGAAAGTATTGAAAAAGGATCCAGCAAAATCCGATTCAAATTGATACCCCCTATAGAACTTTTACACATTAAAACTAATACTAAATCTTTAGATAATGAGTATCAATCATAAAGTATTCAAAATTCATCTAGTACGCTCAGATACAAAGTGATAAGCCCTCTCACCCTCAACATACACTGAAATTGACAATATTATTAGACAATGAGCATCAATAAGAAAGTATTAAAGAAACATCTAGCACGCTCAAATAAAAAGTGATAAGCCCCCTCAACACATCAAAACTAACACTATCATCTTAAACAAGGAACATCAATCAGAAAGTATTTAAAAAGAATCTAGCACGCCCAAATACAAAGTGATAAGCCCCCCTGACACATTAAAACTAACATTATTTATCTTAGACAATGAGCATCAATCATAAAGTATTCAAGAAGCATCTAGCATTAAAGTTACTTGTCATTCGAGAGCACAGCCTTTAGCTACCAACTGAACTTTATTCTTATCAATTGTACTGTCAGCTCTAAGCATCCTTTTGAAAATCCATTTATAGCATATTGGTTTATTCCCAGGTGGGAGGTCAACCAATATCCAAGTGTTATGTTGCAAAATGGAATCTATCTCGCTATCAATAGCCTCCTTCCAAAAAGGAGCTTCACGGTTTGACATCACCTATTTATATGTTTGAGGTTCAGCTTCCATCAAGTATGTTAGAAACTCTGGACCAAACGAGATACTCGTTCTAGCTTGTTTGCTTTTTCTAGGCTCAAGTTTAGATTCTTCATCAATCTAAGCTTTAGATGTACCTTCATCTACACCTCGTTTGATAGTTTGACTGTGTCTTCCTTCCTTAAAAGGAAACACATTCTCAAAAAATTCAGCATTAACAAACTCCATAATAGTGTTGGTACTTATGTCAGAAATTTCTGACTTAATTACCAAAAATCTATATGCAGCACTGTTACAAGCATGTCCAAAAAAACACAATCAACGGTCTTAGGTCCAAGCTTGAATCTCTTTGGCAATGGTACTTGTACATTTACGAGACACCGCCACACTTTTAGAATTTTATAGGAAGGCAACTTTCCTTTCCACTCTTCGTAAGGAGACTTGTTAGACTTCTTATGGGGAATCATGTTCAGTATGGTGTTTGCCCCACAAATTATGGGGTGGTCCAGGACTATTCAACATTCAGTTCACCATATCTTTCAGAGTTTTATTTTTCCTTTCAGCCACCCCATTCTGTTGAGACGTATAAGGTGTTGTAGTCTGATGCACTATACCGTGATGAGCACATAATTCAGATAACATCGTGGAATCATATTTTTCACCTCGATAAGATCTAAGCACATTTTTTTCTCTCCAAGTTGATTTTCAACTTCAGTCTGTATGTCTTAAACATATCCAAAGTCTCATCTTTAGAATGCAACAAATATACATAGCAGAATTTATTACAATCATCAATGAATGTTACAAAGTATTTTCTGTCATCTCTACTAGGTGAAAATTTCATGTCGTATAAATCACTATGTATTAATCCTAATAATTCACTATCTCTTTCAACCGATTTAAATTATTTTCTAGTGAATTTGGATTCAACGCATATTTCGCATTTATGTCATTATTCTGTGTGAAATTTTGATAATAAATCTAAGTTCATCATTCTTTGCATAAATTTCATATGTGCGTGACTTAATCTAGCATGCCAAATATCACATAACTCAACAATATAAACAAAAGATACAGATTTTTCATTAATTAATGCAAAAATTACAGCAGAAATATTAAGCTTAAACAGACCATCAACCACATATCCCTTACCCACAAACATCCCTCCCTTAATTACAACAAACTTGTTAGATTCAAATATAATTTTAAATCCACTCTTACATAAGAGGGATCCCAAAACCAAATTCCTACGAATGTCTGATATGTGGAGGACGTCGATGAGAGTGAGTTATTTACCCGAGGTAAACTTCAATGGCACTTTTCCTTTTCCTTTTACAGCAACATCAACATCAACATCATTGCCCATGTACAGTTTTTCACCTTCAACTTCTTCATAAGTTGAAAGTTGACTTTTTTCACCACAGATGTGCTTAGTAGCACCAGTATCAACCCACCAACTCGTGGTTTCGGTGACAATGCACAATTCAGAAATTGTCATACATAGGTCATCCATCTCGGTCACATTAACCATGTTTTTGTGACTGTTGTTAGGGTTTGCCATCGTGTGGTATTTTTTGAATCAACAGTCCTTTGCTCTGTGGCTGCCTTTACCGCACACCCAGCAACTACCCTTGATCCGTTTGTTACTCATACTTTTGTTGACGTTTCGCTGCTGCTGCTGCTTTTAGCCTTCCTTTTAAAGCTTTTCGGTTTTGGCTTTTTGATCTTGACAGCGTTCACTTTCATCTCCATGGAATACGAAGGCACCAACTTGTGTTTGTTCATTCAGTTGTCTTCTTCGATTCACAGACAAACCATGAGATCCTCCATTGACATATCCTTTTGCTTATGCTTTAAATAACTTTTGAACTCTTTCCAGGATGACGGAAGTTTCTCGATTGTTGCAGTCACTTAGAATGATTCACTGATTTTTGTTCCCTCATTGATCAGCTCATTGAATAGGATCTAGAGTTCTTCAACTTGACTAACCACCGTATGCTTGTCATCCATCAGATATTCCAAGAATTGCCCGACGATGAATTTCTTTGTCCCAGCGTCCTCAGTCTTATAATTTTTCTCCAACGCTTTTCATAAATCCTTCGATGTCTTGAATGACGAGTAGACATTATTGAGACTGTCTACAAGACCGTTCAAGATGTAGTTTCGACAGAGTAAATCAGAATGCTTCCATGCTTCCTGAGCAAATATCGTTTCCTTAGTATGTTTCCCAATCGGTGGTACATGACATTCTTCCTTCAGAATATGAGTCAGGTTCAGTGTTGTCAGATAAAACACCATCTTCTGTTGCCATCTCTTGAAATCTTCCTCCTGAAACTTCTCTGGTTTCTCAGCATGAGGAACAACGTGTAGTTTCTCAGTGTGAGGAACAATGATTGTTTTCTCAACACGGGGAATAGTCGTCATAGCTTCAGTGTCCTGCTCCATACTTGAATAATAAAATACAATACTTGAATTAAATGGGAACAAAATGATTACAACTGAATAATAACAATTGAACAATTACAAAAAAATTAAATGAATAATTATAGACTAGAAAACAGAAAATTAAATCAGTAGAGGCTTGCTGTAGCAATGTCCTAAAGATGAACTTTCACCCGTCACAGTTTGCTTGGAGAGACTACGGTGAACGTCTCAGCAGGATACAACCACCGTGATCGAAGACGCAGCAAACGAATGCTACGATCCTCACAGAACATAACCGAACAATATTTTCTTTCTCCTTTGTACTGACTCACAAAAATGCTTAAGAAAAATGGACCAAGAAATTGCTGCTTTTCTCTACTAACATTAACACCAAAAATTGATCTTCCCTTAAAAGTTTTTCACTATGGAAAAGAACATCCCTCCTTTTGGACGCCAAAAACCTTATTTTTTTTAAATGCCCACCTATATTGATTAAAAAGCAGCCACCTTTTAATGAGAGAGAGACCGTTAATTCCTTTACTTAACTCCACTTAATCCTCACCTTCATTTAACTGCACAAAGGGGCAGTTTCATGTGAAACTGCCCCGTCGTGGAGATAGTGTAATCAATGGGCAATTTCTTTAGAAACTACCCTCTATTCAATGGGCATGTGGAATTGACTTGGTCTATGCAATTATACACTTTCAGTTGCTAATACACATCATCAAACATGTGTCAAATAATTAAAGCTCTATGTTGACATGTGGCAGACTTGATTTCTACTCACATTGCCTTTTAGTTTTAATTTTCATTCACACACTATAACTCTTAGCTAAGTTTTACTTAATAAAGCTTCAAGCTATTAGCTCTAACAATTTCATCCCTCAAATGTTAGTGATGGTGAAAAAAGTAATTTTAGAGAGAGAGATGTACTGATGGAAATGAACTTATATGGCTCTACTTTGAAACGATGTACTAATGGATGAATGAAGATGAATCTGGTTGAGAAAGGAATAGGAAGAACCCATCACTACAGAAATGGTTTCTGTAAACTATACTCTTTGATAAAACATTTTACAAAATTATATAATTGCCCTAATTTTTGTTTATCCTAACCCTTAGCCCACATTCCCTTCACTAATGTTTTCAATTGCCCTTATTACATACCGGCTCACACTCTCTTTCTTCATCTTCCATCTTTATCTCTCCTCCTCCTAGAACTCATTTTCTCCAGAACTAAATACAACATAATGAGTTTTGTTAATTTTTGTAGATTTTGTTAACATTTGTTAATTTTAATGTGTTTTGTTAATTTTTGTAGGTTTTGTTAATTTTGAGAGAGGACGTAGAGAGAGAGAGACTGAATGTAGAGAGAGAAAAAGACGGAACGTAGAACGTAGAGAGATAGAGAGAGAACGTTGAGAAAAAAGAGAGAACGTCGAGAGAGAGAGAGAGAGTGGGGTACGCGACGCCCGTGTACCAATCATGTAGTCTACATGATGGTTACACGATTTTCATGTACCCATCGTGTAGCCTACACGGTAACTGGATACACAGGAATCGTGTAGTTATCCTATTGACTACACGATGGGGGCACGAGTATCGTGCACCCATCATGTAGTCTACAAGATGGTTACACGATGCCCTTGTAGCCTATATGATGACTGCACAATAGTCGTGTGACTTACACGATGATTGCACTATAGTCGTGTACCCATCGTGTAGTCTACAGGATAACTACACGATTCCCGTGTATCCATCGTGTCCACTACACATGTAATATATTTATTTAAATATCAATAAATATGGACATTTGATTTAATGTCGTGTAAAAAAATATTAGAGAAAAAATGAAGAAAATGTAAGTGGATAGTGGATCATGGGTACAAGATGACTACACGACGTCGTGCAATCATCGTATAGTGTACAAAATGACTACATGATCGTCGTGTAGTATACACGATGGTTACACGATCATTGTGTAGTTATCGTGTACACTATACATGTAATATATTATAATTTATATATTTTTTTAAATATAAATACATATGTAGGTTAAGTGTTGAAAAAGAATGAATTGACATTTAATTTGATGTTGTGTAAGAAAAGTATTGAGAGAAAAGAATGAAAAAAAATAAGTAGATGGTGGGTCATGGGTACACGATGCATACACAATCAGCGTGTACTGTACACGATGACTATACGATCGTCGTGTACTGTACACGATGATAGATATCATATAGTGTACACGAATATCGTGTAGTCATCTTGTATACTACACGATGAGTACACGGGCGTCATGTAACCCATTCTCTTGACATTCTCTTTCTTTCTCAACTCTCTCTATCTCTCTCTACACTCACGTTTTGTCTTTATCTCTCTATGTCCTCTCTCAAAATTAACAAAACCCACAAAATTTAACAAAACCAAAATTAACAAAACTCATTAAAATTAACAAAGGTTAACAAAATCCAAAGGAATTAACAAAACCTATAAAAATTAACAAAACTCATTTTGTTACGTTTAGTTTCGAAGAAAATATGTTTCTAAGAAAGAGAGATGAATATGAAAGATGAAAAGAGACACTGTGGGTTAGTGTGACAAAAAGGCAATGGGAGAAAAAAGATAAAAAGTAAAAAGAATGTGAGTCAAGAGTTTGGATAATAAAAAATCAGGTCAAGCGTATAATTTTGTAAAATGATTTATCAAAGAGTATAGTTTAACAAAAAAAGAACTCCTATAGAAAAGGGTATATGGCGTGTTAAAAGAAGCTGAGACTGCTCGTTGGTATGGCATCACTCGTGATTCGTTATACATGTCTACTAAAAGAGCTACTTCAGAAAAAGGGCGCAGAGACATGGTGTGATGTGCATGCAACTTCTTTGAAATCTAAAATATCATATGATTTGCTATGCACACATCCTTAAAGAAGTTGAGGGATACAAAGCAATAACATGTCAAACAACTTCAGCAAACGTGGTAGATCCATTATATCATCGTACAAAGAAGGCAGATTCATCATGCATATACATTTTCTTTTGGTAATCACTAAAGGATCCAAATGCATACAGTCTTTACAATTTGATTCCATAGTTTCTGTATTCCACAAACAATCATCCAACTTCTCCAGCCATTCAGTGTGAGCCTGCAGTCAAATAGCACCGGTTGATACAAAACAATAGGCAAATCAACAAGGCTAGACTACAATTTATCAAGTTTTTACTTCGGATAATTACTACACATCATCAGCATGACCTCTCAGATATGGCAAACCACACAACATTCAGAAGCGAGCAGTCTTTCAGAAAGCAAGGTATCTTGTACTAAATACCATGTATCATCTAAAGTTCTAAAGGTTATGATACTCATCCTAATTCTCTGTAGAGTAAGTGTTTTTCAATGCACTAAATTCCAGTATCATATTGGTATGTACAATTCAGAGAATAGACTATTCTTCATTCATTCTCTTCTATATGTAATGAGGTGAAGGGCTAATCCCATTTCCTCCACTCTAAAAGGAAGCAGTTTGGTACATACTAGTACCAAATTGAACACTAGTTACTAAAGGGTGGTGATCATTTTTAACAGGGAAGCACATGGAATTCGCAGTTAACATAACAGAAGTGCTGCAGAAGAAGAAAACACGCCCACATAATAAGCAATTGATTCTTACCAGATAGAGCATCAGTTCTTTCACTAGCCACTTGAGATCTAAATTCACGAATAATACCATTAGAGACCTCTCCTTTTCTCATCCAGACCATTCCGGCGCCACTGTGCTTTCCAACTTCTTGGCGACCAAAGCTGGAGTCAAAACCTCGACGTCCACCAGTTTTGAGCCTTCGGAACCCGTCATTTCCTCTTTTGGATTTTCCATTCACTGAGAAATGTCTTATCTTATGTTCAATCCCCACCGCCAGGTCCAGATTACAGGTTTTAGGTTTAGATTCAACTGTCAGCCGCTTCTTTTCTCCAATCTTTCTAGCCCTACTATTTTCCGCCCTGCAATCCACCGCAGGCGCGTGTTTAGAACCCCTCACTATCACTTCGAAATTTCCCTCCGATGCGTGTGCCGTACTCTCTGCCAGATCCCCTTCTGCCCTAGGATTCGTCGCATCTACCTCCGCCGAAGGTTTCGCCAAGTCATGTTCCTTCTTCTTTCCTTTCTTCTTTTTCTTTTTCGTTTGCTTTTTCTTAAACATTTCCAAGCCGTTCCGTTCCTTTTCAGCGTTCTCATTTCGGCTATCGGCTTCCGTGGCCTCAACCTCGGGTTTCCCCGGCTTGGTACAAATCACAGCCGCCGTCTTCAGGTTCTCTCGCGAATTAACCCGATCATTCCGCCTATTCATTCCCCCATTATGATTTCTATGCTTAAATTTGATACCAGGCTTCTGTACATCCGGATTTTCATTCTCTTGCTTCTTAACCTTTTCTTCTTCAATTTGTCGTTGTTGAAGCTCCAGCTGTTGTTGTCGTCGTCGTTCTTCTTCTTCTCGTACTTGACGCTGTCGTTGTTGTTTTTCTTCTAACTCCTTCTCCCTCTGTTTTCCCTCCTTTTCCTTGAGCCATTTTTCTTGGAGTTGAAGGAGAGTCACGTAGTTCGACGGCAACGACGGGTTCTTCTGGCCCTCCATTTTGATTGCCAACGAAGAAGAAGACTCAACTAATTTTTCGCCATGATAAAGGGTTTTTTTTTTTCTAAACTAAAACCCCGTACTAACAATTTGGTAAGATCCATCCTTACATTAATTTTTGTTACATACAACTTTGATTTATCTTGCACTCAAAATATTTTTATAAAATTATTATTTACCCTTCATATTATTTCTCTATTTTTATTTTTTTATTATTTTCACTTCTTCATTTTTAAATTTGTTCAAGCTCTCTCTCTGTATGATGAGTTTTTATCCGAAAAAGACATGCATGAACCGAAGAAGAAGACTTCTGCGTTTTTGTCAAAAAAGACAAAGAAGATGACCGAATCTCTACAACCGAAGAAGACGACTGAAGAAAACAAATCAGACTGACCCAGATTTGCACCAGATCTAGCCACAAAGCATATCTGAAATGGGTTTTTGCCTATTTTTACATATCAGAATCAGATCTAGCCACAGGCCATATCAAAATGGGGGTTTTATCCTTTTTTAGCAACAATTCATTCTTCTAATTATTCTTCGACGTTTCACTTTTTTTTAACCCTTTCTCACTCATTTTTGGAGTGTCATTCACATGGTTTTTTTTATCGGTAATTTCTCATATTCTTAACATGTAATTTTATGGCAGAGAAAGTTAGTAGTTTCAAGCCTGAGGATAGGAGAACATTATTTCAATTTATGTATAATTTACTTCAGATTTTTCTTTAGATTTTTCAGGAGTGCTAGGGGGTAACCGAATGCTGGCATCGTGTAAACTGCGCGATGGATACACTGACATCGTGTAAACTACACGATGGGTACACTGACATTGTCTAATAGTCGTGTAAATTACACGATGGGTACACTGGTATCATGTAACCATCGTGTAGACTACACGATGGGTACATTGGCATCGTGTAGCCCGTGTATCCAAAAGTGCTTAAAACAGTGTTTTTAGGCCTGAAATTAGGCTCGATAGATAAATCCCATCACACGTGTAGATCTTTCAATAAACTTCGATTTGATATCTTACGGGCCACGTGGTTCAACCCGAATAAAAAGTTACATCCTCTGGAAGTTTATCGAACCAGAAACATTAAAATTTTTTAATGAATTTTTCAAATACTTGACACTATATTTTATTCTTCAATTTTAAAAGTATTCTTGATAGAAGATACTCGTGTACCCATCGTGTAGTCTACACGATGCTAGTGTATCCATCGTGTAGTCTACACGATACTAGTGTAGCCATCAAGTAGACTACACGATAGGTATACTGGCGTCGTGTAGCCATCGTGCAGTCTACACGATGGGGGTACACTTCGTGTATTCATCATGTAGCCTACACGATGGCTTCACGACGCCTGTGTACCCATCGTGTAGTACAAAATTAACAAAACTCATTCTCTCTCTCTACGGGTTTCTCTCTCTCAAATCTCAGAAGAAACCCATCAAAATTCTTCTTCTTCATCGTCCAAAATTCAAGCTTTCCTGAAAAAAGAAAATAAATGATCTTCAAGCAACGTTCTAGAAAAAAAAGAAAATAAATAAATATTTTCAGAAAATTCATTAACAGGAAAAACTCATGAAAATTCAAGTTTTTTAGAAATTAAGAAGAAAACAAAATGTATACATGTTCCGGAAAGAAGGAAGAAGAAAATGAAGGAAGAAAACGAAGAAGAAAATGAAAGGTAAACATGTAACTTCACAAAGACATTTTGAGTGGAAGGTGAGCCAGAGGTCAGGGTAAACAAAAATTAGTGTAAGTGTTGATTTTTGCAAAATTATTAATCTAGGAATCTAGTTTAGCATGTCATATTTTTTGAAAATTTTGAAATCTAGTTTAACAAAAATCAGTGTAAGGGTAACATGTCATATTTTTTTAAAATTTTCCTAAAATCAATCAATCTCTCTCTCCCTCCCTCCCTCCGGCAACAAGAGCGTCGACCTTAGAGCTTGTCATTGAAGAGAGATTGAGGGAGAGAGAGGGTCGACCTTAGATCTTGTCATTGAAGAGAGACAGAGAGATGGGCGGAACATGTGAGATAGATGGAGACTTAGGTAGAGAAAGATGGGGATTAAGAAGTGAGAGAGAGACAGCTATTGGATTGCAAAAAAAAAGGGAAGTAGAAGAGTTATATGTCACCCTAAGTGGTCCATATTCAAAATGACAAAGCTCTAGTATTTGGTAGAAATATGTATGCATTACATATAAAACGATGATGTTTTAATAGATATCGATTCAGTTCAAAATTTACTGAAATTTTGAACCAAACCGAAACATTCGATTTTTCAGTGAAGCCAAACCAAACCGAACCGTAAACACTTGTAGAACCGACCGAACTGGTCATTTTCAATTTGGTTTGGTTCTATCGGAAGAGAAAAATGGGTAATAAATTATGAGAGAGAGATAATTGAAGGGATATATTAGTAAATAAATTAATAGAAAAACAATTAATTTAGTTAGACAGAGAGAGATAGATAATTATTAGATATGAGAGAGAGATAACTAATAGATATGTGAGAGAAAAAATGGATAATAAATATTGAGAGAGAGAAAAATCATCAAAAGGGTATATTAGTAACTAAATCAATAAAAAACTTACTAAATTTAAATCAATTTGCTAGATTATTATTTTTTTTTTGAAAAATGCTATATATGATGTATTTTCAAAATGTGTGACAAAGTTGTGTTTAGAAATGAAAACTTATATATATATTTTCACTTCTAAATCACCTTTCGCTTCGTACATTGTGTCGAGTTAACCTCGGGCATCCGTTATCAAGACGGACGACCCAAATTACACAAACATAACCCTCTTGTGGGATCCCCAACAGGAGGGGATCTATATCTCTAAATGGACATAGATCCTCTCTTATTCTAAACAGGAGAGGGATCTGGTCCGTCTGATCAGAAAATGGACGGATCAGATTTGAAAAAAAAAAGGAAAAAGAAAAAGGAAAATAAAAGTAAAAATGTGTCAACAAGAGAGGGATTTGGTAAGTCCAACTGAAAACAAAGTAATTTCTTTGTCTTTTTTCCTTTGAACCTTGCCATTCTGCCATCTTATTGTCCAATCTGTCTGATTCTGATGGCTCATGAAGCAAAACTAAAAATCTGATTGATTCCAGATGGGTCAAACTGTTTCCTGTTAGACAATTCCAATTTGTTGTAGTTATGGCTAAATCAAAGTGATTTAATTCGAGGGTCCCTCTCTGATATCAGGAATTCTTTTCCCGACATTGATGTTGGGATTAATCGTGATCGTAGGATCTGGCCAGGTTAATACCAGCCAATTGATATGTTAAGAGATTAAATCCCTTTACAACCAGAGGTACAGGTTGCAGGTTACTACACCAAAATTTTCATAAATTTTATTTTGACCCCAATCTTCGTTGAAAAGATTCACCAAAGTTTAAAAATATCTGACTTTCACCCAAATCTTCCTCTGGAAGATTCATCAAATTTTTTAATTATATTTTCACCCCAAGCTTCATTGAGAAGCTTTACCAAATTTTTGACAAATCTCATTTTCACCCAAGCTTCCTTCGAGGGATCCCCAAACTCACCAAACTGGTCCAACTCTATCTCTTCTTCGCAACTTTCTCTCATCGTCCAGCTCTCTCTTCGTCGGCTCACTCTGCTTTCATTTTCGGTGCTCTATCTGTCTTCGACACACTCTCTCTCTTTCTCTATCTGTCATTTTCTCTATCAACGTCTAGTCTCCTGGATTGCTCTCTCTCGTTTGTCTCCGTTAGTCTGGACTGCTCTCTCTCATTATTCTCTATTTAGCCTGCTTTGATTTAGGTATATTTAGATTTAGGGCTTGATTTAGGCTCTATTTAGATTTTGGCTCTGCTTAGATTTAGAGCTTGATTTAGGATTTGATTTAGGCTTGATTTAGGCTTGATTTAGTCACTGTCTATTTAATTCTTGATTTATGGTCCGTTGGAGAGAAAATAAGACTCCTAAAGGAAGGAGTTGGGATGTAGGCTGTTGTAGGAGTCGGGTTGGAGAAGAAGTCTAGTAGGGAAGAAGATGAAATACCATGTGCCTTCACAGAATTGGATAGAAAATAGTAGATGATAGTTGTTTTAAACTCTCGATAATTTGAATTCTAATTAGAATCACAAGCATGTGTCTTTGCCATAAATGGGGAATAACTTGATTATATACAATTTACAAAACGTGTTATTCTTTTCTAAAAATAGTACCAAATTATGAATGACTCCATGAAATCCACTTTAAATCTATGAACACCAATCAAATTATAAAGACGTCTTTAATATATTCTAGAAATGTACCTTGACCTGTGAGAATAGGAAATAGTTATTTTTTTTATTTACCAAAATCACAAATGTACAATTTATGATAAGTCTTTGTGAGATTTTTGTTCGCTTTTTTTTGTTAGTTGGTACTTCAAGGTCAATTTGGTTTGACACAAAGTGAGCAAGTCTTTTGACATCTAGTTGGACCAAAGCAATATTGTATCACCTGTATCCAGATGAGAATGGCGTGACCCAGTTGGTAGCATATTACTCTTCACAAAGATCTGATACCGATCTAGTATGCACGTGCTTGGGATCTCTTGCATATGTTCAGCTTTCATAACAGTGAATATATAACGACGCGGTATCCCCACTGATTCAAACTTGCCGCAATAACACTTTAGCATGTCAAGTTGTTGGTATCGTGACACTATGTATGAGTCATTCGGCACCCAAACTCAACCAACGAATAAATTAGAGTCTCCCCGTCATGTGTCAAAGCATAAATTGTAAACGCCGCCTCACCCATGATCTCCTAACGTAATAACTTAAATAGCTTGTATGTGAACACGTTTGCAACGTGTTGCTCTAACGCAGAGGCGTTTCATTTGTCAACTTAAAGTCATCCAACCTCTCCTCATGACAAATACATGCCAACGCCGGATCAAATTGTAGTAGGAATTCATATAGTTTTGATCGACGTTCAACGAATAGGTAGAGATACGCGTCCATATCTTCAGATCGTTGCGTTGTTCTCATGAATGCAAAGATTTATTTTACGTTGGAAGGACTCTGCCCAGCGTTCACGCTTGGACACGGTACAAACGCCATTCATCAATGAGGACTCGCCATTCACCATTCGCCATTCAGTAGCGATACACGTTCCAATTCCTTTATATTTTGTTTTGTTGCAACTTCCAATTTTAACATAACATTCTTACATTTTGTAACCGTAAAAATTCCACAAACAAAGCTGCTTCCACATCCAATATCTTCTTACTCTCAACAACATTGTCAATGCTGATAGAAGGATAGTTTGTAAATTTTATCCAGTTTAAAAATACAACAATACACTGAACAAACTTTGAATCCAGTATAAAATTCTAAACAACGATTCTCCATAACCTCTCCATAAATATTAGAAATTCCACAATCAAAATACATATATATATATATATATATCCATAATATATATGTCCAATTAAATGCAGTCAGAATTTAATAAATTCAAACATACACTCAACAAAGTTAGAATCAAGTTCAAAATTGAAGGAGACTATAAAAATTTGATAAAGCGTCATGGTGTAACTCTTCTCTTTTTCGACGAAGCATCATTAACTGAATCTTCCGCACTATCATGATGACCATCATCATCATCTTCAACATCTTTCATCATCTTCATCATCGTCCCCATGCCTGCTTTCTTGAGTTTCATACATTTACAGGCGTCTTTGCAACTTTGCCTACAAGTGTACATACACAAAATTTCAGTTAAGAGTGAATTTAAATATTTTAGTTTCAAACTAAAAAACAATTAGGGAAAGATCGATGATTACAATTTTCTTATCCTTCTTTTGCATTGATTCTTTGACCTTTTCCATCGTCTGCACCATCGTCTACGTGCGCTCAACATTTTATCAAAGAATTATTGCCTGGAACTGGTAATCATGCGCATCATGCATGCAGCGCATGCCACCGGCACCTACATTATTCGAATTGCGCGTTAATAAGATATTTAATGACTAGATAATAAATATTAACATCATGACTCACATAATCAACATCAGCTGATGAAAGATCCTAGACTGAAAGATCTTCTGGAATGTCAGCCGTCTCACTACCACCATTTGGGTGTGGAACCGTTTTCTTCTACGGTGGTAGTTGGATTTTAACCACCCTTATATCATCAACGGTCGCTTTAGCCGACCCTGATGCTCCTGATGTTCTTGTGACTATTGCGGGTGCTCGTACTACTGTCTATACCACGTAGATTATAAATTTAGATTATTGTATAACAATGTTAGTAGTCACCTATATTTAAAAACCAGTACATGACATTTAGCTCCTGCAAAGATGAAGATGCCCCATCATAGTTGTAAGACAACCACATTATCTAGAAGTCATCATAAGTATCTTCGCCATCGCTATCTTCATCATTGATGAAGTGTGACACTCTAAAACCTCTAAGACCACCAATTAGATATTCTCTAAAATATGGTTGATCACATAACATTGAAGGTGGGTGTCCGACTGGGATTAACGATTCCTGGGATCCAAAACTCTACTGTGCAACGCACTCACCTACGTACCATGCTCTACCAGTAGGTTCTTGCAGCAAGGTCCTCAGGATGGTAGGAGGTATACTATCGTGGCAATATTTCGGTAAAGTTTTAACGTTCTCCCCAAGGGTTTCAGTTGATCTGCAAGTTCAAAAATAAATAGTTTGTCAGTAAAACATTATGCATACTCAAGGGGGCGATATATGAACTGATCAAATAAAACACATACCTTATGGGGCCTCACATATCGAAACATTCTTTAAGGTTGTGACCAACATCCCTTGTCCATGAGTCATTGTCTATCCAACGTGCTGCTCTCGAGAACATGTCTAGACCACCCACTGGTCTGCTCAGTGCAAAACATGCAAAGTATTCACAAACACATACCTCTCATGCTCTCTAGAAACCCTCAGTTGCTACACTTTTCCCGCGGCATAACGCGTCCATATTGCAATACAAAACGGACAACGCCAAACCACCCTAATGATATTATGGTATCTCATCTATGTTCTATAGGTGGGGGATGAAGTATAAATAGACTTTGTTACTCTTGACACAAAACAATTGTACTTCCCAATAGCACTAGAAGAAACATTCTCATCAATATTTTCTCATTCTCAAGAGTAGTACACTCGTAATTAACATATTTATCGAAAATGCATTGATAACTAACTTTTTTTCCTCGAAGCTCCGACAACGGTTTGTCGACTAGCTTCCCCAGTGCTTTCTTGTTGTCGTACAGATCCAAATTATAGTCTAGTTTTCGACCAGCGACTTTAAGGTCGATAATCGCAGCAAAGTTCAGTGGGGTCATCGTCCTTTCACCTACTTCATCTAAATGAAAAGTGTAGGTTGTATCCCATCATTTCTCGACCGGGATCTTTAAGAGGATGCAATCCATCTGCCCTTTTTCAGGATACTTATAAAGTATCTAAGCCCAGAAGCAACGACTTTCCTTTTCACATTTTTAAGTAACATACTATACCGCGTAGGTATGAGTGTGGTGTTCCCAAAACCACGTACACCATCCTTATAGAAAAGTGTAGGTTGTATCACCAAAAAATAGGGTGAAGAAATATGTATTACATAGGAAAAATATCAATGAAAGCAATGACAATAATCTATAATCTCTATAGTGACATTTCGTCAAACACCGTACGAGCACATAAACATACACTATAATTTTTCATTAGAAACATATATCGCTACCAATAATCATACATTTCTAGAAGCTTCACGTAAAAAAACCCAATTTTCAAAATGATTCAAGTATATATTTGGTGTTTTAACACTAAAACAAATAATAACCAAGTTTGTCACAAAATAAACTTACATTTTCTTTCCTTGGATGGGATATAGCATTTCATCGAACATGTTATGGGCATTCATATAAATATAGTGTAGAGCCGATGTGGCATTTTACCAAACACCTTACGGACAATGATAAAAATACGTCATATAATTCATTATGACATTATGTCGAACACTTTACGGTCGCTTAAAAAAATATAATAGTTTTCCATCCAACACATGTATTTCTACCAACAACCATTCATTTCTACAATCATCACATAAAAACACATAATTTGCAAAATGAATCAGGTATCTATTAGGTGTTTTAATACGTGTAACACATAAAAATTCAAAATCTTTAAAGAAAAACTTATTTCTTGTTTGCTTGGGTGAGATATATGCTCCATTGGAGCAATGTGAATAATAGAGCTAGTAAGATTTCAATTCTTTGGGAAAAATCTTTTCACCCCATAACCGATGGCATCGTACGAGCTTTTCGAACTGCTCGAACTCGGTTACGCCCGTTGAACTCAACGTTCCCTTTGTAACTTTATGTTTTACTCTAGCCATTTTTTGTGAAAAAAATAAAATATTAGAAGGATATTGGGTTGGACAGATTTGGTTCGGGTTGGGCGTGGGTTTGACTCGTGTATTGCAACAGATTTTGCTCGGGTTGGACAAATTTCAAACTATGAAGAGATGAAGATGAAGAGATGAAGAAGAAATGATGAGAGTAGAGTGTTTCAGTGAAGATGAATGAAGTGTTGAGAGAGGGGGGAAGAGTGGGTATCGGTTCTTTAAGAAGGGGAATAGGGTTTTTTAAGTTTGGGGTTAATTTTGATAAGAAAATAAGGTTAGTTTTGACAAATATATTTAGAGGGTTATAAATTAGAACATAAATAAGCTAATTCTAACTTTTATGGGGTTATAATTATAAAATAAAATTTTGAATTTCAAATTTTAATATTTAATTATAAACTTTTAGTGGATATATTCGATTTAACAGTAAAATTTGACCTTAAGGGTTATACGTGTTCATCAAACCGATAAATAGGAATTTACCTGCCATCATAACATCACGACCTATAATTTTATATAATGTAAATATATCTCGTTTGATACTTGTCACAAAAGCACAACAACATTATCAATGACAACTTTTAACGAGTTAATGTATAAGTGTTCAATTATTTCGAGAATTCTAACTTAATCTAATCTAATTTCACTTAATAAGTGAATAAGGTGAATATTTGCATTTTAGAGAACGATTTTTTCTATTTTTATCGATGATTTGTCCGATGTACGATAATTAATTAAAAAAAATTCAAATTTTAGATATTTAGTGAAGATGGCAATTAGGGCCCAAAAAGTGGAGATTGGGTAAAAATGGTGTTTATGACCCTCATTGGCTATGTCTTGTTAAATTATGGCTTTTAGAGAGTAAATTGGTGATTGGTGGCAGTAAACAGGCATTTGGCAACAAAGAATGATGATTTGCACCTTTAAGATGATGTTTGGAGGTCGAATAATGACGTTTGGAGGGTAAAGAATGGTGATTGGGTTTTTTGGTGTTTACCAAATTTGTAATGGGGTACAAAGATAATCTTGAGGGGTTCACAAAAAATTAAAAATATATTCTTTTGGAGAGGTTCATAAAAAATATACAAAATTAACTTGGAGGGTTCACCAAAATTGACTTTGTACGTATTTGGTGAACCCCAGTACGCAATTAGTTAACCCGAGTACATATTTGGTGAACCCCTCCAAGAATTATTAATTTGTACGTATTTAGTGAATCTCAATACATATTTGGTGAACCCCAGAACGTATTGGTGAACACATATACATATTTGGTGAACCCCTCCAAGAATCATTAATTTGTACGTATTTGGTGAACCCTAAAATATTAGAGGTTCACCAAATATGTAGTGGAGTTCATCAAATACGTACAAAATTTATAATTCTTGGAAGGGTTCACCAAAATTAACTTTGTACATATATGGTGAACCCCAGTACGTATTTGGTGAACTCCAATACATATTTGGTGAATCTCTGATACATATTTGGTGAACACCTATACATATTTGGTGAACCCTTCCAAGAATCATTAATTTGTACGTATTTGGTGAACCCCGATACATTAGGAGTTCACCAAATATGTATTGAGGTTTGCCGAATGTGTAGTGAAGTTAATCAAATATGTACAAATTTAATAATTCTAGAAGGGGTTCACCAAAATTGACTTTGTACGTATTTGGTGAATCTCAACACATATTTTGTGAACCCTCTAAGAATTATTAATTTTTACGTATTTAATGAACTATGGTACATATTTCGAGAATCCCGTTATGTATTTGGGTTCACCTATATATATTTGGTGAACCCTTCTAAGAATCATTAATTTTTACGTATTTGGTGAACTCTAATACATTAGGGGTTCACCAAATATGTACTAGGGTTCACCAGATATGTAGTGGTGTTCATCAAATATGTAATAATTAATAAATCTTGAAGGAGTTCATCAAATATGTATTGAAAATCACCAAATATGTACTGAGGTTCACCAAATATGTAATGGGGTTCACCAAATATGTAGTGCGGTACACCAAATAAATATGTACAAATTAATAATTTTTGGAGGGGTTCACTAAATATGTATCGCGGTTCACCAAATACATATTGGGGTTCACCAAATACGTATTGAATTTCACCAAATATGTAAAAATTTGACTTAATACTTATTTGGTGAACCCTAGTACGTATTTGATAAATCTCATTACGTATTTGGTGAACCCCTTCAAGAATTATTCAATTATACGTATGTGGTGAACCCCACTGGATATTTGGTGAGCCGCAGTATATATTTGGTAAACCCCTATATATATTTGGTGAACTCAAAAAAAACTTTTTACCCGCTGGGCTTGTATGGTTTGAATTACTCCAAAAGCAATCCAAGGGTTACACAATAGCTCAACACTCATGCCGGGGAAAAACCCCGGCATGATAGAAAAATCCTGAATTCAAATGCAAATTTTTGGGTTAGTTCATGTGATTATCATCAATAAATTATTTTTTTAATCAATGTTCTTTCATTAAACAAATCCTACTATTACAAAGTCACTGTCAAAATATTACAATCCAGATGACTAAGCTAAAATCGTAACAGTTAGTGCATAATAAAAAGATATTAAGGTCTATGAATATGGGGAGTTGTTATGTAGCGACGACCATAATGTCATATGAGAGATGAAATTCGCATGAAAGTGGGAACTTTGCAAGTATAAACAATTTACGCTAGCTCTTTTGGCTGCCGCAAAGTCCTTTAAATATTTTTTCCATAATCGTAGAGCTTCTGTCGGATTTGGGTTCGAGCCTCTCAAAACACAATTGTTTCTGCATGTCCATTAGCTCCATAAACCATACACGATCAATCTGAGAAAGTCTAGGCGATTTGAGAGGTGACAGGATGAAGCTAACAAATTCTTCCATACTAAATGGAAGACATTGCCTCTGAAGTTGGATGCAACAAGCTGAAGGTCTCAACCAAACCTAAACTCTCTCGCAAAGGCGCAATGAAAAAAATAAGTGAATGATCAATTTGTTCGAGCTATCATATAAAGGGAATTTTGCCAAATTTACATTGCATCTGTTGAAATTATGTTCATAAAGGTGTAATAACTATTTGTGAGTATCTAGTTATTTCTAGACATTTTGTATTACTGAATTTAATGAATGAATACAAGTTTTTCTATTAATTAAAATGTGTTTAAAATTTACTAAAATCCTGGAACTACTGTTAATTTAAGAAGAGTAAAGATGAGGAGTCTTTTAGATAAACTCTTCTGAAATAGTTTAGAATGTTATTCGTAGTCTTAGGATCGACTGGGCAATTGAGATTGATTACAGCTGTTAGGTTGAACCAAAGAATGTCGGTCTTAGGGCATGGGAGTGGAGACTGTAATTGTTGACCTAGACATGTTATGAAACATGTTGAATGGACCAGTGACAAATTAGTTTGGAGCAAAGTCATTTATCTAGATCTAAATCTAATTGTTTACACCTTAAGAGCATTTTTGTGATTACCTTAATCCAGAGGTGAATACAAAAGTTGACTTAGTTACTTGCGGTATTTGATATGCCAAAGGATTGAATTCGAATTTTTGAATAATACCTCGACTATTGAGATCTTGATTCAACTATGTGGGAGTTACATGATTCACAGATATGAAATTCGTGGTGAGATTGTAAAATGCAACAATATCACCTTATGACCCCTTACGGATCATGCATTGGATCCATTCGGCCCGGAATCCAATTCACCGATGGTTAACCCTCTTTTTTTAGTGGTTGCCATAGAGAGACAAGTTCACGCTTTTTCCTTAGAAGGAAGGTCCTCAAAGCCTCTTCATTCCAATGATCATGATGAAGAATCCAATAGCTCCTCTCAGGACCCACAATCATCTATCTTTGAGAAAGATTTGAAACCGAAGCCTCCAAACAAGGCAAACAAATGGCAGCACCTGAGTAAGAGCGCGACTACTAGGGCATAATCCAAACTTGGGGTGGGGCATGAAAAATGGCAAAATACTTGGCCTCAAAGCCTGCGCTGGCTCGCTGAACAGAAGCTCTCCAATCTGATTTAAACAAATCAATTCCCCTAAATCATTCTTTCTTTATATCACACTGCAAGTGAAAAAAATATAAAAAGATATGAAATAGGATATTCTGGCGCCCATCAATAAATGGACCATTTGTTACGGAGACAGAAGACAAACCTAGAAAGAATTCTTTCTGCAAGTAATCTCGAGGCTTTCAAACAAACGCATCCAAGTAATTGTATCCGATTGAAACATAGAAACCATAGATTCGTGTCGCCTACTTGCTGAAAGCACAAATGGAATGGCTGATCATTCATTTCATTGTATGAAGTTTTTAAGACCTCACTAATCAGGCTTACACTTTTGAATTTATAATGAATGAAATGAACCCCGGATGAAGAGAAAATCTCCCCTCCTTTTTACTAAACCATGGGGAGCACCGAGTAGTTTATAGGCAAATTGAGTTGTGGTGACGATGTGTGTGTGAATAAATAAATGTGGCCATTTACTCGATGAAATGAATCATTGAATAAAACATGGTAAATTGTGAGAGACAATTCGCTGTTATGTCTTTCTTATTCACAGTAAATAAATGAGTTAAGGAAATAATAACTAGATGGATAAAATGATAATTTTACATCCCACTTTTACTATTGATATCATGAATGGTAACATAGCAAAAATTTTATGGATCGTGAAATAAAAAGTGTTTATTTGCACCAACAGAAAATGTAGAGCGCATGAATCCAGTGTTGATTCGGTATCAGACCTATAATGGAGTCGTATGATGTCAGGATTAATCGGTAGAGAACTTATGGAGATAAATTCACCGAGTATTCAAATCGTATAGCTTTATTCATGTGTTTCCATTCGGTCTCATGAGTAGCTCATAATGACAGGAATGAGAAACAACATTAGTTGGGCCGAAAACGTGTTTTGGACTAAGTTATACTTCCAGAAATCATATGTGATGGGTATCGTCACAGAGTAGTGAAGAGCAAAAATTAATGTTAAAATTAATTAATTGTTATTCTCTAATTATTAGATAATTAATAAATAAAAAATTAATTAATTAATTAATGGAGATCAATTTAATTCATCAATTTCGATTGGTTCTAAGAAGATGTAAATTTTTTACAATTACAGTAAATAGAGGAGAATTTCGGCAATTCACAGTACACGGGTATATTTGTGAATTTTGTAATATTTATATAAGGGATTATATTAGGGTTGTCTCCCTAAGTGTGTTGACACAATCCTGAACACAGTATGTTATTACACAGAGCAAAGAAAACAGTTTCTCTCTCCCCTACATGTTGCCACCGAAATCTAGTGAAAGAAGAGAAGATTTTGTTTTTCTTTCTTCTGTTGTTTTGAGAGCCCACAATCCATTCATGATTACATTTTATTGAGATATACTTCTAAATCCTACGAGTTTTGATTGGTGTAAAGATTGATTCAAGTTCTACGAAGAACGAATAATGCAAGACAATCGATAGGATTCCACCAAGTCAGAACTTTTCTGATACAAGAAAGGTATAATATTATTTCCACTTCTTCTAAATACGCCAATCTAAATATACATGATCATAAAAGGTTTTCCTCAAATTTTTAAAACCTGATCCAACAGCATCTTCATCGAATAAGCACGTCCCGAGTGGGTAAGCATCATGTAAGGCAACACTATAAGAAGAACTTCATTTTCGGGGCCATGTCCGATTTTCATATAATGGACCATACTTTCTTATCGATTGTCGAGCTTCACTTATGCTGGATGGCTAAAGAACCAGCCTGACCCACATCTTGCAAGTGTTTAGCTAAGCGATATCCCAATGACACCGTATTAATACCATTTGGGTGGTACGCCCACCATACTGAGTCATGCACTAGTGCGGGGAGGGTGATATTAAAGATAAGAGAGGCTTTCGACACGATGGAATGTAGACTAGATGTTTGCCTCATCCCATGTCCTACCAAAAGGTAGGTATTTTCTTCTTATCATACAACACTTCACTTTTGAACCGAAGAACCGAACCGAAACTTTTGATTAAGTTCGGTTTGGTTCATATAACATTCACGTTTGATTCTGTTCGCGATATAGTCGAACCGAAAGGTTCAGTTCAATTTGATTTTTTTCTAAAAAATTGATCGAATCTAACGGTGAACACATTTACTTTGAAATACTATTGGGTGTGTCATTGCATGAGAATATTGTTTAGAAAAAGTAAATTTTAAAGGAATAAATTACTTTCTTAATCCCTGGACTTTACTTGACATACTCTCTCATACTTTAGTATCTTAATCATACAGCTCCCATTTAAATTGAAAATAAATAAAGAAGAGGTCAAATAGTATTCTTCACAATATACATACTCTGACTAGTAATGCAGTTAAGTAATTCCCAAAATCCAGTAGAAAAAATATAAACATGTGACAAGCTTTTCATAATTTTTTATCATACATAATTATATAATTTCCAACAAGAATTTTGTTGTTTTTATGAATCTGATGTTGATAAATCCAAAGATCTAGAAATTTATTTCGGACAATTGAACATTCTCAAATTGTTCTTGTGGTCATTGTAGGTTTTTTTTATCTTGTTCCACAATTTGTTTTTTAAATCCTCCAATACCTTTTGCAGTTTATCTGAATGACATAGATAGCATTTTGGTTTGAAAAAGAAAAAAAATTCATTTTTAAAAAAATCTGTAAAATTAGGCGTGAAAGATAATATTATCTATATAACTAATCTGATCCAACTATTTCCTAACCTGAAACATAACCGACTCGGTTTGTGTGGATCTACTATTGGATTTGAACCAATGACTCCCGCCGTATGAAAGCAATACTCTAACCACTGAGTTAAGTAGATCATTTATCATCATAAAGAAAATAAATGAAATTTATCACATCGATAGATTATAAATATAATATTATTGTTAAGCAATATCAATAAAAAATGTGATGTTGGATCATATACTATTCATCTTGACAATAAATTATCTACATGATAAGATATGTATCATAAGCACGAGGATTATAACTCAGTTAGGAGAGCACATCGTTTACATACACGCCAATGTTTCTCAGAGGAGTACATCATATGATAAAACAAGATCTCATTTAAGTGAAGTTTAAATAGTAAAAGAAAATAATTTTAGGATAAACCGATAGTTAATCTGTTATTACGTGTTATTTACACTGTGTTAGTTTGAAATTCAACTGTGTTATTCCTCAAGTAAAAAGGTGCTCCACCACACTTTTTTATTTCTTCTTTCATTTTATTTTATCTAGTGTACTGTTTTTAGATTAGGCGGATCAGAATTTAACAATTCCCTCTATGTAGAACAAAAGAGGATCTAAATCTCTTGAATGAGTGTAATTAACAAAAGAGGATCTAAATCTCTTGAATGAGTGTAATTAACCAAAAAAAATTAACATTATCGTAAAGTAACTTCGTTGCTTTGGTCTTTTGGGATCGAGTTCCTACAAATTTGGACTTTTGTGGACTAAATCTTAACCGGCTATGCATATTCCTACATTCCAAACGCACCCAACTGTCTGTTTTCAATAAGCAAATGCCATTTGTTCCTGGTTTACATCGAGGACGAGTACCTGACATGGTTTCTTCCCTGCGTCCTTTTCTTCCCCCTTCACACATTGTTCATGTCGATGATCCTATATCTCAATTTAGTGATTTACACACATAATTTTCAAATCTCTGCCCATCTGAGCAGAACACAACAGTAGAAATCCATGGCTCCTACCGAAGATGACTCGAGGCTCGCCCTGCTCGAATCAGCATGTTCGGACCTCAAATCCCTGCTCAAGACCTCGTCCAAATTAGACGAAAGCCTCGGAGAAATCGACATGAAGTTTAGTATCATAGACGAAAATCTCACCGCAGCTTCAAAACGAATAGCACCGTTGCAGTCTCTGGCCATAGCCACGAAAGCACTCGACACGCGGATCAACCGGGCCGTGACTCCCGCCCTCACACTCCTTGATACATTTAAGCGATCCGAAATGGTCCAACGAAAGCTCCTTACTCTTTCCTCTGAATTATCAGCCGAGAGATCGCCACTGAAGCGGCTCGAGAAGCTCGTAAAGTTTGTGGACTGTGTTGATAAGCTGAACGAAGCTATAAATTTGATTGGTCAAGATGGGGAGGCAGTGATTCAGAAGCTGCAGGAGGTGGTGGAATTCTTGAGTAGGACAAAGGCGACGGATCAGTACAGGGCTTATAGGTTGAGAGAGACACTGATCACTCTCAAGGCTCTTTATGAGACTGAAATGGATGAGTTGAGATTTGAGGGATTGCTTGATGAAGCTTTGCTTAATTTGCAAGATGAATATGAGAGAATATTGTTGCAATTGAAGCATCAGAATGTAGTGGAGGTTATTGGAGGTGGTGATCAGGAGGACGAGAGTGGAGGGGGGTCTGAATTGGGTACGGAGCTGGAGATTAAGGTTCTTGGACGAATTTCAAATACTTTAGCTGCTAATGATTGCTTGGATATCTGCATCGATATCTTTGTAAAGGTAACTTCAATACTTAATTATTACAGCTATTAATCTTATTGTTAAAGAAAATCAAAGAACCTTGATGTGTTTGAAACAGGTAAGGTACAGAACAGCGGCTAAAGCATTAATGAGGCTAAACCCAGAATATCTAAAAACATACAATCCAGAAGAAATCGATAAAATGGAATGGGAAACCCTGGAGACGGCAATCGGCCTTTGGATTCAGCACTTGGAGGTTGCACTCAAGACCGTACTTGTTTCGGAAAAGAAACTCTGCAACCAAGTTCTAGGATCAATCATGGACGGACTAGTATGGCTCGAATGCTTCGTGAAGATCGCCGACAAAATCATGGCCGTCTTCTTTCGTTTCGGCGAGGGTATCGCCCGGAGCAGCAAAGAGCCACAGAAGTTGTTCAAGCTGTTGGACATGTTCGATTCTTTGGAAAAACTCAGCCCTGAATTCTCTCATATTTTCGAAGGCGAAGCTGGAATAGAGATCTGTACTCGATTCAGAGAGCTCAAGAAGCTTCTGGTCCACGCGTCGACGAGAGTCTTCTGGGAATTCGGCCTCCAAATCGAAGGCAATTCCGACGGTTTCCCCCCTCCGAAAGACGGCGCCGTGGCGAAAATAGTTAGATACGCCGTTAATTACCTCAAGTACTTGGCAAGCGACAGTTATAGCTCCTCCATGGCCAGAGCCCTCCGAACAGAGCAAATATGGAAAGCAGGAATCCTATCAAAACCTGAATCCGACGAGAATCTACTGAAGAATGCAATTTCAAACGTCATGGAAGCTCTTCAAAGAAACGTGGAATCGAAAAAATCGCGCTACAGAGATAAAATTCTTCCGCACATATTCGCCATGAACACCTACTGGTACATTTACATGAGGACAAGAAACACAGAGCTCGGGGTAATACTGGGGGAACGGTACATGAGAAAGAGGTACAAAATCGTGGCGGAGGAATCGGCGTATATGTACGAGAAGTTAACGTGGGGACCATTAGTGATGCTTTTGGAGGAAGACAAATTGAAGAAACAGAGCAAGGAAGCTATGGCGATGTTCTTGAAGGGACTAGAAGAGGTTGCACAGAGACATAGGGTTTCATATTGTATTCCTGACGTGGATTTGAGGGAGCAGATAAAGGAAGCAACGTTGAAGCTTGTGGTGCCTGCTTACGCCGAGTTTTTGAACTGGTACATGACAGTTTCGCCGGGAAGGTCGTTTGTGGGCGTTGAGATGATCCGTGATTTGTTGGACAAAGTTTTTGACAGTGGTGATCGGGCGGGGAGGGAGAGATTGAATCGCAGAGATTCAAAGGATCGGATGGCTGGTGTAAATTCAGAGTAAGGCGAGATTAAGGATTTTCGACGGTCTGGATCGAATATGAGCGATGTGTGATGATGAATTACCGCGAGATTTATAACTTAGTACGTTGAATACAAGTTTCTAGTGCTTGACGGCCACGCAAGGCATAAGAATGCTTCTTCGTGGGCCATAGTTGGAATAGTCCATCAGTCCGCGAAATATATATATATATATATATATATTATAAAAAAATGTATAGGTGAATTTAATGTAAAATATCTATAAAGCGACTCAAATCTCAGGTTGAATGGAATTTGAATTAATCCCACATAAATATTGATATTATAATGTTTTGATTGAAGATTCATCTTTAATCGACGATTTTTGTAAGGCTTGTGAGAATTTAATCCACAATTTGCGCTGTTTACCTACTTCGTGGGCCATAAGAATGCTTCTTGCGAGTAACAGGAGATCGTAGAAGCATTAGACTATAAATCAACTAACCTACTTCCAATTCAATCGTCCTACATTACTACATCGTTTTGACATTAAAAAGCTGAAAGAAAGTCAAGCATATTCTTTCGTCTTTATCTTATAGATTCCATCTCTCATACCGGAAGATTTTTAACGGCATGAATGCTGACTTTTGTTTCTAGCTATAGATCTGGTCAAAGAAATCTCAGCCGTTGAAAAACTTTACATGTTACCCCAATTGCAAGTCTTCATCTTTTTTTGAAAGCTTCGAAAGGAAGCTTCCTTCTTTTTCGTCGAAAGCTTCAGTTTGAAGCTTAACTCAAAGACGTCTGAGAGAGCAAGAGAGCGAGAGAGCGAGAGCGAGAGAGCGAGAGCGAGAGAGCGAGAGCGAGAGAGAGAGTGAGCAATTGAGAGAGTGAAAACGTCTGAGAGAGTGAGTGAGAGAGTCGAGCAAATTCTCTCTCCCATATTTTCCGAAGTCTGTTTCTCCCTGTTTTTCAAAGACCTGGATGAAGTGTGTTTCTCCCTTCGCGACTAGAAGCTAGGGCACGAGAAAGGTATGCTCCTCTTCTTTCAATCTCTCTCAACGCCCTATTTTTCATTAATTTCATTCTGCAATATGTCTGTTTCTCTCTTCGTGAACGATTAAAAGCTAGGGCACACGAGTGTGTTTTGGAGGTGCTTAATGTCTGAGTTGATTCTGAACGCTAGGGCACGCGATTAATTTCTTCATTTCTCAGTTGATTCTGAACGATTAAAATCTGTTTGAATGAATTTTGGATATGCTTAATTATAGTATTTCAGGTTATGGCTAACTATATATGGATGACATAACTTACTACGAATTAGTCTAATTGAATTTTTTGTGTTTCTTCAACTTTCTGAATATCAATCATATTTTACCTGATACCTTATTTTACAAGGCTTTACTGTATAGAAATAATTAAATGAAATAGATAAGTGAGATATTAGACATTGCATAGTTCAAATGCAACTTTTATGAGGTATTGCTGTTAAAAGAGGAAGAAAATACTCTCTAATCCTTGTCTTGTCCCATTTATTAGTTCAAATAGATGTTAACTCAGTAAGATGAGCATTTACTTTTATATTTGACACTAAGAAGGGCAGTAGCAGCATGAATATAATGATATATGATATTTCACTTTTTCCGGCACATACATACTCATTCCAATATAATCGAGTTTATCGATCATGCCTAGTTGCCACCATTGTAGCACATGTTATTTGAATTTTTTTAAATAGTTGTATGTTTATTGAATTGTAGAAGGATTCTTAGTAACTGAATTTCACCATATTATACTTGCCAAAGAATACTCCATATTTTGTGTCGTCCGTAAATTAACTATCTATGTTGTTTTCAAAAAGGGTATGCTAACATCTGTTTTCTTTTAGTTCTTAATCTGCTTTCAAGCAAGAGAGATAGCTAGAGAATGAAGATGTGTATGTGTGTGTGTGTGTGTGTGTGTGTGTGTGTGAGTGAGTGTGAGTGAGTGAGAGAGATATAGACTCTTTCGGGTTGTGGTAGTGTTTGTCAGGGTAATGCCTGTCAGGGATTCCAACTAGACAAAGACAGTGCATAGAAAAGCATCTTATTGGGTCCCTTTACAATGAAAGGAGTTTTATATTTTTTTATTTGTCTAAAACATATTTTTGGTATCTTGTGCCTTTCAACTTATTGGTTGGGATGGACAGTATTGTCATGGCTTGTATTTTCACTCAATTATAAAAGTGTCTCCTTATTGGTTATCAATAGAGAAGACTTGTTGGCATTGGGAAAGTTATTACTTATTTATGGAATGTGAACTCGTATAAGAATTGTTGTCTCAATATCATTAGCCTGAATTGGATTTACTTAATCAAATGGAACTTGCTATGATGTAAACTAGTTTCTCATTTTTTACCTTTTTCATGTTTCTATATGGAATATTGCAATTGGAAGGAGATATTACTTGAGGTTGTTTTCTTCCATGAAAATTATGTTATGTCATATGTATGTTTGTTATTAGATTAATACTATAATACATGTTATCCTTCAAGTAATCAAATAAAAGGGAAAGTCCCACTTTAGAAAGAACTACATGATCGTCATTTTTTATATGATTACAGAGATTTGGACATTTACTGAGTTTTTAACTAGCTTACCTACGTGGTGAAAATTTAGTAATATGATTATTTTAACATAATAAATTGTGAAAATACTTGGTGAAGAGCATGTTGCAACTAGATCAACTAAGTTTCTTGCATTCTTTAAATTATTTACACATCATGTTTATCATTTATTAAGATTGTTGATATATGCCGCTTCTAATTAGTTCATTATCTCAAATAGTCATTGCATAAAGCTGATTAATAACATAATAAGGGTAGATGTATACAAGAACATAACATTGATATGTCATTTTAGCATTCTTACTAGATGATATTCAATCCATTATAAATAGTATTAGGGATAATAATGATAAGAAGACATTATCATATGGTTGAATTTGATTACACTAACATATATTGTTGATGGCTAACACAAATGTCAATGTGAAGAAGGCCCAAAAGAGTTTCTTTGTATATTTTTAAGTAGTTAATGAGATCATCAATTTAATGTTACTTATCTTCATATAAAGGGTTGCAATATTAATATGGTTGTTTAAAACTAAAACATTGTGAAAGAATGTGCTAAAATGAGGGCGGCAGGTGAAAAGATTAGTGGTCATGAAATAAGTATATATAAATAAACATTACATTATAACATGGAATTGATAAAATTTGATTGTAATTTAAGTGAGTTTCGGATATGTTAACACAAAAAGATCTAGTTTTAAAGTGGAAAGGTATGATGAAGGAAGCCAAACTCAATTATTTGAAGAAAAATGAAATCCATGCCATTGAAAACGGAGCGAAACAACCCGGTCCTAGTCATCTGAAAAGGCCCGCCTTTAAGCAAAGTTTCTCATACGTTGTACGCCGGAGAAACTTACGAATCTTGATGCAAATTTTGATGAGGGGAAGAGGAGACCAGTCGTGGAGATGGGATTTAGAGGGTTGTTGGAGTTAAATGCTACAAGCTGAAGAGGAACTTCTTGCAGCAACTATTAAGTTGCTTCGATCCAACCACCTGCACGTTGAATGTCCATAGGTCGACATTCAAAGTCACCGTAAATGATGTGATTTCTATACTAGGCATCTTTGACGGTGGGCATGAGATAAAATTCGATGGTGATGTGAATGAGATAAAAGATCTAAAAGTGAAGTGGGTGAACGCCAAATGTGATATTCCGGTGAACGCCTTGTCGAAATTCTTGATTGAGGAGCCTAACAGTGAGTACTGAAGGCGAGCCTTTATGCTGCACATTGTTCGGGTTTTGTTTTCTCCTCGATCAAAACTAATCATCAGTCATTTATGGTTGCACATTGTGAAGTCACCCACGACCATCCAACAGAAGAACTGAGCTTCTACTTGTTTTAAAAATTTTGTGGATGGTCTCGCGAGGTATCAAAACAACCACCACGACAGTATTAGCGGATGCTTGTTATTTATACAGGTAATATATTTAGTATATTTACTAATAAGTTCATTTCGATGTAGCTGTTTTATCTGGAGAAGTTGGTATGTACTGCCAATTATGTTGACTTGAACCAGCCTTCGCCGTTAAGGTGGAACGACAGGGCCACTGCAAAAATGATTTATTTTGTAAAATCAAGGGGCGGAGAAGTTTGGCATAAAAGCTGTGAAGTAAGCGTTTGAGAATATTGTAAGTTTGGTGTGTTATATTACCATTGATTATTTATTACTAATTCACATATATTTGTATTATGTAGATCGAAACAACTGCGCAAGCTGCTCCGGTTGACCGTGAGGTTCGGGAGGACCGCAAGCGTAATCACGTTCGCAAGGATGTGTGTGCAGATCTACTTAAGAGCAAGTTGTTGAGTTAAGTGCTTTAAGTGCACAAGTGATCACTTTGCAGGCGGAGTCCAACCCCATAAAGGTAAATATTTCACAATTAATGGAGGTGTAAGGAAGATGATGGATATCTAAGAGAAGATGTGCACAACATTGACGAGTCTTTTGGAACGGGACACTGGTAAGTCTCAAGCCCAATACGATGAGTCACGCGTCATCCTGACTCAAGGTGAAGGACAATGAGGTTTTGATGAGGATATGAGTCCCTCCCGCGAAGAAAATCTACTAGTCTATTCATCACATTTATATAAAGGTGATAATAATGAAAGGTGCATCCAGCTAGATGCTTTAGACAATGCATCCGCTAATCTCGTATTGGTCAGAAAACCATCTATGACTGAAACAACTAAAGGACATCGAAAAGTATTATTCTGTTTATTCGTATTATCGTCCGACATTATGGCGTGCACATCGCTCGGTAATTCTAGACATGTCTATTTGGTATGTCCAGTGTTCTTACAATGGCCACATCATGGGTGGTTGGTCGTGCTTTACTCGAGCTAGCACCTTCGCTGCCCTTCGTCTTCAGGATTACCGAGTCTTCAACAGGGCCTCTTTTAATCTCTACACCATCCTTGTGCTTCACATCATGTTCGTATGCGACAATCTCATTCCACAAGGTCCAATATTTTGCAAAAGCATCCCAACCTCCACTTTGGCTCGAGTCGACCATTCATTTCACTTTGACGCAAAGTGAGCAAGTCTTTTGGCAGCTAGTTGGATCAGATTGTACCGCAACAATGCTGTCTCATCTGTATCTAGATGAGAATGGCTTGACCCAGTTTGTATCATATTACTCTTCATAGTGATCCACCACCGGTCTAGTATGCACGTGCTTGAGATCTGTTGCGTATGTTCTGCTTTCATAATACTAAACATATGATGACACAGCATCCCCACTGATTAAAACATGCCACAACTACACTTGAGCATATCAATTTTTTGGTCTCGTGTCACTAAGTATGAGTCATTTGGCACCCCAAACTCAACCAACGAATAATTTTGAGCCTCCCCATCATGTGTCAGAGCAAGAACTATAAACGTTCACCCATGATCTCTTTACGCACATGTTTAAATAGTTTTTGTGTGAACTCATTTGCCGTGTGTTTCTCTAGGGCACATAAGTGAGTGTTAAGCAGAGGCATTTCATTTATCAACTTGAAGTCTTCCAACCTCTCCTCATGGAAAATACGTGCCCATTGCCCGATCAAATTGTAGCATGAATTCAATTAGTTTATATCGACCTTCAACGAATCAGTAGAGATATGTGTTCATACCTTCAGATTGTTATGTCATTCTCATGAATGCAAAGATTTTTCCACGTTGGAAGGCCTCTGCCCAGTTTTCACCCTTGGCATTCATCCATTGTACCCATTTATTTTGACTAAGGTTGAACGACCCTATCAAACAATCTCATTCCTCTTCGAACTCCCATTCACTATGTATGTCAAACATGACTCTCTTGAATGCCTGTAGAAATTCTGGGTTATGCACGCTTGATTGGACATTTCGTTCGAGATGCCATGCATAAAGCTGATGATTGCAACTGAAGAGGACCATCTTAATTGCTTTACGCATTGCCTTTCACCATCTATTATTATCGATTGAGGCATTTTGTTTTTCATGGCATCCAAGAAATTCCTCAACACCCATTGATAGGTTTCCACAGTCTCATCAACCAATAATACGCAACCAAATATCGTGATCTTGTAATGATTGTTCAGGCCAAGGAAATTCACGATCGGTTTCTTATATGCATTCGCCATGTACGTCGTATCGAACGCCAATGCATCACCAAAACACCGATAGTCATTTTGGCACGTCGAGTCTGCCCAGAACAAATTCACTAGACAATTATCCGTGTCAATGTTGTATTTACAATACATATCTGGATCCATCTCCAATTTTACAGTAAAAAAGAAATAGTTGCTTCTGAATTAGTTTTGACTATTTGTGTTTTTTGCTGCTTCTCCATCTTGTTGTAGAGATTCATCCGTAAGAACCCCACATTTTTGTAACCACCTGCTTGGTCGACCATGTAATCAAACACTTGGTTTAGCCTTACACTAACATTGTACAATCCTATTGTCTGAGCCATGTTTTCTTCATTCACTGCTCTATTGGATCGAAGAAAGGGCACGTCCAGTGATGAGGCGGTGGAATGGTTGTGCTTAGCTTCAAAATCTTTAACAACCCATTTTTTGTCTTCTTATCCAAGTTCACCCTAAAACAAGCACAACAATCCACCCTTGTCAAGCCTCTTGGTTCTCGCTTGGTGTCCTATCTGCCCATATATTCTCTCTCGAATTCCTTCTTGAAACATATCTCTGTAGCACAATTTCTTTCTTAATGTTCTCGCGTTTATCATCTTTCTGTACACTGAACCCAACATCAGCTATGTATGTATAGTAGAAATGTTCGGCCTCTTGTAACGTATCAAAATTTTCACCAATGACATCCTCATTTCACAAGCTTGCTAATGGGGATGAACCCGATCGTGAACTCATCTCACTTGGGTTTATGGGCACTCCATGATGACTCATCTTTGAAGATACTTAATCTTAAAAAAATTATAGAAAACTAAACATCAGGATGTTGGGTCTTTAAATATTCTTAATCTTAAAAAAACTAAAGAAAACTTTATCAAACCTTACATTTTCGATGTAGCCGATCACTTAGTTGGAGATGAAAATTGGATAATCCAAACAAAGAAAAAGATGGAGCAAGTAAGTGTATTTGAAGTTTAAAGCACTTGAAAATTAGTGAGAATGTGTTTAGTTGAGTAAATATATGATTTTTAAGGATGATTTACAAAGAGTAATTACTCATATTAATTGCACAACCACCAGACACCACCAACCAATAATTTGGTCAAACTAGGTCATTGTAACAGGTGTTTGGCCCATGTAGATAGGACACGGGCCAAACGCTTTTGTGTCAAGCGTTTTGTTCCAATACTCCCTATTATTCATAAAAAAACCTGGATGGAAAAAATATTTTTTATTTGTCACCAATAAAATATTTGGATAGATTGTCAGTTTATAAGTGCGAGATGAGCCATAACATAAGTGGTGAATCTACTATTCGTAGAATCCAATTGGGTAGATTGATGTTTATAAATGTTATCCTTAGAATCCAGTTTCAAATTTTAACCAACGGTTTGACAGAACCTCCCCACAATATTAATTGCATATTTATATCCATAATATGTCAAACACCTGTCATGCAATCTTTGACAAATTTATATTCCAAAAAAACTTAGAATCCAATCTAAACAAACTTAGAATCTAAAAAAACTTAAATCCAAACAAACATAGAATCCACCATATTTATATCCACAAAAAGTTGATAGCAACTTTGACAAAACATCATGCATGCCGCACATGCCATCAGCACCTGCATTATCCAAATTACGCGTTAATATGATATTAAATGACTAAATAATAAATATTAACATCATAACTCACATAATCGATTTCAGCAGATGGAAGATCTCGGACTGGAACATAATTTAGAATGTCAACCAACTCACTACCACCATCTAGGAGTGGTAACTGAATCTACAACGATGGTAGTGGGATGTCAGCTACTCCTCTATCATCAACAGTCGCTCTAATTGACCCTAATGCTCCTGGTACTGTTGTGACTGTTACGGTTACTGGTCGTGCTGCATATATATAGTAGATTGCAAAATTACATTGTTTAACAAAATGAGTAATCACCTATATTTAAAAAACACTTGCAGACGTATAGCACCTGCGAAGATGAAGTGCCCCATCATAGTTGTAAGAAAACTACTTTTTTTCAGAATTCATCATAAGTATCTTCGCCATCGCCATCTACATCCTAGATAAAGCATGTCACTCTAAAACCACACAGACCACCAGACAGATCCTCTTTGGTGAATGATTGATCACATAACATTGAATTTGAGGGTTTATATGGGATGTACGGGGCCTCAATTCCCATACTCTGCCCTGAGATGCGCTAACCCAAGTATCATGCTCTTTCAGCAGGTCCTTGCAGCAAGATTCTCATGGTGGTAAGAGGTATACTGTCGATGTAATAGTCAAGCAAGTTTGTAAGTTATCCCCAAGGGTACCAATTGATCTACAAGTTAAAAAATAAATAGTTTGTCAGTAAAACATTATTCATACTCAGGGGGCAATATATGAATTTATATAATAAAACGCATACCTCATTGGGCCTTACGTAACAAAGTTTAACACGAAATTCTTTTAGGCAGTGACCAACAACCCTTGTTCCCGACTCAATGTATATCCAATGAGCTGCTCTCGAGAACGTGTCTAGACCAGCCAATGGTCTGCTCAGTGCCAAACACGGAAAGTACTCACAAGCCCATACCTCTCACGCTCTCCAAAAATCCCTCGTCCCCACACTTTTACTGCGGCATAAAGAGTCCATATTGCAATACAATACGGACAACGTCGAACCACCCTAATTATACTAACGTATCTCATCAAATTTTTGTAGGCTGGGGAGGAAGTACAAATAAACTTATTGCCCTCGTAAAAGAAAATTGTACTACCTGAGCACCAGAAGAAAGACTCTGGTCAAAATGTCCTCTTGGTTAGGAGTAGTACACTCGTACCTAGCATAATTATCCATCGACAACTAACTTTTTTTTCTCCAACCTCCGACATCAATTTTCCAACTAGATTTTGCAAAGCCTTCTTGTTCTTGTAGAGTTCCAACTCATAGTCTAGTTGTTGACTGTCGACTTTCAAGCCAGTTATTACAGCAAAGTCCAATAGGGTCATTGTCATTTCACCCACTTCATCTATATGAAAGGTGTGGATTGTATCCCACCATTTCTCGGCCAGGCTTTTCAATAGGATGCGATTCATCTGACCATTTTTCAATATACTTATAAAATAACTAAACCCGGAGGCATCGACATTCCTTCTCACATTTTCAGGAAGCCTACTGTACCATCGAGCTACTAGTGTAGTGTTCCCAAAACCACGAATACCAAGATGATATAACTCAGCCTAAGAAATCAAAATGTAAGTATGACTTAGTGAAAAGGTGTGTGGAAAAAAAGTACTATAATCTCCATTGTGACATTTTATCGAACATCTCACGGGCAATAAACATACACTATAAATTTTTCATCCAAAACATATATCACTACCAATAATCATATATTTCTAGAAACATCACATAAAAAACACTCAGTTTTCAAAATGATTCAAGTATCTATTTGATGTTTTAACAATATAAACATAACAACCAAATTTTTTGTTAAAGAAACTTACGTTTTATCCTTGCATGAGATCTAGCATTTCATCAATCATGTTATGGGCATTCATATAAATATAGTATAAACCTCAATATGAAATTTTATCAAACACCTTACGGACAATAAAAAAATAGACCATATAATTCATTATGACATTTCGTCGAACACTTTACGGACACTCATGAAAATACTATAGTTTTCCACCCAAGACATATATTTCTACCAAAAACTATACATTTCTATAATCATCACATAAAAAACACCCAATTTGCAGAATGAATCAAGTATATATTATGTGTTTTAACAATATAACACATAAAATTCAACATCTTTAAAGAAAAACTTACATCTTGTTTGCTTGGGTGAGATATATGCCCTGTTGGAGCAATATAAAGAATATGGCTACTAAGATTTTGATTCTTTAGAAGAAATCTTTTCACCCCATAATCGGTGGCATCGTATGGCCCTTTCGAGACACTCGAGCGTCAACTTGGTTGCGTCGTTAGACTCAATGTTCCTTTTGTAACTGTATGCTTTCCTCTAGCCTTTATTGGTGAAAAATACAATATTATAAGAATATGGGGTTTGGGGTCACGGGGTGGAGGGATTTGGCTCGGGTTTGGCGCGGGTTTTGACTCATGTGTTACAAGGGATGCGTTCAATGAGAGATTGCGGGTTTGACTCGTGCGTTACAACGGATTTAGATCTGTTTTGATGGATTTTAGGTTGTGAAGAGAGAGATGAAGATGGAGATGAATAAGAAGGAGAATAGGGTTTGAGTGAAGAGAAATGAAGTATCGAGAGAGGGGGAAGGGTGGGTGTCGATTTTTTAAGAATAAGGGGGAAGGAGTTTTTTAATGTTGGGGTTAATTTTGATAAGAAATAAATTTTATAGGGAAATTTATTAAACATAAAAGGTTATTTTCCAATCATTATGGGGTTATTATTATAAAATAAAAAGGTTAAATTTCAAATTTCAGTATTTAATTTCAAACTTTTTAGCGGATATGCTCGATTTAACAGTAGTCCATTCTTAAGGGTTATACATGTTCATCAAAATGATAAATAGGATTTACCGACCATCATAACATCACGATATATAATTATATTTGGTGAAAACCTGTCTCACTCGATACTTGTCACAAAAGCACAACAACATTATCAATGACAACTTTTATCGAGTTTATGATTAAATGTTCAATTGTTTCAGGAATCCTTAATTAATCCAATTTAATTTCACATAGTAAGTGACCATCATGAATGTTTTCATTGAAATAATGACTTTCTATATTTTTACCAATGATTTTCCCGGTGTAACATAAATAATTACAAAAATATCAATTTTATGGAAAAATATGAAGAATGGCGATTATAGCCATATAATGGCAATTAAAGCCATATAAGCAGCGATTGGGAGGGAGACTGGCGATCGCCTATTTGAACATGGCGTTTGGAGACTGAAACAGACGATTGAAGGCATTAAACTAGCGCTTGTCTTTGACAATGCGATTAGTAATTTCAGGATGGCGTTTAAGGACTAAAAATAGGCAATTAGCTTACTAGGTATGTTGATTAGGTTTTAGGGGTTCACCAAATATATAGTGATGTACAACAAATTCTTCAGGGGTTCACCAAAATTTAAAAATTCTTTTTTTTGTAAACCCTAGCACGTAATTGGTGAAACCTAATACGTATTTGGTGAACCCCTCCAAAAATTATTATTGGATACGTAATTGATGAACCCCACTACGTAATTAGTGAACCTCAGTACGTAATTGGTGAACCCCTCCAAGAATTATTTTTTTGTACGTATTTGGTGAACTCCACTACGTAATTGGTCAACCCCACTACATAATTGGTCAACCCCACTACATAATTGGTCAACCCCTCCAAAAATTCTTCTTTTGTACGTAATTGGTGAACCCCAATACGTAATTGGTGAACCCCAATACGTAATTGGTGAACTCCACTACTAATTGGTGAACCCCAGTACATATTTGGTGAACACCTCCAAGAATTATTCTTTTGTATGTATTTGGTGAACCCCACTACGTAATTGGTCAACCCCACTACATAATTGGTCAACCCCACTACATAATTGGTCAACCCCACTACATAATTGGTCAACCCCTCCAAAAATTCTTCTTTTGTACGTAATTGGTGAACCCCAATACGTAATTGGTGAACTCCACTACTAATTGGTGAACCCCAGCACATATTTGGTGAACCCCTCCAAGAATTCTTATTTTGTACGTATTTGGTGGACCTCAATATGTAATTGGTGAACCCCGATACGTAATTGGTGAACTCCAGTACATATTTGGTGAATTCTATTACGTAATGGGTGAACCCCAATATGTATTTGATAAACCCTAGTACGTATTTAGTGAACAACAAAACACAAAAAAAGAAAAAAAATTAAAACCTCTTACGTGTTGGGCTTTGTGTGGCCCAAATTGCTCCAAATGCAATCTAAGGGTCACAATAACCCAACATCTATGCCGTGAATTTTTTCACGACATGATAAAACTTTCCTATCTTATAACCTTATTTATTGTCATGAAAATTAGAATCTAGTTGCTGATACGCTTGTCAAATCTTATTTTGTTGTCAAAGGGCTTGTCAAATCTGGTTCAGTGGCCTGATTATTTTAATTAGACATGGTAACTTATGATGAGTGAAATTCATGATTATCCTTAACTTAGTTTAATAATCTTCCTAATTAGCTTATGAAAAACATTATTATTTTATATTGGTATTTTTTATTTTTAACATTGTCACTTGTGAAAACAATAATGTGAAGTGAGAATGTTAGATTAATTTAAGTCGTTTTCAAGAAACAATAGTGCATATCAACCTAGCACCAAAATAATAAATAAATACATAAATGATTTTTGAAAAGTAATAGGAACTGTATGGGTGTTTCTCTCATTCCCTTTACATTCCCTTTGAAGGAGAGACACATATCCTTCTGCCTCATCAGGTCGGAAAAGTGTCCACAAAGTTAGGATCATAGAAGCAGCAATCCGGGAAAAGCGGAGCTAAAATCATTGAAGAACACACACGTTTGGAGTTAACGTGTTAGATAAAATCTATTTCAGTATAAACTATATCTCGATAAATCTTAAGAATTCATGTTGAATACATTAAGAATCAATTAACTGTAAAGTGAAAGCGTTCTTGAATCCATAACAGTAGATCGTAATATAGAGCCGAGCTGATGGCCTTCCAGGTCTACACGATTCTCTATCAGAGAGTCCATTTGATTAAGTTTCTCTGTTTTCTCTCTAACGATGGGATATTATGGAGAATAAAATGGTTTCCCTAATCATATGATCTGGAGACCATGACCACTTATAAATAATTTATCTTTTGGTATTTATATTTTCACCCATCATAAAAATAAAATTTATCATAAAATCTTTACACATTAAAGAGTCCACGACATATTAGATATATTAACATCTCAATTATCCAACACCTTAGTTTATCACTTTTAATTGGGTTTATACTTACTTGACAGTCATCAATGTATAAATATTCACATATAAGTCCAATATTGGATTAAAGATCCAACTATCTCCCACTTAGACTATGAGTATAACCTTATATTTATGCTTTGCAAAAATAACCGAATGAGCTCAACTTTGTTGTCATTACCAAAATGTATCTATAATCAATCTGGTCCATCAATCATACCAACATAGATCAAAGCGGTCTTCTTTACATCAATCATAACTCAACCCATCAATGGTCACGTATGTCAATACAACTTAATGGCTTGGATTATGATGTGGATGTGTAGCATGAAAATTTCACGTAATGTGATCCTAACATGCCTATTTCCAACTGATCCTTCGTAAATCTTAGTGAGATCAAATCATACCAGAATCAGAGTGTGAATTAGCCAATTATTTCTGTAGAAAATACCCTAAAATATTCATAAACAAAAATAACTAAAAATATTTCTATAAAGAAGAGCATCCGAAATCACAAACTCCCACGAAAACTGAATATCACCAACCGATATGACACCCATATGAGCAGTGTGCTCATGAAACTGTTTGGGTGCCAATCCCCTTAGTAAGTGGATCCGCAAATGAAGTTTCTTCTAACGTGCTCTATAGACAACTGTCCACTCTGAACGTTTTCCTTAACAAACACGAACTTGAAGTCTATGTACCTCGACTTTGTCGAGCTCCTGTTGTTACTAGAATAAATGACTCCTGACTCATTGTCACAAAATAACTTGAGTGTCTCTTATTACCATCTACTATCCGCAGTCTTGTGAAAATATTTCATAGTTATTTTCCATGATTGGATGCCTCATAACATGCTATCTTGGCAACTAGCAAAATCAGCGTCAGTATATCCAATAATCTCAATATGATCCAACCTTTGATACGTGAGCATGTATTCTTTTGTTCTCTGTAAGTACCACAAGACCGGTTTATCTGCTTTCCAATGGTCTAAACCTAGACTACTTAAATATCTGCCCAACATCCTTGTTACATATGTAATGTTCGGACGTGTACAAACTCGAGCATACATCAAACTCCTTACTACCGAGGCATATGAAATCTCCTACATTTATTTTTTCTCAAAATCATTCTTAGGACACTGATTGAGAGTAAATCTGTCTCCCTTAGCTACAGAGGTATCGCCTGGTTTGCAGTCATGCATGCCATATCTTTTAAGAACATTTTCAATTTATTTATATTTGGATCCCTAATACAAAAGAGGCATCACCAAGATCTTTCATCTCAAAATTCTTAGCTAGAGATCTTTTAGTGTCATGCAATAAGCCTATATCTATGCTGACAAGCAAGATGTCATCGACATATAAAACCAAAAAATATTCTTGCTCCCACAGAACTTATGGTATATATAATTATCGACCAAATTCATCTCAAAACTGAACGAGATGATCACCTGATGAAACTTGAAATACAATTGTCGAGATGCCTGCTTAAGTCTATGAATGGATTTTTTAAGTTTGCGAACCATATTATGTGGATCTCCCACATAAAGTTTACTGGTTGCACCATATAAATTATCTTTTCAATGTCACCATTGAGAAATGGTGTCTTTACATCCATCTGATGCAGCTCAAGATTGAAATGTGCCATTAATGCCATTATAATTCTAAAAGCTCTTTCATAGAAGCTAGAGAGAAAGTCTATTTATAATTGATGCATCCCTTCTGTGTGAAGCCCTTTGCGTTAAAACGAGCCATGATCTTAAAAATTCATTTGCAACCAATGTGTTTTACACCTTCTGGTAATGGGACAAGATCCCTCACGTCATTATCCTTCATAGACTTTATCTCCTAATTTATGACATCAATCCACTTATGAGAGTTAGAACTTTCAATGGCTTTATGGAAGTTGATCGGGTCATCTTCCATCACTCCAATGTCTACCTCATGTTCTTGAAGAAATACAATGTAACCGTCCGGTATATCACTTCTTCACTCTATAGTAGATCTCCTTAATGGCATAGGTGTTTGAGGCGCTAGAGTTTGTTCTTCTAGAATAACCTTTTGAATAAGAGGTTCTATGATATGGTCTTGATGTATTGTGTTATTAGCAATCTCAGGAACACAATCTTGATCGATAGTAATAACACCTATGGGAATATCAATATATTCCTCCTGAAAGATCTAATTCCTAACCGTATCTCCCCCCGCAAACTCGGCATCCTCAAAGAACCGGACATCCACAATCTTGATTTAGTTGTGGGATCATAAAACTTATACCACTGGATCTTTCAGAATATCCAATAAAATTGCAGCTCATCATCCTTAAGTGCAGTTTCTTTTCATTAGGTCTATAAGGCCTTCCTCAATTGGACATTCTTAAACATACAAATGCTTTATACTAGGTTTTTTATCGCTCCAATGCTTATATGAGGTTTTGACAATCACTTTAGTTAGAACTCTGTTAAGGATATACGCTGCAGCCTTAAGTGCTTCACCTCAAAATGATCCTAGTAAGGTAGAATGACTAATCATACTCATCACCATGTCCTTAAGCGTAATATTTCATATTTCAGAATTACTATTCATAGTAGGCAAACCTGGCATAGTGTACTGTGGGATGATACCGCATTTCTCTAGGAATTTAGCAAACGGTCCCGGACGTTGTTCACCTCAACCATCATATTTGTCATAGTATTCACCACCACGGTCAGATTTGCCGTTTGTTATCCTTTTATTAAGTTGATTCTCAACTTCAACCTTAAAATTTTTGAACACGTCCAATTATTGTGACTTTTCATGAATGAGATATATGTAGCCATATCTAAGAAATTGTCTATGAGTATTGTTGACCATTCTAAGAAACCGAAGGGAATATGCCATGAATATTCGTATGTATAAGTTCTAAGACATCCTGAGTCATGTTGGCTTTAAATCTCCTTTTATTGGTTTGTTTACTCTTTATACAATTAACACAAACATCAAAGTCTGTGAAATCAAAGGGACCGAGAAATTGTTCTCACACAAGTCTCCCTATCCTCCGTCTAGAGAAATGACCTAACCTCTTGTGACGTAAAGCAGCCAAATTCTCATTGGTTAATTTTCTTTTAGTACCTTATGTATAAATAACTAGAACCAACCGAATTTGAATAAAAAACAAACAAGTGATGTTGAAAGATTCATCTAAAAAATGGTACAATAAATGTTTCATTATGATTCAAATAAAATCAAGTCTTTACCAATAATCTCAATTTTGTTAATGCCTCAATTTAAACCATCTTGCCATTTCCCACATAGATGTATCTTTCAACATCACTTGGCCTTCGGTTTGTCAAGAAACCCTTTATAGACACATTGATATGAGTTGATGCACCAGAATCTATCCACCATGAATGTCTAGCAACCGAACTTAAATTGACCAAAGAACAAACTAAATTAAGAAGCACACATTTCCTAGCATGCCAAGCATGATAATTAGTGTATTTCTTCTTTCTATGCCATTTAGCTCCACATAAGTAACAATTATTACTTTCTGAGTCAACTAGTTTCTTTTGTTGTTTCTTGTGTGGCATTGTATCTGCAACTATCTTATCTTTTTTCATTTTCTTTCACTTGCTCTTATCCTTAGAGGTAGAGGCCAAGTAAGTACTTTATGTTGATCATGTTTCACCATTACTCTTCCTGGACATAGTGTGAGATGAACTCATTTAGAGACCAAGTCTATTTCTGATAATTATAGCTCACCTTAAACTGGCTAAATTGTACATCTGGAATTCAAAACCAGGCACACTAGCAAGTCCTCAGAGATTTCGAGCCTAAGTGCTTTCAACCTTGAAAAAAAGGTAAGACATTTTCATAACGTACTCCCTGACATTGACTTTACCTTTATATTCCATTGAAGTCGGGCTTTTCAAGAGCGTACCAAATTCTACCTTTTTGTTCTTGACAAACTTCTTTTCAATATTCGCAAATAAATCCTTAGCCATAGTTATATTTTCAGATATAGTGCCCGAAAATGCTTCCAGAATGGCATTCCTCATGTCTCATGATCAGCCATACACATATGATTTAATCTCTTCCACCTTTCCATCTCCCTATTTTCGTCGTAGGTACTCTTAACCGTAAGAGGTAAAGGAGAACCAATCATTAATGCAAGATCAAGATTCATAACTTAAAGAACTATCAAGAGATTATCCTTCGAGGACTTGAAGTTTGAGTCATTTAATACCTTATTTACTTGATGCTGGCAGTAATATTAACTTGAGTCATAACTTAATAGAGAACAATTAACCAATATACAAACTCACATAAAATCCAAATAACAATAATAAATTCAAATATAAGTAAACTCCATCTCAAGACACCAGTCACTCCATTAATATTATGATTTTGGCAAAAAATATTAACTTGTAAGTGATGTCTTGGTGTAGTCATCAAACACTGATGATATCGAATAATCATAATGTATTTATTACCACAGAAGCACATATAGTTCTGTCAAATAATTAGCTTCACTTGGACCAATAAATATTCACATAGGTTACACGCACATAACCTTTTTATATTTTAAGACAAAATTCATTTCCACAAGAGATGTCACTTTGACGACATGTTACTTCAAATAATTCATCTCAAAATATATATAACATACTAATGTTTGAAATTAAAATTGTACGTGACCCTAACTTAATTGGAAACAATTAATTTTACGATCCTTAAAAGAAATTTTGAAATTATTTTAAGCAAAATAATCCGTAAAACCAAATTGATTTTATAAATAATTCTTAAAATCAATTTAATAAAATTGATTTAATAATCATAAAATCCATGATATTAAATTGATTTATTAATTGATCCCTAAAAATAAATTTAATTAATTTAATTAAAATCAATTTAATTTAAAAATCAATCCTTAAAATCCTTAAAGTCATAAAACTCAATGTGTGCTACAGGCAAAGCCCACAACATCTAGTCTTGTAAGCTGGAGTCATTTTTTTTAATTCGAATCACTTTCTGTTCACGGGTCAACCCAACCCGTGAACATGTCAAACTCTAGGGTTTTATCTTCACCATAGAGAGATCGGCAGCCATGGTCGTCAGTCTCTCATTGTTGCTGTCCTCGACTGTGACCCTTCTTGGTGCCATAGTCAACAACTGTAGCTCTGTAGTTCGCTGCGACTAGATTTGGTCATGGATCCCTTGCCGGTGGGCTCAGACCTCCACGTTGGTCACTTTTCTCCGTCGTTCACCAATTATGTTGGCCGGCGGTCCGAACTTGAAAAATACACTGAAAAATATATCAAAAATACAATGTTCTTAAAATCTAATAATTATTTGATTATCAAATTAAATAACTCCATAAACAATCATTGAATCGAAAAATCCGTTCTCAAATCTAATAATTCTATCATACAATTATTAAATTCAAGAATCTTGAAAAATAGACTTACAAACATGTATAATCATGGATCTAAACTTAAAACCAGATTCTTAATGATTCAACATGATTTACTCTGATACCACTTATTAGATAAATCTCAAGAACACATGTTGAATACATAAAGAGTCAATTAACTGTAAAGCAAAAGCATCCCTGAATCTATAACATTGTTGGATTCAACAGCGTCACGCGGTGGAGGCGTGGTGGTTTAAAAAAAATAAAACTTTACCAATTGAAAACAAAAACAATTTAAATGCCATGGTTTCCCAAAAAATAAAAAAACTTTTAATAAAAAATACATTTTCTCATCGGATCCATTATATATCTATACATTAAATCTATGACATTCAAAGATATGAATTATACCTCTTGTAGTCTATCAAGTATCCTTGCAAACAACGAACTTGTAGCCCCACGAACAACAGCTACGAGATCACACCAAGATCTTCCAAGCCAATCCTCAAAGACACTAGGATGTGTGTGGGCACGTAAAATAAATCAATAACACTTTCTGTCTCTAGTTGTACTCAACACATGTGATCTAGATATTTTGGAAAAGGACTTTTATGAGACAAAACTCTGAGAGAAAATTAGGAAAACTCACAAAACTTTTTTATTAACCTTTAAATACACAGTTGCACACACTGAGGCCAATATAATAATATCTATATATATCTTATAGGTTAAGACTCATAAGATTTATAGAGATTTATAAAAAAATAAATTGATTACAAATGTACCATTGTAGTGGGAGCCACTACAATTTAGCAATACTGTAGTGCCACACGACACTGCAATGTGCCGTGTAGAACTGTAGTGCCTCACGACACTACAACTTCGCTATAGTGTCCTGTGGCACTATAATAACTCATGTCAATCTCTGATTCAAATATCTATGATTCACATGTCCCAGGTGAACATGTTGTTGGAAATGCGGCGCTCACGCACTGGAGGCGTGGAGCTTTTAAAAATTTATAAAAAATAAATCTTTATTAATAAAGGAAAATAAACGTGACTCAACGGTTTTCAAAATAAAAACTTTTATTAAAAATTCATTTCAATCAAATCCATTATATATTCATATATTAAATCGAAGACATACATGGATATAGAATATATACCTCTTGTTGTCTAATCAAACATCCTCGTAAACCAACGATCTTCCGTTTCCACGAACAACGAACTTCGAGATCCACACCAAGAACTTCTAAGTCAATCATACACTAGAAAATGTGTGTGCACGTAGAATATAGCAAGAACACTTTTCTGCCTCTAGTTGTACTCAATACATGTGATCTAGAGATTTTCAGAGAATCAATAATTTTGTGAGACTAATCTCTCAGAGAATACAATGATTATTGTCACGAGCTTTTTGATTAATTTTTAATCTTAGAGAATTTCACCTTGATATCAACTATGTTGTTAGCACATTTATTCAACACTGAGGCCAATATAATATATATATATATATCATTGGCCTCAGTGCTGAATAATAATTAATCATAAAATTACCATTATAGTGGAACCCACTATAACTGTACACAACTGTAGTACCTCACGGCACACTGCTGTGCCGTGAGGTATAACAATGTCTCATGTCACTGTCATTCACGACACTACTGTAGTGTCGCGTGGCACTACAATATTGCACGCATAATTGTAGGGCCAGGTGGCACTACAGTAGTCCATGTCAATTTCTGATTCTCAATCAGTGATTGACATGTGGTAGTCCAACATGCCATGTGGCAATTTGTGTAAATTAATTAATTATTTTAATAAGATAAATATCTAAATATCGGTTAATTTAAAATTAGATAATATTTTAACATTATCTAATTTCACAAATAAGATATACTATTTCACTTATCGGTAATTAGAGAATTAATTGATATAATTATTTATATATATTTTTTTGAAAATAATAAAAATAATTTAATTAATTAATCACACATAATTATCTCATAATTATGTACATGCCCCTAAAATATAATTCATTTTGCAAGTTAGTCATTTTCTCATGTCCTGAAATATTCACACTCTAGAATGTGTAGTACAGAGGTGATTTGGAGACCATAAATATATAATCTTAAGCTCCAATAAACTAGATTATTAATTAAACTTTTTAATTAAATAATCTTCTTTATTAATTCTATTGTTACTTCACTATAAATATGAAATTGCACTATTAGCGATTATAGAATGTATTTACAGTGTATTGTCATGTATTCCATTGATATAATTATTTCATGTAGTTATGTCCTCCAATTATTGGTTCGTAAATTAAAACTAATCAAAATTAACGTTTTACCTTTCTGATTACCTATTGATCCTTAAGTACTATTAATTCACTAGTGAATGACTAATTTATAATCATATTAAATTTGAGCTCTATAACCATTCATTTTCAGAATTAACACTTAAAAGAACCAATATACGATCCGTTAAGAAAGCTTGGATTCAAAATCTTGTAAGATCATGTTCTCAGTCATTCATATCATTGAATCTCCAAAACAAATGTCACTAGCATGTTTTGCAAACAAACTTTAACGAGTAAATCAAAAGACTCAGTAGACATGTATATGAGTTCATGATTACTTAGGATTCACAGTGATCTACAAATGATAATCAGATTTATGTGTATTAAGTATTTATGATGAACGGTAAGTTAATAAAGACATTAATTCACAGTGGTCATGCCATATATAATGTTATTGCATAAAGTACATTCAATAAGATATCTATCCATATCAATGATCCGGATCTATATCACATGCATTCATAATTCTTAGTGAACCGTACTAGCAATCATTAATTAAAGATTTCATACTTTAATATGTTGCTCACAATTTTATTCATTATCTATTATCTTAATCCTATCGTACTAATACAAGATCATGGTCTCGTTAATGAATATGAAATTTTTAGATATTTATATAAATTATTCAACAATAATTTAAAAGAGTAATTATAAGAAAAATATAATTTCATTAAAATTCATATTAAAATGTCAATATACATGATTTGATGGCATTACCCCCAACAATCTCCCACTTGCCCTAAAACAATGTGGTATCTCTCTCAACCACATGTTTCACACATGACCCTTAAATGACTTCGCAGGAAGTGTCTTGGTAAAACAATCAGCCATGTTCTGATTTGACGTTATCTTCATAATAATCACATCCCCTCGATGTATGACCTCTCTTACAAGATGATAATTCTTCTCTATGTGCTTGCCCCTCTTATGACTCATCGGTTCTTTGAAATTAGCTACCACCCTATTATTGTCATAGTATAGGATCAACAATTTATCCATATCTGGAACTACTTACAGATAAGTATATACCTTTCTGAGCCATACTGCTTCTTTTGCAGCTTCACAAGCCATTATATATTCAGCGTCCACAGTAGAATTTGTAATGCTAGTTGTTTAATACTTCTCCAGACTAAAACTCCTCCACCTAGGATGAATATTGATCCATACATCGACTTTCGACAGTCCCTATCTGATTAAAAATCAGAATCAATATATTAGTAGGGTCCAGGTCTCCACCTGAATAAACAAGCATATAGTTTCTAGTTCTCCTAAGATACTTGAGAATGTGCTTTACTGCAATCCAGTATTCTAAACCAGGATTTGACTGATAACGACTAACAATTCTCGCAGCATAACAGATGTTGGGTCTCGTATATAACATGGCATACATGAGACTACCAACAGCTAAAGCATAAGAAGCCTTTCTCATATCCTCTTCCTCCTAAGGTATCTTAGGACATTTCTCCTTGTAGAGGACAATTCCATGTCTGGTCGGTAGTTGACCTTCCTTGGAATTCTCTATAGAGAACCTCTCCTACACCTTATCAACATAAGACGCCTAAGAAAGTGTCAAAAGCTTGTTCTTTCTATCCCTTAGGATTTAGATGTCTAGAACGTAGCTCGCCTCTCCCGAATCTTTCATTTGGAATTTCTTAACTAACCATTTATTTACCTTTGAAAAAGTTTCTACATCATTCCCAATGAGTAGAATATTGTAAACATAAAGAATTAAGAAAATCACTATATTGTCTTTGATGTATTTATAAACACAAGTTTCGTCAACATTTTGCTCGAAGCCATTGGATTTAATAATCTCATCAAAAGTAAGATTCCAAGATCTAGATGTTTTCAATAATTCATAAATAGATTTAAGTAACTTGCATACTTTCTGATCTTACCCCTTTTTTATGAACCCCTCTGGTTGCATCATATAGATGGTTTTTTAAAGAGAGACATTTAAAAAAGATGTATTGTCGTCCATTTATCATATTTTATAGTCTAAACTAGCGATAATGGACAAGAGGATGTGAATGGATTTTAGCATGGCAACATGGGATAATGTCTATGTACCACTTTTCTTCTTGAAGATCCATTTACATCAAGTGGTCCTGACATCTTCAGGAGGATCTACAAGTTCCCAGACAGAATAAAGTACATCGATTTTATTTTCTAGTTCATGGAATCTGGCCATTTCTCATTTTTAGGATCATCCACCACCTCTTTAAAGGTTAATGAATCATACTTAACAGTGATAGACACTAGGACATGTACCTCTAGTTCATAGCAAATAGGTTGTATTATAACCCTCTCACTACGATGTTGTACTAGGGTTTCCTGAACAGGAACAATGGTTTCTGTGATTTATCGTTTATCAGTTGATGATGAAGGTGGTCTGATCTCATCAAACAATAATTCTTCGAGAACTACTTTACTTTGAGGTTTGTAGATTTTCATATAGTTGTATTCAAAGAATGTCGAATTTATCGATTCAAACACCTTGTGATCCTTGTGACTATAAAACTACACACATATAGTCTCTAGAGCATATCTAACAAATATACACACTTCAGACCTTGTGTCTAACTTTCTAGTCTTGGGTCTAAGAACGTGAGTTGGACACCTCCATATATGAAAATAACGTAAACTGGGTTCAGAGCCATTTCATAACTCTAAAAGTGTCTTGCTTACAGACTTAGAAGGTACTACATTCAAAATGTAAGTTGCTGTTTGAAGTGCATATCCCCAAAAAGTGAGTGGTAGTGATGAATATCTTAACATCGACCTAACCATATCTTATAATGTTCGATTTCTCCTTTCTGAAACACCATTTTGCTGTGGCGTTCCAGATACTGTGAGTTGAGATAGGATGTCATACTCCGACACGTAATCCTTGAATTCTAAAATCCAAGTATTCTCCACGTCTCTCGGGTCAAAGTGTTTTAATGATTTACCTAATTACTTTTCAGCTTCATCTTTGAAGTCCTTAAACATTCCAAAAGTTTTAGACTTTCTATGCAGTAGGTAAATATAACCATATCTTGAGTAATCGTCAATAAAAGTGACGAAATACTTATACTCACGTCTAGCTTATACATTGATCGGTCCACAGACATCACTATTTACTAGCTCAAGTGGTTCCTTGGTTCTTTGGCCCTTTCTAGTAAAAATTCTCTTGGCCATTCTACCATATAGGATAGATTCATAAACATGAAGAGTTACAACTTTTAGTTCTTTCAAAACACCATTCTTTGTTAATCTGTTTAATCTTTCTAGATTATTATGTTCCAAGCTAAGATGTCATAGATACGTGTTATCATCACCATGAGAAACTCTTTGTCGTTTGTTACTTTTAGGATTTGCTACTTTAAATAATTCATAATTATTTAGCACGCGTTCATTCAGCTTAAGCATGTACAGTCCATTCGATACTTTAGCATGACAAATATTGAATCCACTCTTTGAAATAATAAACATTATTAATTAAAGAAACTTCAAATAATTGTTCACGCAAAAGAGAAAGAGAAATCAAATTTCTCGAAAATCTAAGAATATAATAAACATCATTCAAAGCTAAATAATTATTTCCAAAATTAAGGCGGACTGTTCCCAATGCTTTTGCTGACACGAGCGCACCACTGCCAACTCTCATAATGACATCGCCATCAGCCAACTCCCTTGATCAATCAAGCATCTAAAAAGAAGAACAGACATGGTTAGTGGCTCCTGAATCCAGTAACAGGATGACAAATCATATTCGACTAAAAAAACTTCAAGTACAAGTAAATCATATTTACCTTTCTTTTTCAGCTCGGAGAGATACTTGTTACAATTTCTCTTCCAATGACCTTCAACCCCACAATGGAAACATTTTCCATTTGGCTTGTTGTCGTTCTTATTCTTCTTGACTTTTGACGATGTCTTGGCTTTCTTCCCTTTTCTTGTTCTTACCTTTGCCCTCACCATTGATCTTCTTCCTCTTGGTACTTTAACAATAGTGGAAGAAGGCTTTTTCTTGACAACATTTACCTCGCCCTCTTTGGTCATACTCTTATTGAGTGATTCAAATGTTTGCATTTCATTCAACAATTAGGTCATGTTGAATTGAAACTTGGTCATAACATAGTTGATGGGTAACGTAGAAAAAGTAAATGTAGGTGATCCAAGTATAATGTTGACTTGAGTTCATTCATCAATGATCTCCCATGCACTTGTGCCTCATGCATTATGTTGATCATGTTCATGCATAGAAGTAACTTTCTTTATCTTAGTCGTCATGTAGCTCCTAGTAGCCTCATGACGATTTTGATCAAACTGTTGCTTAAACAACGCTGTAGAGATTTCATAATCTCATAAACAGTCTCCGTGCTCTCATGCTTGGTTCTTAGAACATCATGCTCTCATTCATGAATATAACATATTAAACATATAATTTAACATTTACTAATTCACGATAAAATAGCCTAACAATTGATCTGCTACTTTAGGGTCAGTCAGATTAATCTTAGACTGTCTATGAGACATTCTCATCCTTATTAATTGGAATTTAAAATATCTCATATTTTCTCTTTTAACAATATGGTATCGCTAATTTGGTCAAATCACAATTATCCACTCAAAACTTAATTGTGGCTTCGTGAGTGTAACCCATTATTTCAGATTCCAAGACTTATTTAGAATTCGTCACCTTAGGGTCGGTCAAAACTAAACTAAATCACTTAGTCCTATCTTCTTAAGAAGTCCAACCTTGGTATTGATACAACTCGAAACTTTCCTTAAGGGGATGAAAATAAAGTCATCTCGAGGCCTTCATTGTACCTCACAGTGTTGTACTAATAATGGAGATCATATGTTACATTGATATAGCAACATTCTCCCACTCACTATTTTAGGATAATATGTTTTTATTTTAACTAATCAACTAATTTCAAATTAAATACTAGTTAAAAATATAACTCTATGAATGTGAAATTAACAGTTAACTCAATTTAATAGGTCTAAGTTCATTTAACCTTCTAAAGAGCCTAAATTAAAATTAGGTAAACTTAGAATAACTAATTAATTACATTTATCAAACTGTAATAAAATTCTTTTAATAAAGTTGGATATCCTAAAGGTTAGTTTAGCTTTTAGACTGGTGTAATTATCAAGTTATAACTAATTAAAACCTAGCAGTTTCCATACAATTGATTTCACAAAGCAATCCCTATAAACATATTAGGAAAGTCCTAATCAATCATGTTTCTATCAATGAACTGTGTGGGGTTTCATATATGGCATATGATCGACTAATGCATGGTCACGTTATTAATCATATCAATAAACATTTATTTAACAATTAAATAAATTAATGATGAACATGGTTACTATAGGGTATTTCTAAATTACAACCATTGAAAATGAGAAATAAAATTACAAAGAAGACTTTGTGAGTACATCTTTCCAAAATAGCTCATTCTCCACCAGAGGTTCATCTTCGTAATCTTTAAACTTTGAACAAAAACATTTTAATTAGAATAAACTATTTTTCTAATTAAATAATCTCTATAATAATATTCTAAAAATATTAAATTTGATTGGTAACAAATAATTTAATGACTTATCAAACTTGGGTCAAACCCAATCAATCAATTAGTTTTGAAATTACATTAATTTTAAATTTTAAAAGATAAAAGATAGAGATAAGATTTTGTAAAACATTACAGAGATAGGGTAATATGGTATCAAAGATTCTGTGAAACTTCACTGGCAGTGACAATAATTGCCACTGACGATAGGACTCTCCCCTACCGTTCGTATCCACCGTCACCGACCACCATTCGCCATCGCCAGCCACTGTCGAGCATCGACGTTGACTTCAAGGCACCGACGCCGCAGAAAACACGTCGGCAGCACAGACGCCAATTTCCAGCGGCAGTGAAGCCGCTAGACCATCGGCGGCACCGACGCCAGAATTCCAATTTTCGCTTTTTCCTTCTCGTTCATCTCGTGCGTTTTTCGTCTTCTCGCGATCAGAATTTTATAATATAATATTCAAAATATAATTACAAAAATTCATATGCCCCAATACGGCTTTCACAAAATCTAAGGGGAAAATAAAAAACAAAACCTAACCCCATAGTCACCATACAATTAACGATTAATCATTAACCATACATTCAAAAAACAAACCATTCATTCATTCATACAAAATATAATATGAATAATACAAGAACACTCACACAGTATTTAATAAATAAATATATAATGACCGTTCTGATATCAAGTGTTGGAAACGCGGCGCTTGCGCAGCGGAAGCTTGAGGCTTTTAAATATTTATAAAAAATGAATCTTTTTTAATAAAATAAAATAAACGTGACGCAACGGATTCTAAAATAATTTGTTTTATTGAAAACTCTTTTCAATCGGATCCATTATATATTTATATATTAAACCGAAAACATACATGGATATAGAATATATACCTCTTATTTATTAATTCTATTATTACTCCACTATAAATATGAAATTACACTTTTAGAGATTACAGAATATATTCACAAAGCATTCTCGTGTAATCCGTTGATATAATCATTTCATGTAGTTTCCTCATCCAATTATTTGTTCGTAAATTAGAGCTGGTCAAAATTATCATTTTACAATTCTAATTACCATTTGATTCTTAAGTACCATTAACTCACTGGTGAATGGCTAATTTATAATCATATTATAAATTTGAGCTTCATAAACATTTAGTTCCAGAATTAACACTTAAGAGAACAAATATATGATCCGTTAAGAAAGCTTGAAATCCAAATCTTGTAAGATCATGTTCTTAGTCATCCACATCACTGAATCTCCAAAACAAAAGTCACTAAGCAATTTTATAAACAAACCTTAAAGAGTGAATCAAAAGATCCAGTAGACATGTATAGAAGTTCATGATTACTTAGTATTCAGACTAATCTACATATGATCATCATATTGATGTGTATTGAATCTTTATGATAAACGATAAGTTAATAAATATATGAATTCACACCGGTCCTATCATATATAATCTTATTATATAAAGTACATTCACTAAGATATCTATTCACATTAATGATCTGGATCCATATAACATGCATTCATAATGCATAGTGAACCGTACTAGCAACCATTCATTGAAGATTTCATTTTTTAATATGTTGCTGATAATTTTATTCATTATCTATGATCTTAATCATCTCGTACTAATACAATATCATACTCTCATTAATGAAAATGAAATTTTCAGATATTTATATAAGTTATTCAACAATAATTTAAAATAACAATTATAAGAAAAATGTAATTCCATTAAATTTCATATTAAATTATCAATACACATGCTTTCATTGCATTACCCCCAACACATGCCACGTGATAATTATCCTATAATTTATTATTTATATTAATATGTAAATATCTAGATATCAGTTAATTAAAAATTAACTGATCTGATCTGCCAATCAATTATCTTATCTTTCAATTAATAGATTATATAAACCAAATTAAATAAGTTATTCAACAATTTAAAATAACAATTATTAGAAAAATATAATTCCATTAAATTGTCAATACAAATGCTTTTAGGGCATTATCCCCAACACATGTCACGTGGTAATTATAGGATAATTTATTATTTATATCAATGAGATAAATATCTAGATATCAGTTAATTCAAAATTAACTTATCTGATCTACCAATCAATTATTTTATCTGTTAATTAATAGATTAAATAAACTAAATCAAACCATTATCTCATAATGATTTATTATTATTTAATTTCAATCAAATATTTTATCTCACTAATCGATCAACATTAAGTTAATCGATATTATTATTTATTTGTAATTTCTAAAAATTATAATAAACAATATTATTAATTAATTCTTAATTAATTAATATCACTATATACTTGCCTTAAAAATTTAATTCCTTATGCATGCTAGCCCTTTTCTCATGTCTTGAAATATTCACACCCTCGACTGTGTAATACAAAGGTGGCTTGGAGATCATGGACTCATAATTCTAAGTTCCAATAAACAAGATTATTAATTAAATAATTTTATTTATTAATTTTATTATTACTCACTATAAATATTGAATTGCACTCATAGAAATTACATAATATATTTACAGAGTATTCTCGTGTAGTCCCTTGATATAATCATTTCATGTAATTCTGTCCTTCAATTATTAGTTTGTAAATTAAAGTTGGTCAGAATTATCATTTTACCCTTCTAATTACCTATTGATTCTTAAGTACAATTAATTCACTAGTGAGTGGCCAATTTATAATCGTATTATAAATTTGAGCTGTATAAACATTTAGTTCTAGACTTAACACTTAAGAGAACTAATATATGATCCGTTAAGAAAGCTTAGATTTCAAATCTTGTAAGATCATGTTCTCAGTTATCCACATCACTGAATCTCTAAAACAAAAGTCACTCGACTATTTTACAAACAAACTTTAACGAGTGAATCAAAAAATCCAGTAGACATGTATAGAAGTTCATGATTGATGTGTATTAACTATTTATGATAAACGACAAGTTAATAAAGATATTAATTCACTTATGTCTTATCATATATAGTCTTATTATATAAAGTACATTCACTACGATATCTATCCATATCAATGATCCGGATCTAGGTCACATGCATTCATAATACTTAGTGAACTGTACTAGTAACCATTCGTTAAAGATCTCATTTTTAATATGTTGCTAACAATTTTATTCATTATATATTATTTTAATCATTTCGTACTAATACAAGATCAAAGTCTCATTAATGAATATAAAATTTTCAGATATTTATATAAGTTATTCAACAACAATTTAAAAAAACCATTATAAGAAAAATATATTTCCATTAAATTTCATATTAAATTGTTAATACACATGCTTTAAGGACATTATCCCCAACACATGCCACGTGGTAATTATCCTATAATTTATTATTTATATTAATTAGATAAATATATTGATATCAGTTAATTTAAAATTAATTTAAATGATCTACCAATCAATTATTTTATTTGTTAATTAATAGATTATATAAACCAAATCAAATCATTATCTCATAATGATTTATTATTATTTAATTTCATAAATCAAATATTCTGTTTCACTAATCGATCAACATTAAATTAATCGATATTATTATTTATTTATAATTTTTAAAAATAATAAATAATATTATTAATTAATTTTTTATTAATTAATATCACATAATTGTCTCATAATTTTATACTTTTCCTAGAATAAACCATGGACACATAATTCTAAATTCTAATAAACCAGATTATTAATTAAATAATTTTATTTATTAATTTTATTATTACTCCACTATAAATATTGAATTACATTATTAAAAATTACATAATATATATACAGAGTATTCTCGCGTAATCCATTGATATAATCACTTCATGCAGTTATGTCATTCACTTATTAGTTCATAAATTAGAGCTGGTCAAAATTACCATTTTACCCTTCTAATTAACTCTTGATCCTTAAGTACCATTAATTCACTAGTGAACGGCCAATTTATAATCGTATTATAAATTTGAGCTCAATAACCATTCAGTTCCAGAATTAACACTTAAGGAACCAATATACGATCCTCTAAGAAATCTTAGATTTCAAATATCGTAAGATCATGTTCTCAGCCATCCACATCACTGAATCTCCAAAACAAAAGTCATTAGGCTATTTTACAAATAATCATTAATGAGTGAATTAAAAGATCCAGTAAACATGTCTAGAAGTTCATGGCTACTCAAGATTCAGACTAAACTACATATGTTCATCGAATTGATGTGTATTAAATTTTTATTATAAACGACACGTTGATAAAAATATTTATTCACATCGATCCAGTTATATATAATCTCATTATATAAAGTACATTCCTAAGATATATATCAATATCAACGATCCGGATCTAGATCATACTCATTCACAATATTTAGTGAACCATACAAGCAACCATTTATTAAAGATTCTATACTTTAATATGTTGCTGACAATTTTATTCATTATCTATTATCTGAATCCTCTCGTACTAATATAAGATCATAGTCTTACTAATGAATATAAAATTTTCAGATATTTATATAAGTTATTAAAAAATAATTTAAAAGAACAATTATAAGAAAAATGTAATTCCATTAAATTTCATATTAAATTATCAATACACATGCTTTCATGGCATTACCCCCAACACATGCCACGTGACAATTATCCTATAATTTATTATTTATAATAATAAGTAAATATCTAGATATCAGTTAATTGAAAATTAACTTATCTGATCTACCAATCAATCTTTTAATTAACAGAATATATAAACCAAATTAAATCATCATCTCATAATGATTTATTGTTATTTAATTTCATAAATCAAATATTGTGTCTCACTAATCGATCAACATTAAATTAATCGATATTATTATTTATTTATAATTTCTAAAATTTGTAATAAATAATATTATTAATTAAATTTTAATTGCTTAAAATCATATAATTGTCGTATAATTATATACTTGCCCTAGAAATTTAATTTCTTATGTATACTAGTCCTTTTCTCATGTCTTGAAATATTCACACCCTAAACTGTGTAGTACAAAGGTGGCTTGAGGACCATGGACCCATAATTCGAAGCTTCAATAATCCAGATTATTAATTAAATAATGTTATTTATTAATTTTATTATTACTCCACTATAAATATTGAATTACATTCTTAGAAATTACATAACATATAAACAGAGTATTCTCGTGTAGTCCATTGATATAATCACTTCATGTAGTTCTGTCTTCAATTATTAGCTCGTAAATTAGAGCTGGTTAAAATTATCATTTTACCCTTCTAATTAACTATTGATCCTTAAGTACCATTAATTCACTAGTGAACGGCCAATTTATAATCGTATTATAAATTTGAGCTCAATAACTATTCAATTTCAGAACTAATACTTAAGGAACCAATATACGATCCATTAGGAAAGCTTGGATTCCAAATCTTGTGAGATCATGTTCCCAGCCATCCATATCACTGAATCTCCAAAATAAAAATCATTAATCTATTTTACAAACAAATTTGACGAGTGAATCAAAAGATCCAATAGACATACATAGGAGTTCATGACTACTCAAGATTCAGACCGATCTACATGTGATCATCAGTTTTGATGTGTATTAAATATTTATGAAAAACGGCAAGTTAATAAAGATATTAGTCCATATCGGTCATGTCATATATAATCTAATTATATAAAGTACATTCACTAAGATGTCTATCTATATCAGTGATCCAGATCTATATCACATGCATTCGTAATGCTTAGTGAACCGTACTAGCAACCATTCACTAAAAATTTCATACTTTTATATGTCGCGGACTACTTTATTTATTATCTATTATCTTAATCCTCTCGTACTTATACGATATCATAGTCTCATTAATGGATATGGAATTTTCATATATATATATATATATATATATATATATATTATTTAACAATAATTTAAAAGAATAATTTGAAGAAAAATATAATTTCATATTAAAATAATCTAAACACATGCTTTAAGGGCACTATGCCCAACAATCTCTCACTTCCCTAAAGCTAATGTAGCATCTCTGACAACCCTAAATTTTGCACATGACCCTCAAATGACTTCGCATGAAGTGTCTAGGTAAACTGATCAGTCAGGTTTTGATATGACACTATCTTCATAACAGTCGCATCCCTTCAATGCACGATCTCTCTTACAAGATGATATTTCCTCTTAATATGCTTGCTCCTCTTGTGACTCCTCCGTTCTTTAAAATTAACTACTGCCCCACTGTTGTCACTGTACAGGATCAATGGCTTGTCCATATCTGAAACTACTTCCAGATTAGTATAGAACTTTTGAAGCCATACCGCTTATTTCGTACCTTCAGAATCCGCTATATATTCGGCTTTCATAGTGAAATATGCAATATTGGGTTGTTTACTACTTCTCTAGACTACATCTCCTCTACCTAGGGTGAATACTAATCTAGACATCAACTTTCGACTGTCCCTATCTGATTGAAAATCAGAATCAATATATTCAGTGAGATTCATGTCTCCACCTGAATAAACAAGCATATAATTTATCATTCTCCGAAGATACTTAAGAATGTTCTTGACTACAATCCAATGTTCTAAACTAAGATTTGATTGATAATGACTAACAACTCCTACTACATAATAGATGTATGGTCTCGTACACAACATTGCAAATATGAGACTACCAACAAGTGAAGCATAAGGAACCTTTCTCATCCTCTTCCTCCTTAGGTGTTTTAGGACACTGCTCCTTGTAAATGACAATTCCATGTAGTAGTTGACTTTTCTTATAATTTTTCATAGAGAGTCTCTTCAGTACCTTATCAATATAAGATGCCTGAGAAAGTACCAAGAGCTTGTTCTTTCTATCCCTTAAGATTTAAATGCCTAGAACATAGCTAGCCTCTTTCAAATCTTTCATTTGGATTTTCTCAACTAACCACTTCTTTACTTTTGACAAAGTTTCTGCATTATGATCAATGAGTTGAATATCGTCTACATAAAGAACTAAGAAAACTAATATCTTATCTTTGATTTATTTATAAACACAGGCTTCATCAATATCTCGAAACCATATGATTTAATAATTTCATCAAATGTAAGATTCCAATATCTTGATGTTTGCTTTAATCCATAAATGGATTTAAGCAACTTGCATACTTTCTGATCTTTCCCCTTTTCATGAACCTTTCTGATTGCATCATATATATGCTTTCTTTAAGTGAATCATTCAGGAAATTTGTCTTGACATCCATTTACCATTTTTCATAGTCTAAACTAACGACTATGGATAAAAGTATGTGAATGGATTATAACATGACAACGAGAGAGAATGTCTCTTCATAATCAACTATTTCCCTTTGTGTATAGCCTTTGGCTACCAGTCGTGGCTTGAAAGTATCTACTTTCCCATCTGCACCTCTTTTCTTCTTGAAGATCGATTTACATCCAATGGGACTGGCATCTTCAAGTGGATCTATAAGTTCTTAGACATAATTGGAATACATCGATTTCATTTCTTGGTTCATGGCATCTTACCATTTCTCATTTTCAGGATCTTCCATCGCCTCATTAAAGGTTAGTGGATCGTCTTAATCAGTGTCAGACACTAGGAGATGTGCCTCTAGTCAATAGCAAATAAGTTATTTTACAACTCTCCTACTACGACGTTGCACCATGTCTCCTGAATAGGAACAATGGTTTCTGTGGTTTGTTGTTTATCAGTTAATGATGAAGTTGGTATGATCTCCATCAAATGTTAATTCTTCGAGAACTACTTTACTCCGAGATTTGTAGTTTTCCATATAGTCGTGTTCAAGGAAAGTGGCATTTGTCTATACAAACATCATTTGATCCTTGTGACTATAAAAGTACACATCTATTGTTTCTGGAGCATAGCCAACAAATATGCACACTCCAGACCTTAAATCTAACTTTCCAGCCTTGGGTCTAAAAACGTGAGTTGGACACCTCCATATACGAAAATGACACAAACTAGGTTTAAAGTAGTGTCATAACTCTAAAGGTGTCATGCTTACAGACTTAAAAAGTACTACATTCAAAATGTTGGTTGCTGTTTGAAGTGCATATCCCCAGAATGTGAGTGGTAGTGATGAGTAGCATAACATCGACCTAACCATATCCATTAGGGTTCACTTTCTCCTTTTAAAAATACCATTTTGCTATGGTGTTCCAGATGCTATGAGTTGGGATAAAATGCGATACTCCAAAAGGTAATCATTGAATTCTAAATCCAAGTATTCACCACATTGATCTGATCGAACTGTTTAAAATAATTTAAATAATTGCTTTTCAAATTAAGCTTTGAAGTCTTTAAACTTTTCAAAAGTTTCAGACTTTCTATGCATTAGCTAAGTACAACCATATCTAGAGTAATCGTCAATAAATGACGAAATACTCATACCCACCTCTAGCTTGTAAATTGATCGGTCCACAAACATCACTATATACTAGCTGGAGTGGTTCTTTAGCTCTTTGGCCCTTTCCAGAGAATGACCTCTTAGTCATTTTACCCTCTAGACAAGATTCACAAACTGGACGAGTCTCAACTTTTAGTTCTCTCAAAGCACCATACTTTGATAACTGGTTTAATCTATCTAAATTAATATGTCTCAACCTAAGATGCCATATATATGTGTCATCATCATGAGAAACTCTTTGTTGGTTGTTACTTTTAGGATATGCTACTTTAAACAATTCTGAATTATTTAACACACGTTCAGTTGGTTTAAGCATATACAGTCTGTTTGAAATTTTTGCATGACAAATATTGAATCCATTCTTTGAAATAATAAACTGATTAATCATAAAAGAAATATCAAATAATTGTTCATGCAGTAACAATGGATAAATCAAATTTTTGAAAAATCAGGAATAAAGTAAACATTGTTCAAAACAAGAAAATTATTTTCAAAGCTTAAACAGACTATCCCCAATACTTTTGCTGACATGAGTGCACCACTGCCAACTCTCAGCCAGCTCCCTTGATGAATCAAACATCTGCAAGAAGAACATACATGGTTAGTGGCTCCTGAATCTAATATCTAGGATGACAAATCATATTTTACTAAACAAGTTTCAAGTACAAGTAAATCATATTTATCTTTCTTTTTAAGCTCGGAGTGATTCTTGTAGTAGACATAATAATGACTGAAAAATAAAACATACATCATTTAATATAATTGAAATAAATATCAATAAATTTGGGAAGTAAGAGTGATGCATGAATGCAACGTATCAAACACATAAACTTAACAATTACTAATCCACGATAAGTCAACCTAACAGTTAATGTGCCGCTTTAGGGTCGGCAGATTAATTTTAAACTGTCTATGAGATATTCTCATCCCTATTTATTAAAACTTAAATAATCTCATATTTTCTTTTTTACTAATAAGGGATCTCTTATTTGGTCAAGTCAAACTTATCTACTCAAAACTTAATTGTGACTTTGTGAGTGTAACTCATTATTTTATATTCCATGACATGATTTAGAGTACGTCACCTTAGGGTCAGTCAAGTCTAAACTACTTCGCTTAGTCATATCTTCTTAAGAAGTTCAACCTTGATATTGATACAGTTCGAAACCTTCCTTAGGGGGATGGAAACAAAGCCATCTCGAGACTAAGTATTGTATCTCACGGTATTGTACTAATAATGAAGACCATATGTTACATTGACATGTCAACATTCTCTCACTCACAATTTTATTATTGATGTGTTTTTATTTTAATTAATCAATTAATTTCAAATTAATTACTAGTTAAAATAACCCTATGAATGTAGAATTAATTATTTATCGAATCTAATTGGTCTAAGTTCATTTAACCTTCTAAAAAGTTTAAGTCAAAATTAGGTGAACTTATAATATCTAATTAATAACATTAATCAAACTTTAATAAAACACTTTTAATAAAGTCGATTATCATAAATGTTACTAAGGCCTTTAGCGTGATGTGATTAGGAAAGATCTAATGAATAATGTTTCTACTGATAAGATGGATGATTAAATAACCAATAAAATAAGCAAATGGTGAACCGAGTGACTATTGAGTATTTCTAAATTTAACCTTTGAAATATATGAATAATTACAAAATGGACTTCAAGAATACATATTAACAAAATAGCACATTCTCCACCATATGTTCATCTTCATAATCTTCAAGTTTTGATTAAAACCATTTTAATTAGGATAAACTAATTTTTCTAATAAAATAATCTCATTAGTTATCCTTTTAAAATTAATTGAATTTGATTAATCAAAAAATAATTTGATGACTCATCAAACTTTGGCCAAACCCAATCAATTGATATTTAATTTTAAAAAAAAAATTAAAATGGATCACTATCCTTTTAAAATTTCGAAATTCAAAATTCAAAAGTCAAAATTTAAAAGATAGAGGATATGATTAGGGTTTTCAAAAAGCATCGCAGGGATAGGGCAACACAGTATCTATGTTTCTGTGAAACATAACCTAGCAATTACAATGGTTGTCACCGGCGGTGGGACTAGGACTCCCAGTCCCCGTCGTCGGCTCCCCGCCCATCCACCGTCGGTGATGCAACCGTCGGCGTACCTCACGACGTCGCCGCCACCACTGTAACCGTCGATTTTTCCAGCGGCGCCAGTATCGGCAATCATATTACTCTTTTCTTCTCCTCGTTCGTCTCGTGCATTCTTCGTCCTCTCGCATAAGGAGCTTTTACAACATAATATTCAAAAATAAAAATTACAAATATTCATATGCCCCAAAACGGCTTACACAAGACTAACGAAAATAAAGAACAAAGCCTAAACCTAAAGTCACTATACAATTAACGATTCATCATCATGCATGCACTAAAAAAACATAACCATTCATTTATTCATACATATCAACATATATAATGAATAATACAAGAAACTCACACAGCATTTAATGTATACATATATAAAGACCGCTCTGATATCAATTGTTGGAATCGGTGGCGCGCGACGTAGGCGTGGTGGTTTTAAAAAAATAAATTAAAACTTTATCAATTGAAAACAAAAATAATTGAAATGCCACGATTTCCAAAAAATAGAAAACTTTTAATGAAAAATTCATTTTCTCATCGGATCCATTATATATCTATACATTAAATCTAAGACATTCAAAGATATGAATTATACCTATTGTAATCTATCAAGCTTCATTGCAAACAACGAACTTGTAATCTCACGAACTACAGACTGCGGGATCCACACCAAGATTTTTCAAGTCAATCCTCAAATACACTAGGATGTGTGTGGGCGCGTATAATAAATCAAATATATTTTTCTATCTCTAGATGTACTCAAAACATGATATCTAGAAATTTTGGAGAATGATTATTGAAAGACAAAAATCTGAGAGACAATTAGGAAATCTCACAGAACTTTTTGATTAACCTTGAATCACATAGTTGCACACACTAAGTCCAATAGGATAATATCTATATATATCTTCTAGGTCAAGGCTCATCAAATTTTCAGGTATGTATAAAATAATAAATTAATTATAAATGTGTCATTGCAGTGAGATCCACTGCAATTGAGCAACACTGCAGTGCCGTGTGGCATAGTAGTGTGACGTGGGGCACTGTAGTGTACGGAATTGTAGTGTGCCGTGGGGCATTGTAGTGTGTCGTGTGGCATTGTAGTGTGCCATGTAGAATTGTAGTGTCGTGTGGCACTACAATAACTCATGTCAATCTCTGATTCAAAAACCAGTGATTGACATGTGGCAGTCCAACATGCCACGTGACAATTATCCTTTATTATTTATATTAATCAGATAAATATCTAGATATTAGTTAATTCGAAATTAACTTAAATAATCTCTTAATCAATTATTTTATCTATTAATTAACATATTAGATAAACTAAATCAAATCATTATCTCATAATGTTTTAATATTATTTAATTTCATAAATCTAATATTCAATCGCACTAATCAATCAACATTAAATTAACCGGTATTATTATTTATTTGTAATTTTTGAAAATTACAATAACTAATATTTTTAATTAATTATACAAGCTAATCATTTTCTCATGCCCTGAAATATTCACAGTCTAGATTGTATAGTACAGAGGTGGCTTGGGTGCAATAGACCCATAATTCTAAGCTCCAATAAATCAAATTATTAGTTAAACTCTTTAATTAAATAATCTTATTTATCAATTCCATTATTACTCTACAATAAATATGAAATTGTACTCTTAATAATTATATAATATAATTATAGAGTATTCCCGTGTAGTCCATTGATGCAATCACTTTATATAAATCTGTCCTCCAATTATTTGTTCGTAAATTAGAGCCGGTCAAAATTACCATTTTACCCCTCTAATTAACTCTCGATCCTTAAGTACCATTAATTCACTAGTGAACGGCCAATTTATAATCGTATTATAAATTTGAGCTCAATAACCATTCAGTTCTAAAATTAACACTTAAGGGAACCAATATACAATCCATTAGGAAAGCTTGGATTCCAAATCTTGTAAGATCATGTTCCCAGCCATCCAGTTCACTGAAATCTCCAAAATAAAAGTCACTAGTCTGTTTTACAAACAAATCTTAATGGGTGAATCAAAAGATCCAGTATACATGCATAAGAGTTCATGACTACTCAGGATTCATACTGATCTACATATGATCATCAGTTATGATGTGTATTAAATTTTTATGATAAATGATAAGTTAATAAAGATATTAATCCACACCAGTCATGTCATATATAATCTAATTGTATAAAATATTTTCACTAAGATGTCTATCCACATCAGTGATCAGGATCTAGATCACATGCATTCATAATGCTCAGTAAACCATACTAGTAACCATTCATTAAAGATTTCATACTTTAATATGTAACGAACTATTTTATTCATTATTTATGATTTTAATCCTCTTGTACTTATACAAGATCATAGTCTCGTTAATGAATATGAAATTTTTGTGTGTGTATATATATATATATATAAATTATTTTACAATAATTTAAAAGAATAATTATATGAAAAATGTAATTTCATTAATTTTATATTAAAATTATCTAAACACATGCTTTGAGGACACTATGCCTAACAAACAGTAAATCGTAATATAGAGCCGAACGGATGGCCTTCCGGATCTACATGATTCTCTATCAGAGACTCACCTTTGATTAAGTTTTTCTATGTTTTCTCTCTAATGATGAGATATAGGGATATAATGGTTTTCCTTAATCGTGACACCTGTAGATCATAACCACTTGTAGATAATTTACCTTTTAGTATTTCTATTTTAACTCATCATAAAAATAGAAATTACCCTAAAGTCTCTGCACATTAAAGTGTCAACAATCTATCAGATACATTGAAATCCCAATTATCGAGAACTTTAGTTGCTCATTTTTAATTGGGTTTATACTTATTTGGCAGTCAACAATGCATAATTATTTACATATAAGTCCAACGTTGGAATAACGATCCAACAAGATGATATCCAGGAACCCCCATTGAACCAAACCTAAACGACCTCAAATTGCACGAAAGTCTGGGAGGGAACTCGTGGACCTGAAAGATTAGGTGTAAGGGCATGAACGATCATTCAACATTTAATGACCTTGCCCACTCCTGTGAGGTGCCTCATATTTGTTACATGTATCAGGTTGAGGCAAACCATATTTGATGCACCTATATAAGCATCATCCTTCCCCTCAACTACTTTGGGAATGTAAGTTCAAAATTACCATATCAAAACTTTGCTCTAATTCTCTCATTATCACTAACTTAAGCATCGTAGTTTGTATGACAGATGAAACTCCGATGTCTTCACTTTAGAATTCTTTACTTGTGTGTGCATGCAGTATATCTACTCATCGACTTGAAATCCGTGTATGTAGATTTTGGCAGCCACATGAACCGTACAATACTGATCCATCGATACTTTGATATTTGTGTTAGCAATACAAATGGACACTAGGCAGGATCCATCGTTAAAGAAATCTCAGTTAGTTTTGTTTAATTAATATGTTGAAATGATGCATTTACCCTAGCATCTTATGGCCAGGGACTCAGGGAGGGAGGACACATGCGTTGTAAAGTCGGAAGCTTTGATGGGGCATTTGGTATCGGTATTCCCCTTGATAAAGTACGTGGTCAACTTATTTTTCAGTACTTTCTCATGTTTGTTACAAATATTCTTATTTGTCATGGTAAAGTTATTTAGCCTGGTAAAATAACAATCACATATTACTTTCCTTACCACTTTTCCATAAAAATCCACTTTACCAAATAACTTTCTCATCTTACAACACACATTTACACAATTTTTAAAATAATTTTTACTTTTCCAAATCTTCATAAAAATATTATTATTTATTTCAATTATTCCTACTTGATTTTTTATATTTATTTTCTTCAAGACCAAAGCCTCACAAAAGTGCCGTAAAATATCCCGATCCTAGAATGCCGTCAAATCCCATTCCAGTCCTGGCGGAACTTAAATGATCCTGATACTGAATTTTGAGATTTTTTCATCACATCCAACCCATGTCCCGGAAGATCTGTCCGCCAACTTGTCCTCGGGTTGTCTCGTGAGATTAAAATCTGCACGTTAATTAGAATGAATGAAATAAAATATTAAGTTTGAATTAAGAATAGATGAACTCTTCATATATACATAATATAAAATTTAAATGATTAGAATACATGTTAATAATATCAAATATTTTTTTAAATTAAAAAATATTATCTTCCCTAAAATAATTATTATTCATAAACTATCAATATTTTAAAATACTAAATTTATAAAAGAGACTATAACTTGATTGTTTATCACATCTGATTTTGTGTGGAGGACCAGACCCACGGGACAAAGCCACGAATTGGAGGGGTTTTCCTCAATCATTTATATTCAGTTTTACATTGTATTTAACCGTAATATGACAAAAATTTGCATCCCTGATCTATTTTGTTCCTGTGCCAGACCAAAATATTTTGCTCGTTCTAGCAGCATTGGAAGGATATTGATAATCATGGTACATATATCTACTGAAAAAAGTACATATAATGAGAAAATTGTTATGCATTATTAAATATTTTAATGTGTTAATTTGAATGACAATTACTTATATCAGATTAATTTTTCATATATAAAAGAAAAAACTTATATTTTAACTAATTTGGGATATCGGAGAAAATTTAATCAAACACGAAATGAATTATTAAGATTTTTTAGCAGTTAACAATACAAAATCTGTATATTTTTTGCTACGTAATTTTGAACAATTTGTCATTGAGTTTATTTGTACGGTGTAAGTAAAAAAATTATTTTAATTTTTTTCGTAGTAAGAGAAAAATAGTTGATTTAATTTTATTAACGAGTTAGTAAAATAGTTAATTAATTAGTGCGTAAAATAATTTTATTGTGTGCATTCAAATCTATAAATAATCATTGACAATAAATTAAAACTTGAGAGAAAAGAAACTATAAATAATCAATATTTTATTACGCTCTCTAATTATTTATCGAACTTTCTCAACAAATTTATTCAAGTTTCTTATATATCAAGTAAAAAAATCATATTTTTTCAATAATTTTTTTACTTAACCATTAATTTACAATCATGATAATCTTAATATTTTATCATTTAATTTTATCACTTAAATTTAAATAATAATTTAAATTTTTCAATATTTTTATTTAACTCGTATGAAATAACCTGTAAGTGAAATGAGTGTCTTTACGTCATCTACTCTACCTGGTAAGTGCTTCATCCTACGGCAAATTAAAATGGGAAGAATCGTTCCCTAATTATCCCAAGAATCTAGCATCTCTCCATTATTGCACTTCCTTTATCTTTAGACTACCAAATTCCATCAACTCTCATTTACTTGTTTGGCATTGAAATTTTCCCAGAAAATCTATTAAGTTATTGTATATCTGTCAAAATGGCGACTTCCTTTTCTTTCACTGATTTCCCCGAAGACGTTCAGCTCTGCATCCTCTCCTTCCTGTCACCCTCTGACATCGCTTCTTTCTCTTGCACATCGAAACGATTCGTTTCACTCTGCCGAAACGACCGCAAGCTCTGGTTCTCCATTTGCGACCGTAGGTGGGGATCCAAGACCCAGATCAACAATTGGGGTAGCGACAAGATTACTTACAGGCTTCTCTTCAAGACCCTTAATGAGTGGGAGAATCTGATTGGTTTCTGGCGCCGAAGTGGTCCATCTACCACCGGTGTTGCTTCGCCGCCGTTGGTCTTTTTTGAGTGGGGCCCATCATTTCTAACTGGCTCCAGGGTCTCGCCGTCTAAAGACGGTACGTATAATGTAATTAAGGCTCCATTTCTGTGGATGAGTCTGTCGCCGGAGGGTCAGATTGTGAATTTTATCGACCCCGATGGCCGGGCTGAATTATTGTGTAAATTTCCGAGTTGGGGGCAGTTCAATTTCTCGGAAAGCGATTTGATTCCGGTCCATGTAAGCTTCATGGGGAAAACCCATTTCGTCGTCGAGGAAAATTTGAGCTTTGCGTATTCGAAATCGAATTCCCCTGAGAAGACGAAAAATGGGTTCCGAAGAAGTTCAAGCTCGGCAAATTTGAGAGGAGAGAATGGTGGATTTGTAGAGGACGTGACCGGAATGGAGAGTGCGTCCCCGGGAAGCTTACCGGACCGCCTAATGTCTGAGATTTATCAGCATTTCGCTAATAGGACTAGCCCTGGTGGAGAGAGAGCCTCAAGGAGGCAAAGGAAGAAGGAGAAGGAACGACAAGGTAAGAGGAAGTGGGAGCCTGAGCATTTCGTGAAGATCGTTAATTGCTACCCCACTCCCTCCCGCCCTTTGCAGGGCTTATGGAAGGTATCCTTTTTAACTCCTCTCTATTCTCTTATTTGCTGTGAAAACTAAAAGTCAGATCTTCTGATTCTAAGAATGACACTTTTGGTTTAGTAAGTTTTTATAGTAACAATTGAGGAAGAATTGGTGTGGTTTGAGAACATTCTGTTTCTGTTTTTACCTAATTATAGTGAAACAACCATGTGGGAGTCAGAATAGATCATATTGAGAATTTTTCTGTGATATCTGGGAGCATGAACGTATAACCTGAAATTTTGCTGATTGCAAAATCCCAAAGGAAACTTAGGAAAGAGCTTTTTTCGGTTAATATCCCAAAAATTTAAACTTTGACAGCTCGACGCTCATTCATTTTAGTTGGCTAAACAATGTGAATGCGTCTTCTGAGACTTGATAACTCGAAATTCTATGGATATGGCTGAGAATGTGAACAGAACGCTTATTTGGTCCTTAATGCTGCAGGGAATTTATCATGACATGAGCATGGATTTTTACCTCGTGGTATACGATGAGATTGGTGGCATTGCCTGCCGAAGAGTGGAGGACGACTCGTCCAAACATTTCTCCAGTTACGCACCAGTGTTTTGGACATCAAACGTTACCTTCATAGAGTCCCCGTTTTCTGCAGAGGAAGAATATATGTACCACAGTCGTATTCACGTTCTGCCTCATGAAGCAGAAAATGACTTTGATGATCTACTCCCTTCAATGGAAAATGAAATAGTCGCCCGCATTCTTTACATCAGCTCAAGCTACGACTTAGTCATGGGAGGCAATACTGCAAATCCTCGGCATGTGGAGGGAAGGATCTGGCAGTACAGGAATGGAAATTTCGGGTTTGGGTTTCTTCGGGACGATTTTATTATAGACCTGAAGCATATTGCCCAAAATGGTAGTCTTCTGGATATAATGCAGTATTGCTGTGACTAAATTGACTCTCTTTTATTCTGAATTCATCTTTGTACAGATTGATAATCTAAGTGGGGTGCCATTTGTTCTTTTATGGCACAACGTACTACCTTATTCGTTGCATGATCTGATAGTTTATTTAATGAACTAATTCTTTCCACCTTTTGGTTTGAATTAAGCCTGTGGACATGCAGTTGCAGAAAGCTGATATTGTAAACATTCACTCAAAATCAAGAACAGAGCAATATTTCACATATTCTGCCAATACATATCATTTGAGCATATATATATTGAAGTCTCATTTGAGCATTCATAGTTTCAGAGGAAACCCTGAGAAGAAAGAAAACAAGCCTTAAAACACTCTTTATGGGGTAGGCCAAAAGAAGAAAAATGGCAGTGTCATACAGACTGGCGAAAGAAAGCAGATTAAAAGTTCGAAAAAACAGTATTTTCAGGAAAATCATGTGTCAGCAGCAACTTCTTTGCCATTAACTTTCTTGTCATGGTCCCCTTCAAGCTGGCTAAGGTTTCCTTTTTCCTTGATGAGTTGGGTATGGTGGTGTTTGCAGTAGAGTCTTCCTTCATGTGCAATGTAGTTTGAGGGGCTTATTGTACAACCTCCATGGCAGCATTTGAAACAACTTCTGTGGTAAGCAGTCCCATTCACCGTAACCTTCATATACAATCATCAGTACTAAAACTTTCTTTGATTTTCGCAGGTTTAAGACTATGTTTGGAGGTCGTTAATTGAGAGCGAAATATACAGACAATTGTATCTAATTATACATATAACGGAATGCATTATCCTTCATATATTCCAAGATCTAATTATAAATATAACGGAAGAGTTTCGTGAATGAAAACGAGAAATGAAAAAAAAAAACCATGGGTCTGTGTTGAACAGAACAGTGAACTTGGGTTACCTTTTCTGTTGGATAGACTGTGTTCTTACAGCCAAGACACTTATCTCTAGTTCCACCAAACATACTAGCAACCTTGGTTGCTGTTGGTTTCTGTCAAACAAAGCAGTCCTTCATTATATTAATGGAAAGTACCATACACGCATAGAACCATATTGATCTTGCAGGAATTACCAACCTCTCCATCAATTAGTTTCTCTGGTTTTACAATTTTTGGTGTCCCTGTAACCAAACAATAACAATTTATTTAAGGAAGAATAAAAGGAAATGCATCTGGGATCGTATTACTCAATCAAATTTATAAGTTACCTTCAAAGCTTTTATCAAGACTACCAGTCCTTTTAAAGAGTTGATCGAAGTGTGGTCTGCAATATAGCACTCCCTCAAACGAATTGTAGTTGCTGAGCTGCATTCAGATCTATTCGTCAATCATTTTGTCAAAACTGGTCTCTTGTTAAAGAGCAAACCCAAATCCTCTTTTATCCTTCTCCAAAAAAAACATAAAGGAATGAACTTTTGCTGCTCACGTTGGTGCAGGTAAAGATCAGAAAGGAATACTACGCAAATCAAAGCTAAAACAGATGACCCATCTCAAGTTCTAGCTTCAAGAACTCTAAATCTATCAGAATTTCGAACTTCAACTAGAACAAGAAGAAAAAGCAAGCAGGAAAACAGTAGAGATCAGTGCTAGAATGAATAACCTTGAGGGTTCCTTTACAATGATGGCAACGAAAGCAGGCTTTGTGGTAGACACGGTTATCAGCAGTTAACTTATCCACCAGATACACAGTCTTATCACAAGCCATACACTTCTGGTTTGTCCCTGCAAATGCCATCTTCTTCACCTCTCTCTTTACCCAAAATCTCAATCTAGACTCTCTCTTCTCAAAGATTGCTGTTTTAGAGAGAAGAATTGGGATAAGAAAAGAAGAGGACACAGAAATATGGGTTGCAGTTGCAGGGTATTATTGTGGTTACCAAGAACAGAGTTATAGATGATTAAAGTGAATTGGCATAGGGCAATCATTGTGCGATTTTTCAAGGACCCAAATAGGATTGTCTCGCAGATATTTGTTTTTCCATATATTTTTTTTACTTCAGCCTTTAACTACTGCAAAAAATTAGTAAAAAGTGAAGGAGAATAGAAAAAAAATCTGAATTTTGCTGTTAATTGTTGGGAGCTAATTTTGTTATGCAGAATTGAGGCCCAATTAGCCACACAGCTATCAGATGCCAGCACTTATCTACCTACTACCTTAGCTGGCTTTCTTTCTCTCTGTTAATCCATGATAGTTTCTTCATTTTTAAGGCTACTAGGAACAACTGGGTCCACTTTGTCCCAAAACAAAAGTTTATGCCATTTTTTCTACTATGTTTAGGGTCCAAATTAAGTTGTTTTTCTTTAGTTGGTAATTTGAATTTATTATACTCTATTAGTATACATGTTTTAAAATGTATGTATGCATGTATCTATGTTTATGTATGTATTTATCATATGTTTATGTATGTATTTATCATACGTTTTCGAAGTTTTCACATTTTATTATTGATTGTCTTTACTCTCCGATGCGATAAGTTTATTTTGATATTTGAACATCTTATAAAATTTTGGATCAACTTAAGAGGTATTGTTTAAAGTTACTTTTGTTTATGCATTTTAGTGTTTTTTAATTGCATCATCTTCCTCCTCTAAATATGTTTTTTTATTATCATTACAATTATTTTCATATAGTTTAACGTTATCAAATATATTAGCATTTAATTAAAAATAATTTTATGAAAAGAAAATTACACGTGATCATAGACTAAGTATACATAAAGGTAAAGATAACCGGTTAAATTAGGGCCTAAACTCAACCTCAAGTAGCAATGATTTTTTTAAGGCAAAGAAACCATGGAGGAGAAACCATGGCACATGAGTCCGAAATGATGAGGGCATTAATCTATTTTCATATTATCTTTCATTTCCTTCAATTATTATGACAGCTCCTTCCAGGGTCCCACACTTGCGAAAACTCTCTCACTTTTGCCTGCTTTGATCTAGATCTAATGTTGGGCTTCAAACTCTCGTTATTTTTGGGCCAATGGCCCATATGGCATGTATGAGACAACCGAACGTCTAAAGTCACAATCATTTATACAATGATGTTTTATGAATAATTAAAATAATTTGATAAAATAATTTATGAATGATTGTCAAATCAATTTATCAATTAAAATTTTGATCAATTACTTAATCGATGTTGATTTCTCCTAAAAAACGTATAGTAGCTTTTAGTAATTATATTATCAAAATTCTCGAGTGACATATGTAACTTCATTAACAGGTTATGCGCTTTAGTTTCTTGATTTGCTGATAGTGAACTAAACATTAACAATGCAATAAAAATAAGTCATCAATTAATTAAAAATAGTAAATATACAATATATTACAGGTCAATAAATTGTTGGTGTCCCAATTTATATTAGAGAGCTTCTTTCTATTAGGGAGCTCATTTTGATTTCTGCTGATCTCATTCTCATTATCTTTTCTATTATGAAGCTTCTTTCTGCTTAACTCAACTGTTTTTTATTTTTTCGCCTAGACGTTATAACGAGATTGCGGATAGATTAATGAAATTTTCTGTTGTTCATCATTTTTTGAAGGTCTAGTTTGGGGTTCCCTCCCTCCAATAATTACAAATCCGATTTTTCTCTCTAGTTAAAGAAGGTCATTCGTTTAAAAAAATTATTTGTGTCGATTATATTTCTAGATACTTTGTTTCGGACCATTTTCAACAAGATGCCTTGTTTTCAACAATGTTTGTAATTAACTAATCATCCCTCAATTTCCAAAAAAAAATTATCCCTTTTTACTCTTCTTTTTTAGTATCCTAAAGATCTCTAATTTATAATGGAACTTTGAAAAAACAAGATTTGCCTACATCTAAATGCATGTTGTGTGAAAACAGGGAAATCAGACTTGGGTATATATTCCTAGTTAACTTTCATCAAATAATGATTAGTCTCTTATAATTAGAAATCTACATTCATCAAATTTTAGACAAGATAACTAATTTAGAATTAAAAATAATCAAAAAGTAAAAAAATAATCAAAAACCTTAGTCAATATAAATTTAATTCTAAGTACAAGTTTGGGATCATATGTGGTATAACTTACTGTTTGAACTTAGTCAACCATTATGTACTTTATTTATAAAATAGAGAACTATTTAAATAATATATTTATTTATATCTATCTAATTTTTATAAATAAATTATTTACTTTGATATTTTTGTAAAAAAAAACTTTTGGTCACCATACACTTCACATGTTTCTAACGATTCACATGTCATCATCAAATGATACAAGTTTTGGATAAGAATCTATAACGCACTAGAACGCTCTAGTTGACGATCTTTTACTCCAACAGCATCTAGGGTTTCTTGAACAATGTGATATCTCACACTGGATAAATCAATAAGCCTTCCCCCTCTTACTAAGACTACATAATGTTCTTATAAATTATGGTCAATAGCAAGTAGTATTTTGAATTAGAAAGTTAACTTTTCATTTCAGAAATTACATTTTTTATTGAGCGGCTGTCGGCTGGTATTTAATAAGTGCGGCAAATCCTTTTAATTATTACAAATATTGGTTTTACGGATTATAAATATATTGCATGCTTTTTAATTGCCCAAAAAACTAAAATAAAAAAGAAGAAGCGGACTTTTAATAAACAGTAGAAAAGTCAACTTTCTGAATTTATTTGGAGGAAACTACGTATGCGGATAATATTTTTAGAATTCTACGAGATATTTTTTTTGAATTCTTGAATTACTACCATTTTTACAAAATTTATAATAAATATAATCCGAATGACGTGGCGAATTTTATCCACAAATAAAGTTAAAATGCTACATATCTACTCCACCAAAGAGCTACATCACATCCTAATTAACTATTAATTCTCTACTAATTCTGGGGTTGACAATTATGTGAGGAGTAATCCATCTATCCTCTTCTTGCATGTTTAAAATATTTCTTAGTTTTATTATTATTATTATTGATTTTAGATTCTCAATATTGACACAACACTTTGTTTTATTGAATTAATGCTAATTAAAATTTTCTTGGTATAACGATATATATTATTACCGAGTATCTAAAAGCCAAAATGTTATCATGTCATGGCCAACGAACCATGTTCTATAAAATATTCTATGCTTAATCCTCATCGCTAAGCAATGAGAGTAAGCCTCAAGATTCTATTCTATTGTTTCGTTATTTTTGTGTTAAGGGGCTCAAGATTTCTATTTAATTAACGACGATTAATTTGAAAAGAATACGGTTTTAAGTATTTTAATTTCCCTCCTCTCCAAGAAATTAACATAATCCCATGTGGGGAAATTTCTACATGATTTATTGATTTTTGTCAACCCCTTAATTTGACTAAGTTTTTCATTAGATTTAGTCTTCATGGCAACCCTTCAACAAGGTGTACTTGTTTCCCTTTCTCTTCTGATATTTCTTAAAATCAACCCCTTATTTATAAATCAAAACCATACCCCTTTGCATAAACCCAATTGTCAAATGAAGAAGTTTTTTGTCTGTGGTAAATTCCAACCAGAAGTAGATGACGAAACATTGAGCAGAACGATGAAATCCAAAAATGGAATAAGTAGAAGAAGCCGCCACAAGAAGAAGGAAAAAGAGAACCCGTACGCGACGCGAGGGCTCGACAAGTTTTCGGCACTCTTGGCTGATCTTGAGGAGAAAAGGCGCAATATTTTCTCGAAAATGGATTCCCAGGATACGTTACTCGTTCGTTTTGCATACAAAGATTCGGATAACTGTGTTCCGATAGTGGTGAGGTTGAAGGACAAGAAGGAAGAAAAGCCAAAGGTTGTTCATGTCAAGAACAAACATGACATTCATAGTTTAGGTATGTTGGTGAAATTACCCATTATAACCTCCACAGCCATGAAGCAGACCAAGCAACCAAAGTTAGAATCAAACAACAAGGGCAACAAGAAGAAGTTGGATAGAAGAAGACGGCCATTTTACCGTTTGGCAGTGATCATAATCATGGTTTTGATTTTGTTGGGTATTTTTGGGAAATCAGTTTCAGTTCTATTCACTTGTATTGGATGGTACTTGTTCTCTTTTTTAAACGACAGTTCAAGAGGCTGGTTAACTAAGAAGCGGGTAACCGATGTGTGGTCTTCTCCGAAGAGCAACAAATCCTGTGCTGTGTTACAGACATGACATGCAGACAACTTGGTTACATGGCCTTCGAGAAAGCTGGTGGCCAGGATGGAAGGGATTAATTAGAAATTCCTCTTCTTCTTTTTTCTCTCTAATCAAAATTGCGATTTTTGTTCAAATTGTTGATAGCATTTCTTTTATTCTTTGAGTAACTTCTGGGGATAGGATTTAGAGTCCAATATCTCCTTTAACATATTCATCTCATGTAAATATGTAAATTATTAGCATTTTTGGGTTAGGTCAGCTTGTATGTATAATTGAATTGTGAGTTATCTAAATTTTTTTACCAACAAATTCAACAATACATGTAATGTTCATTATCTTCAATGAATTTCATTTGGTTTCTTAGTTAATCTCAAAGCAATACTCGGTAGTACATGAATTTTTCTGTCATATCGGAATTATGGATTTACAGGAATTGACTTTCAATTACATGGAAGCAAAATCTAATGAAATACGAGCCTATGTGCTAATACTGCATCTACTTATTCCTGGTCTCATATTGTGGGCCAATATCAACAAGGGGCTTCAAATTTTCGTTTATGTTTTGGGTTTGGTTAATATTCTGTTTGTTTATCATCTTAGTATTTTGGGCACAAGGCTACCCGTCTTTTGTTTATAGATTATGGGCTTTTTTTGTCTGAATCTATTGTGACAAACAGGAAATAATCTTTTTCAATCTGATTAGATTCAAATATAAAATAAATTCTTTATTTATTTAATAATAGTGAGATTTAGGCCGTTATATTTTTATTGAATCATTCAGATCTAACTAGTTGATCATATCTTGTTTGGAAAGAACAGTTGTTTCGAGCATGTTGTCTGAAACCAAAATGACAATTGAAATTTTAAGCATTTGAAATTGGGGATATTAAAAAATGGTTCTTTTACGTTTTTTTTTTCTCTTCTGATTTCCGCAGTTTTAATCAGAACATGGTTGAAGTTCAAATTGTAGTGTTATCAATGTTGAGTTCTATAGTTCAATTTTAAGCATTTGAAATTGGGGACTTTAAAAAATGGTTCTTTTACGATTTTTTTTCCTGATTTCCTCAATTTTAATCAGAACATGGTCGAAGTTCAAATTGTAGTGTTATCAATGTTGAGTTCTATAGTTGAGCCGATCAAGAATTTTGTGAAAGGTTAGGGGTGAATTGGGACCCAAGTCAAGAGTGAATTGGGACCCAAGTCAGAGGTGAATTGGGACCCAAGTCAGAGGTGAATTGGGACCCAAGTCAGAGGTGAATTGGGACCTCCGAGTGGTGAACTAGTCCTATGAGTGAGTAGAGAGGGCTATCGTCATTCGGCCTAAGCTCAAGAATTTGCAATCGACAATCAGGGACGGACTGGAGCAGCAAACTCAGATTCGATAAGAATCTGATTTTTGGTAGTACGAAAGGGGGATTGATGCAATAATTGGATGAGTCAAGACACAGTCGAGCGCACTTGAGTTTCAGAAACTATATAGAGTAGAGAATAGAATAGACTTTGATGCAAGAAGAGGGGACACATTTTCACTTTTGAAAGATCCTTTGAATACTTGCAAGGATAAAATGGCTAAGCTGGAAGGAGAGAGAGCGAAGTTAGATATGAAGCCATTATTTCTGTTGAAGGAAGATCCGCAGGCGAGATAATTACTTTTTTTTTTGGTTGAAGAAGCTTAAATAAAATAAGCTCTTGCTCACTAATCCCTTTTAGGTGCGGATGAATATGTTGTTTAGCTTGGGACTAGGACCGGTGATCCTTCTCTTAACAGTATTACATTATTTTTGCATCACATAGTACAAAGGAAACATGAATTACAAGGGTTAGTAGATAAGAGAACAATAAACTGATTACAAAGAAACTGTGATCAATATAACAATCAATGTACATGTCCAATTCAGAACTCCAATGTCCCATATAAAAAGATCCTACAGCTTTTGCTCTGCCTTCACTTGCTATTCCTGCATATGAAGTAGAAGCACTTTATCAAGCATTAACGAACAACACTGAGTATCATCAAATAGGTCTGGTTCTATGATTATATAGAAATGGTCGCTAACCCTGAATCTCTTTCGCGGTGCATCATCCGGACTGATGCGAGAATGTTGCTGACGCCTAGGAGCTTCACTTCTATTTTTTACTGCTGTTATTTCCTGCATCCTGCTTCCCTTATCACGTGTTTGATTTCTTGAAAACCTAAAAAATCCATCTTTGTCCCATGTAACCTCGTAATCAGACCAAAAACGAGATCCTTGCTGCATAAAGTGAGCACCGTTTTATTTATCAATTACACGAGGACTACATACTGTGTCACAAAACCAACATATTTTCACCAAATATAATAACCGATAATTCTATTCTCTCGGCTGCTCGTACTGTGTAAATATGAATCCGCGTCGTTGAGAGTGATGGGTCAAGATTGAACACGTGGTGTCTAAATACACTCATGTGGTACCTATATGGCGTAACAATAAGCTTCACAAGATCTATGACCAAAGAAACTTATAACGGACGCTCCCTAAACTTATACAGGCGGCGAATCCCGCTATATGAAATTACGTATTAAAAGTGTAGTATGTCTTCAGTCTTAGTGACAAAAGTTCGAGGACTTTTTCTTGTCTCGGAACAATCTGGGAGCTGTGATCTGGTAGGATTATGACAATGTTGTTGGGTGTTATGCCCTCAAAACATATGTATTGACGTTTTGATATAAAGTTTAATGAGGATTACATTTTTCTTATAATTTTTCTTTTAAATTATTCAGCATAATTTATATAAATATATGAAAATTTCATATTCATTAGTGATACTATGATCTTATATTAGTACGAGATGATTCATATCATAGATAATGAATAAAATTGTCAGCAACATATTAAAGTATAGAATCTTTAATGAATGATTGTTTGTACGGTTCACTAAACATTATGAATGCATGTGATCTAGATCCGGATCGTTGATGTTGATATATATCTTAGTGAATGTACTTTATATAATGAGATTATATAAAACTGAACCGATGTGAATAAATATTTTTATCAACGTGTCGTTTATAATAGAGATTTAATACACATCAATTCGATGATCATATGTAGATCAGTCTGAATCTTGAATAGTCATGAACCCCTATACATGTTTATTAGATCTTTTGATTCACTTGTTAATGTTTGTTTGTAAAACATGTTAGAAACTTTTATTTTGGAGATTCAGTGATATTGATGGCTGGAAACATGATCTTAGAATATTAAGAATCCAAAGTTTCATAACAGATCGTGTATTGGTCCCTTAAATGTTAATTCTGAAATTAAATGATTATTGAATTCAAATTTATAATAAGATTATAAATTAACCATATTAATAGTACTTAAGGATCAAAAGGTAATTAGAAGGATAAAATGATAATTTTGACCAATTCTAATTTACGAACCAATAATTGGAGGACAAAACTATATGATTGATTATATCAGTGGACTACATGAGAATACTCTATAAATACAATCTATAATATCTAAGAGTGCAATTCCATATTTATAGCGGAGTAATAATAGAATTAATAAATAAGATTATATAATTAAAAAGTTTAATTAATAATCTGATTTATTGGAGCTTAAGATTATAGATTCATGATCTCCAAGTCACCTTTATACTACACAGTCTAAGGTGTGAATATTTCAGAACATGAGAAAATAACTAACTTGCAAAGAAATTTTTATTCTAGGGTAAATACATAATTATGAGATAATTATATGTGATTAATTAATTAAGAATTAATTAATTAAATTATTTATATATATAAATGTAATTTTTAGAATTAATATATAAAAATAATTATCGATAAGGGACACTAAATATTTAATTCGTAAAATTAGATAATTAAATAATTATTAGACAATATTTTGGATCAATTAAATCTGTTATTTGTAAAATAACATATAATTTAATTGATAGGAGTAATTAGATATGTTAATTTGAATTAAGTGATATCTAAATATTTATCTGATTAAAATAAATACTTAATTTACAATAATTACCACGAGTCAATAAGTGATTGGGTCAGTGTTGCACCCCACAACTGTAGTGCCATGTGGCATTGCAGTTGTGCACTATTATACAGTGGGTCCCATTGTATTGGGAAATTCAATATTAATTTTTAATTATCCCTAAATATCTGATACGCCATTATCTAGAATAATATATAGATTTTATTCGAAAGACCTCAGTTGATGAATCAATTGATTAGATGATCAATTGATCAATCCGAGATTTGAGTTGTGAACACAATTGCTCAGAGTAATTTTACTCTACGACTAATAGTTAATCAATTTTTAAAAGATTAATCATCACGTTCTTCTAGAGAATCGTCTCACAAAAGTCATTCTTAGTAAATCCCTAAATCTCATGTATTAAGAACATCTAAATATATAAAAAGTGTCTTGTAATATTGTACGTGCCCACACACGTCCTAGTGCGTTAAGAATTTACTTGAAAGATCTTGATGTGGATCTTAGAGTCTACTACCGTTGAAACGATTTCGTGGGACAGAGGATTAATCGATTTTGTAAGGACGCTTGATTAAGACTACAAGAAGTATATGATTCATAACTTTATATGCTATAGATTTAACACATAAATATATAATGGATCCTGACTTGTTGAAAGTAGTTTTCAATAATTTTTTTTATTATCGTGGTGTTGCGTAATTTTTGTTTTATTAAAAGATTCATTTTTTATTATTTTTTTTTAAAATGGTCACGAACCACACGCTTCGGCCGCGACGACCAACAAAAGTTACGCTATACTAAAAGAGGAAAAACTACTCGACAAGTATGGCCTCCTTAGGCACCTTGGATGTGCCCTCTTCGGAGGAAGGAGGACATTCTTGCCTTTTCATCTGTTAGTACACGTTGTGAGTCCATCTGTGAAGGTTCTATCAGGCTTGAGGCAGCTCAACCCGCCCCCACGGTGAGTTAAGGCAGCTCAACCCGCCCCTATGGCGAGTTGAGGCACCTCACCACGTCCCTATGGTGGGTGGCTCGTGCTCCGCCGCACGTGTCTCGCCATTCAATCCACCATCGGGGAAACTCGACGACAGGAAGTTTCCTTCAGAGTCTGTTATGCAATGTGAGTCCAACGTCTGCAATACAACTGCTCGATGTCGTTGAGGCAAGACTCGTCCAGAGAATGAAGTATGACCCTATTTATTAATGTTTTGTCGTTTTAAGTTCGTGATGCACGTGTTAGACGTATTCACATCGTTATCACGTGATTATCATGAGGTCCCATCTATATAAAGGACCCTTGGTATCATTATTGAGGCATTGGATTCTCACCAATCCCGAGACAAAACCTCAAGAATATTCTTTCCTCAAAGTTTTCACTTATCTTAGAGTTTCAAATACATTTGTCACCTTCCGGCAGCTGCCTAAGGTTGCTTGTTCTTCACCGTCTGGCCACCAACTCCCACGTTCCCAGACTCACTTGCCGTAGATTAGGTCACTCAAATCACACTTAACCTTAAACACATTGATTACCCTTTTATAGCTTAATCTTTTACCAATAAAATTACGCGACTCTCCTTTTATCATTCTATAAAGAAAGATGCTTGAGAGCCATCTATCATTCTATCAAGGAAAATTATGTCTAGTGGTTAAGCCTAAGTATTTTCAACCTACACAGAAAGTACTTACCTTTTGCATTGAACGGCCGCATAAAACCTTCAGAGCATTAAAGAAGTCCGCGTATTTCTCAAATTGAACCATGATTCTACAATGGAGACCTGAAATTATGTCTTCATCTTCATTCTTACCGAAATCGTTGTCCTCAGCAATATTAAGATTCCTACGGAAACGAAAAGCAACAAGGTTAATAAACAATTAGCAACATCGTTACACTGCAGCAATCGAGCATCAGAGTTTAAGAAGATTCATCACGACAAATTATTTACGACTAATAACAGCTACCTTTTTAACATTCAAAACGCAATTCAGATGCTTACTCCGTAACATTTTATCTCATCTTTATATTTCTCAACGAAAAGGCTTAGAGCAGCTAACTAGCCAATGAATTAGTATTCAAACAAAGCAAAGCATGAACAAGAACTAGTAACGACTAAGGAAATGACCAAACTAAAATCATGGTCAGTAAAGATCACAAACCTTATTCTTCCAAAGGTCGAAAAGATGGTATGCGTAACCAACATGGAGGGCTTAGAGGAAACCCGAGGCTCCGCAAACCATCTTGACGGTAAACCTCTCAAGATAATCGTATCAGGTCCTTGCTTTCCACTCCTCGAATACCCTGCAAGAAAATGCACTCCAATGGTAAACCGAAGTCCACTACGTTAATCATCAAAGACACATCAGAGCTAATCTTAATCACACACCCCGATTCCCAAATGCATAAAACTCTTCCCAAGCTTTCTTCATTCCCTCGAAATCATCATTTTCCGGTAAAACAACTTTGAGCTTGAATTCAGATCCTTCAATGTTTAGCTCAATCCCATTCAATTTATCAACGAGATATTTTCTCCAATCGAAGAACTTCCTCTCCAAGACCTTGACGTCCTCATCATGCTCCTCGTATTTCTTTTTAGAACCATCTAAAAACCCTAGGTCGCGTACGAAGAGAGCGCCGTGAGCGAGAGGGTCTTCGCGCTTGCGCTTCTTAAGGTCTTTGATCCGTTTGATCACAAGGTCCTCCTCGGGAACAATGACAGGAACAGAGAGTGAATTCTTGAGGAACTCTATGAGAGCTCGCTTTAACTTCCACTCGTCAATGGGCTTGCTCATAGAGGGGCTTGAGGGGAAGACTGTGAGGTTGAGCTTCAAGCGTGGGATGATACTCAGTCCATTCTCCATTCCTAGAGTCTCCGTCGGTGGCAGCAACTGTAACGGTCTGATACTCATTCTCAGCTCTCCTCACTCTTCCCCTCCAACTCTCTGTTTTTAGGGTTTCGTTTTTGCTTATCTGCGACTGCGAGTACTGGCGACTAGAAGGAAGAGAAAGAGGGAACTTCGACGAGTCGTTCTGATTTTCTATTACGAGGCGTCGTCTCCGAATAAAAAGCGTTTCTTCGAAGTAGTCATGTCTAGCTGGAAAAAGAGGATAAAACCTGGTGAATGACGTGGCTATCGGACTATAGAAGGACGGAATGGTAACGTTAACGGCGACGTACGTAGAGACGAAGGGAACGGAAGTCAAAAGGAAGAAGAAGAGCAAATTGGCATTTTGCAAACATCTCAGAGAGAGAGAGAGAGAGAGAGAGAGAGAGAGAGAGATGGGGCAGTGCCTGGCTTGCCTGGACGAGGGGAAAAAGCAGCAGCGAAAGGAGGAGGAAAGGTTGGCGTCCGCCGAAGCCCGCGCCAAAGCAGCTGATGCTGCTCAGAGAAGGTAATATCTCTTCTCAATTTTAAATATTTTTCAAAATTGTTACTTTTATTCACGTACTTCTTATCTACTAATATTATTTTGTCAACATTCCTATCGATTAATTAGACTGTTCTTGAAATTGACAATTTTGCTAATCTGGATTCGGGTAATTCATCATGTTGTCGGAAGACAGAATAAGAAGCTGTAGAAGTGTTCAATCTGGGCCTGGGGTTTTGAACATAAATGAATTGATTGAACTTTAGGGCATTAAGAATTATTTGGCTTGTAAAATAAAAGACGGCTATTTGGCTATCGATTGAACTTTACCTAAACCTTTTGTATTTAGTCTTAAAAACTTTTAACCCCTTTCTCAGTTTGATTTTTCTTTTCATCCCAACTGATTTTGTTACCTATGTTCTTTTGTGAACAACACAACCTTTACTGATAAAAAGGTACCTAAATAGTAAATACAGAAATTTATAACCCCTACTGATTTTCAGATTCATGTAGTATGCCCCTTTAAGTTTCGAAAAATTTACAACCCCTAAGGTTGTAAGCACTGACACCATCTACTTTCTTCTCGTCAATTTTTTGAGACTGCTTATGACTAGAAATGTAGATTGCGGAGTGCTTCTAAATCAGTTCAGACTTTCATCTGAAACATCTCTCTTTGTCCATCTGCATATTTAAGTCATGATTCATGACTTATGAATGATCTAAGCAAATAAATCTAGGACGTCAGTAGAGTTGCCTATATCACTTGATTCCGTCATATGTAATGTTTTCTAACTTACTACACTTGTAGGATTTGGATCTTGACACAGAAACCCATGTATGTCTGCCTGGTCTGGTATACTAAACTAGGCACACATATCTTCAAGATGGACCTTGTATAATGTTCTTTTCGCATATTAATCACCTAATCAGGGGCAACTCATTCTTCACCTTGTACAATGTTCATCACCTTCATCCGAAAACCTCTACTAAAAGTATCAAGTGAGCAATAATTAGTGTTTTCAGACATTGTTTTGTGCCAAAAGAGTCTATGATCTACGCTGTCCCTTTAACTATTGGTGTTGATATGATAATGATCCTCATCTATGCAAAGAATGTGGTCTTGCTTCTGTTACATCAGGATAGGCGAATCATAGCATTTAACATATGGAACTATAGGAGGGAACTCTGAGAGGAACCTGTTGACTTTTTTGCCACATCAATCAGCTCTGGTGATTGTGATTGCAGGCAAGACCAATTTGAAAAGTCTGCTGCAGGAAGAGCTGCTCGTGCACAGATGGCTGCAAATGCGAAGCAATCAGCAAATGCTAACAAAGGCGAACCAGTTCTCAAGGTTTCTCCTTTTATAATGGCAAATTTTATTGCTACTACTGCATGCAGGATACTGGAAGTTATATGGATGAGTAGATGTAAGATGATAGGCATAATATGAAAGTATGTTTTGACCATTTTCTCTGGTGGGTTTTTTTAAGCAGTGGCAGATGGGATGAGATTTAGCTCCATCCGAGGAATTCATTTCTCTCTAATTGTAAGTGAATTCTCATGCCAGTAAAGTGTAGCGACCCCTGTTGGGATTTAGTGATTGACCATTATTCAGTCAGATGAAGATGTTATTTTCTCAGTTTTTCAGTTATATGTATGTAGTACAGACTCATGTTGCATGAAAAATGCAATAAAAATGGAACTTTTTAGTCAATCAGTACTACATATAATAAATGGAAAAAATGATCACTGTTATTTTATGTCAGAAACATAAAAATAAACCTGATGTATAAGAGTTCTGCCAAAACACATGTTGGGTTAAGCTGGTTCATGCAATTAGATTGAGATTCAGTATTTGGTGTCACTCCAAAGAATTCTATATAGTATTTCTTTTCAGTTACGAAAATAGTTCTTCAGCTGTTTATTGTATTTTTTGTCCATCATGCAGTGTTGACTATAGGATTCAATCTAGTTTTGCCAGAGTCTCACTCAGCTCCAAGCAAGCCGTCCATATCTCAAAGGTTGAAGCATCACCAGTGAAAAATCTCTTTCTTTTTGTGATTTATGAACACTAAGGGAATAAATAACTTCCATACATATTTCCTCTCCAGCATAATACAGAGGCCATACACGTGATTTCTTTCTGTTGTATTTTCTTTCTTATGTGATTCCTGTACAGAAATTATTTCAATACTTTCAATCTGTAAAATAAAATGAAAATTCTCCTTGCTTTTTTACATGGCAACAACTCAACTTAGTTTTCTTAAATAGAAATGGCAGTTGGATGGCAGAACCCTCAGCACGTCCGTTGTTTGTCTAATTTTGGTGAAAAACAAGCCTACTACTGTGCTTGTAATAGACTCGATAAAATTTCAAAAGATTTCCTTGTTGAAATCTGATAATAAGGATTATAGTTCTCTATTTTTTGGTACATTTCTTTGAAGTAATAATTGGTGTTGAAGAGTTTAGACTAAAGAAATTGTTTGTAATGGCTAACCAAGTTTTTAATAGCAATTAAGTATATGTTATGTTATTTTAAACTTTGCAAGTATGACTGTTTTTATGTCACGTCATTTGTGTAGTAATGTAGTTCTATTGTGGATGGTTTTCCTATTTTATAGATGGATCACTTTTTTTTAGTTTCCTACCAGCTTTGATATAAGAAAGTTTCCTACCAGCTTTGATATAAGATTGCGAGTAAATGATTTTTAAAATAAAATTAGTGGAATATAATAATGAAAAAATATATGTCCGGAAAGTTAAGAATATTTTATTTATTATACTGAGCAAGGTTATGATTTAATGATAAAATTGTTAAATTATTTTATTTATTTTGATGGAATGTGAAAGGGAATGTTGTTAGTGTAATTATAAATGTTCAGTTTTACTCTTAAACTAAATTATGTATACGTATAGCTTGCTAATTAATTTATTTTTTCTACATTATTTATTACTTAATTTATAGGGTTAAATTCAAATCATACCCCTAAAGTTTCAGTATTTAACAATTTATATCCTTAAATTATGAATTTAACATCATATACTCTTAATGTATACCAATTAGCCAATTCGACCAGTGGAGACCGGTTCTAACGGTAAGATATTTTTACCACTTGTTGGCTTTTCTGTACAAAAGGTTTGAGGCACCAAATAAAAGCCAGATGCTGGGGTTTTTCAAATTTGCAGTCAGTTAGTCTTCACAAAATGGCTTGATAGTAGTTTTCCAATTTCCAAGAATCCCACTTTTTCTTTTCCATTAAAGATGGTCTTGAGCCTTTCATCACAGTATATCTCCCTCTTGTCTGCAGGATTCTGGAGGTTGTGGACCTTGACATAAGACCAAATCTGCTTCACAGCATCGGAACGAGATGCCTCGGGGACGCCGAGAAAGTTGCCGAGTGCAGCGAATACAAGGGCCACCTTCAGAATACTGCTTCTTTCTCTCTCTCTGCTTTTCTATTTCACTGTCTCTCTTTCTTGATTCTCCCACTCTCTGTTTTTTCACTCTTTTGTTTTCCTCTTTTTCTCTCTTGATTGATATAACTCTCTACTTCTCTCTCTCACTCTCTGCTTCTCACTAGAACAAAAACACAGTTTCAGTAAGCGAGTACCGATTTCCAATAAACCCGAGGAAAATACTCTCATACAGTGAATATCAATTTCAGAATTCCATTAAAAAATGATCCTAGCCGTGAGTGAAGGGGAAATTAAAGATGAAAAAAAACCGATCCTTCCCTCACAGTTCAAAAAGGACTTTCAGGGGTAAAAATTCATAAATCGATCAGAGAAGAAATGTGAAACTCCATTGAGGAGAAACCAATCTTGGAGGAGAAACTTGGCGGTACAGACAACCAATCTTGGAGGAGAAACTAGGCGGCAGGCGTAAATATGAGCGGAAATTGGTCGGACTTGTTGGCGAAGATTAAGCTATGGAGCTTATTTAGAAATGGGGGTTGTTATTTGAACTATGTGTCACTGGTTTTTGCCTTTTCTGGGTAGAGAGAGAGAGAGAAACAGTGAGATAGAGAAAGCAGAGAGAGTGAGAAGCAGCCAAGGAGAGAATGGGGAAGGGAGAAGGGAAAAAGGATTGTTTTAAGAAGAAAATTTTAACCGTTAGATTATTAATGGTAAGTTATTGTTTGTGTCCAAGGTTGAATTGGCTAATTCATATATACATTAAAGATATATGATGCTAAATTTATAGTCAGAGATATGAGTTGTCGAATATGGTTTTAACCCTAATTTTTATAATTGTTAATTTATGCCTTTGGTAAAATAATTTTTTTTAGTTTTAAATCACTTTTTTTAATTCATTTTTACTTACTTGCTTACTATTTTTAATGGTTAAATTATTATTTTATCAGAATGACTACATTATAAATTTACCTAAAACATTTAAGATTAAATAATTAATTAATAAAATATAAATAAAATAATGGTNAATTAAATGGTTAATGGTGTTTTCAATTTTTGGACAATATGATCTAAGCTACTTTTCAAAATTTCAAATTTGTCCAGAATTATTTAATTTATTTACATATAGACGATTGAATAATTATTCAATAACAATTTATATAATTTTTTGAATTAAGTCTTATATCATTATTTGTTAGACTGTATTAAATTTTATTATAATATAATCAATGGCGCAACTTATTTTTTTTATAATAAGTTAAAATATATTATTAAAAACACTACAATTTAACACAACTATATATTTAAGAATTATAAATTCTAATATACTTTTATTCTACAAACACTCAATGCTATATATCATTTATTTTCCGACTTATGTAACTACTATATCATAGTACTTTTTTTTAATTTTTTGAGACATTATTTTTATTAAATATTGATTGTTTAGTTTATCACGTAAGTTAAGAAGTTAGTCGATAGAAATGATATTTTAGTCTTTAAATTTTTTAATCATGCAGTTTGTTTTTTTTTTCTAGAAATACGTAATCTATTCTTTATTTTAGTACATAATCATGCAGCCTGATAGAAAAATGATAGTTTTTTTGCAAAACTAATTAAAGTAGGATATTCACTTAACATTCAACAGAAAAATAACAAAAAAAATCATTTTTCTCGCTTGAATTGCAAAATCCCTTAATCGCAAAGATGGTTGGGAAAAAATTACAAAAATGATTGAAAATGATGCACGTAATCAACATAGAAATAAATAAGTTAAGTTAATATAATTAATTAAATCTTCAAACTCATATTTAAAAGATAGTATGTCTGAATCATATTCTATCATCTCCTTAAAAATTTAAGGTAATTTTGAAAAGGCAGAACCAACATACAAATTGTGTTTGTGGGCCGAACGTGGATTGCCATCTAACCTTTGAGAATAGGCCGCAAAATGTTGGCCCAAGTCCTTCATATGTCTCCCTTCCACAGGGAAAAAAAGGAAAAAAAAAAACAGATAATCCAAGTACGAGAGAGAGCTGGGCAACAGACAAGTGCAAAAACAGGGGAATAAGAACAAAGTTGGGATTTTTTTGGAGTGGGATTGGAGTGTATAAATTTTCTACAAATAACTCGAAAGCCATTTTCATAATTTGGCTGAAAGAATCGGAGTGAGGAAGGCTTTGCCGGAAAGAGGAAGGGGCAGAGAAATAGCAAGTGTTGTGTGCGTGGTCGAAGATGCTCGGAAAATGTGGAAGGATATTGGAGACAGAGAAGCGGGTAAACTCCGCCCAATTTCTTTCGCAAATCGCATCAAATCCAGCAGAGTCGCTACTCTACAACTTTCCAATCACAAAGAGATTATCTCCCCTCACAAAGGCTCCATCAACTCTCTTCAGGTACACTATTCTTTTTGTTTTCTTATTGGATAATAGACTTCGAGTTTCTAACTCACTTTTTTGTTAGGTTATGTATTGCGTTTGATTTTGAACTCTTCTACTTCTGTTCTTTAGTGGGTGTCTTATGGCCACTGGATCTATGATTAAATAGTGTCTTTGCAATTTAATATGGAAGGTAGCTGTTAGTAACAATATGGCAGTTTGAGTGATGTCGTTCAAGATACGCCAAACATTGTTCAATTTAAATCTATGCCAAAGAGTAACCGACCAAAAACAATGAATGCCAAAGAGTACCTTTTCTGAGGTATTGTTCTAGTTGGGTCCTATTTTTGAGTCAATCCCATTCGTGGGCATGGGATTCTTCTTTGTTCTTTTTTGCCTTTTTAGCTTTGTTGAGTATGGGATTTAAGCTATATATATCCTTTTTAATAAATGTTCTTTGTTTTTACTGGTAATTAGTCGTCCAAGAAAACGAGAATTTAAAGTTGCAAAAAACAATGCTTTTCCGACTAACTGAATGTCTTTTGCTTTTGTACAGTTCAACGGGAAATTTGTTGGCTCATCTAATATAACTTGTTAATTTATCCATGCAAAGTCATTTGTTGTTTGTCCATCCTGACTTCCGCTATTTGCTACCTGTGTAGGCACTAAAAAAGTTCCAATCAAGTCCTGCTCTATCTAGTTGCCTTAAAGAGAAAGAAGCTTCCTGATATCCACCTTTTCCGTGGAAATCTTAGCATTTCTGTAGAGATCCTAGCAGTGCCTTATAAATTGTTGCATGATAACTAGTTGACGATTGAGGAGAAAATGGAAAACCTTTTATTGATTTGTGCTAATTCAAACTTTCGGCCCGCAATTAGGATACAATAGTACTACAGAATCGTAAATTCTTTTTACTTCCTCATAACTTAAAAGATGTTCTGTTAATAAACTGTGTTCCAGTAGGTGCAGTATTGTTTGCAGTGGAGTGTCATACTTCAGGGCATACAGGATACTTGGAAATTGCTACTTTGATCTATATTTCCATTGTCAAATCTTGGATTGTCTCTGAAAAAAACTGTATGTTTTGTTAATAAATAATAGCATCCCACATGCTTTGACTGTGAAATCAGGTTGATTTGACAGAGGGGAGATATTTGTTATCTGGGGCATCAGATGCATCTGCCGCTGTTTATGATGTTCAACACCCAACTGATTCTGCAGGGGGTGGTTTAATTGCAAAGCACAAATGCATCTTTGTTGTTGACAAGCATCATGAAAATGGGCATAAATATGCAATATCCTCAGCTATATGGTATCCTATTGATACTGGGCTGTTCATAACAGGTTCATATGATCATCACATAAATGTTTGGGATACCAATACTACTCAAGTATGCTTCCTCTCAATGGTTTTCTTACAATTTTTGTTATGAAATTGATTTTCTACCGTTAATCTTTTGTTATGTTTTAGGTGGTGATGAATTTTAAAATGCCTGGAAAGGTTTATAAGACTGCCATGTCTTCACTGGCAACATCACACATGCTTGTTGCTGCTGGAACAGAAGATGTTCAAGTTCGCCTTTGTGATATTGCTTCTGGAGCTTTTTCTCATACGTTATCAGGTCATCGTGGTATGATGATAATCTAATTGCATTTATCCTTGCACCCATGTTACTGTCTCATTTACTGTCTGTTTTATATTGCTTGCTATATCTAAGTCATTCGGATTGCACATGTCATATATTGATGAAGATGATTCATCTTAATTTTATTAAAATGGGAATGACACCAATGTCTTTTAATTCTACGCGAGGATTTTGTGTGTGTGGCCGTGGACTTGGAGCTAAGTTTTGACATCGTTGTCTATCTTATGCGTGCACAACATGGTGAAAATAGGGTAATCTGAAAAAAATTGTATTTTCTTCCCATAGCTGGCTTGAGGATAAATTCTGAACTAGGTAGGATATATGATACTGCATGACTAGAGAATTGAACTCGCCTTTAGGTCTATATTCTCTTACATGGAAAGTATGAAGGGCTTCATCTTACTTTGTCTCTTTCTCTATTGGCCGGGTGTGTGACAAAATGTAGTTGTTTTTTCATGAGAATTTTTCTTTTCTCATGATTCATCCTGGTTTAATGTATAGGTATGCTCTTCTCTCTTGTAATTTTCTTTTGCATCTTGTACATATTTTGTATCGATTAGATTTTTTTCATCAGAGCTAGTGTATAAAGGAATGGTCATAAGGTCATTATATCATTTTGTAGATGGTGTGATGACAGTAGAATGGTCGACTTCCAGTGAGTGGGTATTAGTTACTGGTGGATGTGATGGAGCTATACGCTTTTGGGACATCAGACGAGCTGGATGCTTTCGTGTTTTAGATCAGTCTAAGTCTCAACTTGGAAGGCGCCCACCTATACCGGCTCGACCTTCCACTAACAAGGTTCTCTTCATGGCCTTTTTGCAACGAAACTAACACATTGTTTCGTCCTTCTTGCGATTGTTTAGTTTCTATTCTTTTCCCTTTTAATGAGGATAATGATTGTTATCTATGATTCTTGTAGTAGTGCCTAATCATTTGCAGATTCAATTCTATAAGAATTTGTATGTATTGTTTGTCTAGCAGTGTCGATTTTTTTATGAGCGAATGTAGCTAAATCACCCAATGCTTAAAGAAAACTTTTGCTTGCAATAACATTTGAAAAATTTGTCCTGTTGAATTGAATGTTGTAGCTGGAACGATATATATAGGTTATAATTTAAGCGCTTTGGAGCAAATGAAACAAAATACGTATGTATTTTAGGTAGTTGGCTGCTATATTGAGTATGAACTGTTCTCTGGCTAAGATTGCTTTGTATAGCTTGCAATGTCAATCTACATTCTAATAATATCATTTCCACATGAGCTGATTATTTTAAGAGAGGATTGTTCTTTAATTAACAATGAATCATATATGCTTCAAACAGGTTTTAGCATCTAAATCCTCAGCTGGCCAGACTTCAAGTGGTAAACTGCGGGCTCCACAGAAGAAACTAGCTAATGGGAACACGACAAAACAGTCATCCACCAGTAGAATGCACGCCAAGGGATCTGTTAAACAGAGGTTACATCCAGGAATGTTATCTAGTCAGGATCGTGCCACTGCTCATTATGGTACTGTTACTGGATTAAAAGTAACTGAAGATGGCATGTACCTTCTCAGCGCAGGTTGACATTTATTTTTTTAATCATTTTATTTCAAGATGTTATGGAGTTGTTGTGCATTATATTTAATTACTTTAAATAAAACTAGTGGATGATGTAGAGTGCAGATTGTTGTTATGTTGAGAGTTGGTGACATTTCATTGGAGTATGTGGACATGAAGCAATATGCCAAGGATAATATGAAATAAGGCAAATTATGTAGGGACCCATGAGGAGACTTTTAAAGTTTGAGCACCTGTGATTTGCATCCTCACTCTGAACTTAGAAAATGGTGCAAAAAATGGAGTCATGGAAGTACTCCTTCAGGATTAATTACCTTATGATACTAACTAAACTGTGGAGGTGTTCGTTGTGACAGCTCTCTGAGAATGCAAGTTGGAAATTTTGGTTATGGTTAAATTAGTAATAGGATACAATGCCTATATCTTACACAATTGGTTTTTACTAGTTAAGCTCACGTTCGTCACTGATTGGGCCTTTGGCAAATATTAGTTTCCTTTTGATGTAATGCAATCTATAATTTCTTCTTGGCTCTCTTCTTGCCACGGATTTATAGAAGTAACCTGTATAATTGCATGTTACTACTCTGTTCTTCATAAGGAACGAATCACAGTAAATATGAATGTTGAATCTCTCTCTCTCTCACTCCATTCAGGTTCTGATTCACGATTAAGGTTGTGGGATGTTGATTCAGGCTGCAACACGCTTGTAAACTATGAAACAATGCGCCTACAGACTAGCAAGCCGATACAGTTGGCCACAACTCAAGATTCAGCCCTTGTATTTGTTCCATGCATGACGACTGTGAAAGTAAATCCTTTTAATTTAATGATTAGTGATTGATCGATATTTACATCTGAAGTGAATATTGACCATTAAATTTGAGTTTTGGAATTCTAGGCATTCGATTTGTGGACAGGAAAGACATCCCTAACATTTCCCGGTCACTATGAGCATGTGAACTGTTGCTGTTATAGTTTTCAGGATCAGGTAACCCATAATTTCTTGCCTTAGGCAAACTTTCCATTAATTGAAGTCATGTTATAATTGATTAGATTGTTTTTCACCTTTATAAAGACAGATTTACAGACAAAGCTGTGTAATGTTCTTCATACCTCTGAGTCTGACGGTGTACATATTTTGAGTTTTGCCCAAATAGTTTGTCGTAATTACTCATGACATGGAATAATGGTTCAAGTTTACGGAATGTGGGAAGGGAAAGACTGAAAAATATTCAAAATAATAGTCAGGTTACAGTGCAAACCATTTATCTTGTGTGTGCTATGTTGCAGGAACTGTACACAGGTGGCAATGATCGACAAGTTCTTGTCTGGTCACCATCAAAATTTATCTCTGATGAATTGGTATGCCATGTTCTCTATATCCTTTCTTTTTTGCTTTATATTTGAAATAATCATTGCTAAGTGATCATTACCGTATTCTGTTTCACTGGAAATTAAGGGGGTAGGTCCTGCTTCAGATAAGGATAATTGGAGTGACTGACGGCCTCCTGTATCCTATTTCCGAGTGGTGTTTAGCATTTGTGGTCTCCCTGAATATCTGGAATTGAAAGCTCTCTGATCTTTCTGGCTTTATAGTTGAGTTCTTCGTTGGCGCTTTGTATTATAGGTAAATATCCTCCCAAAGTCTATACACGTTTAAATTTCTCAACTGGTCGTTTAGTTGTGTGTATATAATTGTTGTTCGTTTTTACTCTGCTTCGAGATGATATGTTTGACACGATTACTAGCTATGCTGTGAATTTCCTTTGACTGGTTTTCCAATTAAACTAAGGTCATATTCTACTAGGCTGTTGATTATGCAGCTCTGAGGTACATTGTATTAGAAATAAACGCAGAGCTTTTTATCTTCTTTCCCTGGATTTTTCACCAAGAAATGAAAAACACGTGTTATTGCATTTGATTCGAGTCTTTCTGTGTTTCTATTTGATTCTTATTTTCCTGGCAACCAATCAATATCCTTTGAAGAGAAAATCGGTACTACTACCTTGAATTTATTTGTAATAAATTGGTGATGAAGTGTTGTGGGACATGTTGTTAGGTAGATTAAGACGGGTTGACACTCGCGTTTAGCAATTAAGTGGTAGTGGGGAAGAAGTCCCTTCAATTTACATTGACGCACGAAAAAGACAACTTAGAATCATATTTCAATTCAAGTTGTCTTAAAGTTTTGATCCTCTGCCACCACAATTCAACTCACACGACAACTTCAAACTTCTGCTAACATGATCATAAGAATCATATTTCAATTCCAAACAAACGTGAATCAGTTTATACACGTTAAGTGCTTAATTTCAATATCTATTTGGGTTTAGAAAATTAACACAGAATTCAAAAGAAAATGTCACTCTTTAATGGTATGTGGATTCTACAGCAATCGCAAAGTAAACCAGATCTACGTAAAAAAAGTATGTGCACTATGAGAAGCAATTTGAAAGAATTAAGACTGAATTAAAATTGGGATGAAATTGGAGTAAACAAAATATACTGTACCGATCGTTTTATTCTTTGATTTATTATCTATCCCGTGGAATCCATTTCACCAATCTCTACCAATGTATACTGTTGTTGTTATTAAAAGTTTTAGATTTTCTTTAGTTAATAGTAATTTTTAATGAAGTAGATATTAAAATCCAACTACTTCAAATTAAAAGATTAGCCAATGAACTCAAGTTGAGAATTATTTTGCTGTTGACTTTTCATACACGTAATTCATACATCAAGAAACCATTTGTTTTATTTATTTACGTAGGACCAGAAAAATGAAATCACGATTTCCTCTCTCTCTCTCTCTCTGTGAACCTGTTTCAGCAGCTGAGATGAGAGACAGGCATCTAAATCCCAAGTGCCCTCAATCTCTGGTGAAGAATAACGGTCAAACCATCATCACCGGCAAGGCAATGAGCCCCCAATCGCCCGGAAAATCGCAGAACATGATGGATCCCACAATTTGGAGTCAGCTACCCCCCGAACTTCTCGAGTATGTACTCTGTTTTCTCCCCATCAAAACACTCTTGAATCTCAGATCAACCTGCAAACACTTCAACTCTCTCTTATTCTCTCCCTCTTTCATCTCCAAGCATTCCTCTTCTTCCCCCTTCTCTTCCTTTCTCATTCTCTCTCACCCCCAGTCTTTCCAACACCTCCTTCTCTATGACTCCGTTATCGGCCATTGGCGCACCTTAGCTCTTTCCCTCTCTCTTTTACTTCCCTCAGCTTCTCCCTCCATCACTCTTCTTTCTACCTCCAATGGCCTATTTTGCTTCTCTTTGCCCAATTCTTCCTCTTTCGTTGTTTGTAACCTTATGGCCAAATCCTCCAGAGTCATCGAATTCCCATCTTTCCCTTTTGACTTCGAGCTGCTTACTCTGGTTTCGACCCCACTTGGCTACAAAATTTTCTTGCTTTCTTCTGGGTCTTCTTCCAATTCTGCCCTGCTTTACAACTCGGATGTTCATTCATGGCGGCAATTTGATGGGTTCCAGCCGATTCTGACCGACAATTATCAGCAAGAGGGTGCTTACTATAAAGGGTGTATGTATTTTGCTACTACAGATCCATTCTCTGTAGTGTTCATTGATTTGGAGAGTGGGAAGTGGGGAATATTGAATATTGAGTTGCCAGCAGAGTTGACTTTCGCTCGGCTGGTGAGTGATGGAGAAGGGAAGTTGTATTTGATTGGTGGGATTGGGAGGAATGGGATTTCGAGGAGCTTGAAACTGTGGGAATTTGGGGAAGAAAGGAACTGGGTAGAGGTGGAGACCTTGCCGGAGTTGATGTGTAGGAAATTCCTGTCGGTTTGTTACCACAATTACGAGCATGTTTATTGTTTTTGGCATCAGGGGATGATCTGTATATGCTGCTACACATGGCCAGAGATATTGTATTATAAGGTGTCAAGGATGACTTGGCATTGGCTTCCTAAATCCCCTTCTTTGCCTGAGAAATGGAGCTGTGGTTTTAAGTGGTTTTCTTTTGTTCCTCACCTCTATGCTGCTGTCTGAGAATGGTATAACTATTTATCTTTGTTCTTTCTATTTCTAGTATTGTTCTTTTGTTTGTACATCTCTTTTTGCTTTTGTGAACAAAAAAGTTATGTATTTTGATCCGATTATGTTTCATCAGAAATCTAGGTTTCTGTTTTGGATATGATCAGATAAAAGTATAATATGGGAAAAGGAAGTCTAAAATGTCGCTTTGACTTTGTTTGATGTTTTTTGCCTCCGATTTTGGTTATAGAATAAGGATTTCCCTTTTTAAAGTGGAGAAAAGTTGTGTTTTGGGAAAGTTCAAAGTCTACATTACACTCATAATCAAACGCTGCTTGGATCTACTGTTTGCAACTAATATATAATCAATAATTTGAATATTAAGAAAATACTCAATTAAAAAGAAAAGAAAGTAAAGAAGCATTAGTCTTCCCTCTTACTAGTAGCTTTCTCCAGTCTAATTGTTGTAACAGATCAATGACAACGACGAAATAGAAATAGGCTCTTCCTTTAATAATTAACAAAAAATAGTAAAGGAAAGCACAAAACTTGCACTCTCTGTACCTGTAATTTCATTGCCTATTGATAATATATGAATAAGACGATGTCTATTTCAGAGTGATAAGTAGTAGCAAGTTGATGTCAAAATAATTATTCATGCTCTCGCTTTTGGGCCCTATAGGGAAAAATCTTGATAATAAAGTCAAACTAACAATATCAATCTAAAAAAGGAAAGGGTCAACTGAGAAGAGTCCAAGTGAACAACTTGTTGTATTGAGAAGCTTTCTCAGTTCTCTGTTGCCTGGAACAATAACTTTCAATCAAGGAAAGGCCCATATGCATTATGCAAAAAGCCCTTAATTAATCAACATTTCAGCCTTTTGGCTCCTTTTTTCTTTCTCTGGGCCATATGTTCTTAGAGGTTAGATCTCTGTGAGATAATTGGCTGAACCACGTCAAAATTTGATCAAGTCTTGGGTTCTTCTCCAGAGCTTTGGTTTTCGAAGGAAGCAGAGACTGTCAGGAAGGAGTTGGGTTCAATGTCATGCCGTCGGCCATGGTTGTTGAGTAACCTTCCGGCAATCACCCACAAAAGCTAGGGACTTGCAATTGTCTACATCATCATTGAATCTTGCTTTGTCTTGCTTTCAGTGTCATGGATTTTTCTCCCACATCGGGTAGAAAGAGAGAGTCATTGCATAGCAACAGTTGGGTCTTGATTCAACATATAAGGGTGATACACCAAGAAAAATTCAAGCTCATCTTGAAATTTTGCAGGAAGAAATGAAAAGAAATTATCATATGATTGTATTTCTATTGTTTGAAGTCCTTAATAAACTTAAAAAAAACATAGTGATAAAAATGACCTGTATTACTTCAAAATTTCATTCAAATTTTCTTAGCATCCCTCTTACTTTTACTTTTTTTTTTTTTGGTTACCGACGGGGATATAGCACCCACCAGTCTACAGAAGTAACCAAACATTAGACTAGAGGCCAGAGATTGAGACATGCTCAGATGGAAGTATATTTCAATTTGGCATCTCATTTCACTTCATGCTCTTTAAAATCAGGGACAGATGAACTTGAATACATGTTCTTCTATGTTAACCTAATTCTATAAGTCGAGAATCTCACGAGTGTGGATTTGAAATCAGTATTTAGAATCACGAATCGAGTGAAGCGGGCGGAGCCAGAAATCTTCATTCAGGGGGCCAAAGCATAAAAAACTTTATCTGGAGGGTCAAAACTTATATATTTGCATTCCATTTCAAAATTTGAGTTCCAATATATATATATTTATATAATTATTTTGGTATCAATTAAACAATAGCAACAATAACCAACCAAACCTAGTAAACTGTAAAAGAAGTGGCATAAAAAGTTTATTCATCCAAATATTTCAATTATTGAATCTTCTTTACTTAATCAATTTTCTGTTTCTGTAGAAAAAATATATGAATGGAATATTGATGGTCTTACAGAACAGGAAGTACTTAACAAATTACAATACATGGCTATGGTAGCCAACAGTTACATCACCACACACTATTTGCGTAAGAGGTGAAATTGCGTATAATTTAATAGTAATTTAAAGACAGGGTATTATAAGAAAGAACTCACAATGATTTTATTGAAAGAAAATAAACATACAAGTACTGAAAATTGTTTTACAACAATTAATTCAAATATTTATCAAATCATTGTGAATTTTTCCTCTTTCAGTATCAGAGCCAAATCCGGTAGGGTATTTTATTGTTTAAATTCTTTTTAATACTCTGCATAATTATTGTTCTTCACCGCCCAAATGGCTAGTCATTATTGTTATTGTTGCTTAATTGCTTACTTGAATAATTTTTTTATTTAATCTAACTCTACATCCAAGTGACTGGTTATTTTTATGCTTGATTATTTTTCTGTAATATTTGATTTTCTAATCTATGAATCTGAGGTATCAGTTTCTGATAGGTTTGCTTCAGGCACCCTAATGAAACCTTAGCTACGCAAATTTCGAGGGTATGGTAGTTGTAAAGGCAAAAGGGAGAAAAGTTAAACTTATTAGGAGGTTGTAGAAGTCATAGCAGGTTTGATAATCAAAATACATGATAAAAATTTTAATCATAAAAATAATTTAGTTATCTTGAGTCATGAGTAGATTATTTAGAAGTAATTCTTCTTGTAGCGATTATTTAGTTATCTTGAGTCATGAAGACTATTTTGAATATTTAGGTGATGATCATGTAGATCATAAGATATGGAACATACCCAAAATCCCTGGTAAATAAATTTATAAATCAATATGGTCTGTTGATTCCTTCAAGCCTTAACATCATATAAAAATAATTGAAAAATATATGCTCTTAGGAAAGATCATGAAACTTGTAAATTACTTTCTCCTAATGCAATTAGGCATCACATTAAAGAATAATATAATTTCTTTCACTTTGGTTTAGTCCACATTGGAGTTAAACCACTCACAAGAAGAGTCCTTAATACCGCTGTCTTGTTAGCCTTGCTTGATGCAAGATTTATATATTTTAATGATAGTATTAATTGAATCTTCACTTTGTAATGGTCCAATCCATTTTGATTGTTTTTTAAATTTGTCTGTTAGTTTGACTGCCATAATATTCTTAAATATTTAACTTTGAATATAAAAAACTAGTAGCTATCCAATCTTTGAAGGTGTCCAACCCCTAGTTTTGATTTTTAGAATACATTACAAAGTAACGAAAATCAATATGAATTTCTAAGCTATCAATAGGAGTTTAAATAATCAAACCAAATTGATTCAATCTAGTCAAACAAATGCTAATATTATAGTCCCTAAAACCATTAGGTAGTCTAATATTACTTTACATACAAATTGACTTTTAACCAATGAACACCAACTCACTCCAATTTAACGTCCAGTTGAAGATATTGATTATATCCAGCAGTACATATGGATGATACTGTTAAAATTAATTTTTAATCTTCTAGTTCTAATCCTCAAATTAGGGAGTTTAACTAGTATAACACTCCTAGAAATTCATTTTCTGAGTCCATTGTTAATAATATTCAAGATCTTTGAATCCATCAATTGGAACAAGAATTAAAAATAAAAAATTTAAGACTTAAAAACATAGCCACAAATTAATTTCTTATTTGACAATAAGACTGAACAATCTGACAATCTGAATCACCAACTACCTCTGATTTTCATGGAGCCTTACCTCTTGTCAATCCTCAACTTTTAGTTTTGAATTTAAGCACCTTAAGCCAAGAATACAAACTTGATTGGGAGGGTTTAACCTAACACATGAATGACCCAGTCAATCTCAATAGACGCAATAGATTCAGAGAGACATATAATATGGATCAAAGAAAAATCATCATTACTGAATGGAAGACGTTCATGTAAGAATTTAGAGTTGATATGTTTTTTCTTAATTATATCGATGATATTTATGAAAGGAATATTAAAGTTATTTCAAAGATCAAATAGGTCAAGGAAGACTCCAGTTAAGTGACTGCTAGCCATCTCCCACCTGAAAAAAAAATTATAGTTAAATCACAAAAATACTTTAATCATTGCTTCTCCTTCTAAGATTTCAAAGGAAGAATAACCAAATAAAAAAGTTGTTGAACAACTTAATTACACTAATCAAAGTTTAATAACAATAGAAAACTAAGTAGACAAAATTGAAAATAAGGTTGATGATCTTCATGAGCCTAAACCTAATGAATCTTTGAAGAAACTCATTTAATAAACTTTTAGATAAAGTTCCCTTAAATATTGTTCCCCTCAATAAAAAGATTGATAAACTGCTTCAAGAATTGAAGAATAAATCTATTGAGTCATCTAGTTCTGTTAAAGTAATTAACAAGGACAATAACTCTGATTCAGAAAGTCATAAGTCATATTCCACCCATGAATCATCCATAATACATGAACCTTCAACCATTCACAATATTGAAGAAAAATTTTAAAATCTAGAAATTAATAAACTCGAAAGGAAGTGGCATAAAAAGCCTATTCCTCCATATATGCATATTATTGAATCTTCTTTAGTTGATCAATTTCTATTTCTACAGAAAAATTATATGAATGAAATATTGATGGTCTTTCAGTACATGAAGTCCTCAATAAATTATAGCACATGGCTATGGTAGCCAACACTTGCATCATCACATACAATTTGCCTCACGATGAGGTAATAAAGCTTTTAATCATAAGATTCATAGAAATGCTTCATTCCTGGTGGGAAAAGTATTTCACTGAAAAATCCAAAAATAACTTCCTTACAGCAATAAAAATTGATGGTAAAGGAACTCTAATCCTTGGAGAGAATCAGGAAACAATGCTTGATGTCATTAATACACTCTTCTATATAATAATTGAACATTCCATTGGAACCCCAAGTAAAGTTACTTCGTGTATCTATGACCAATGAATCAATCTTAGGTGTCCTACCTTAAGTGACTTTAACTTGTACAAAAATTCCAGAGTATTGTCTAGGGATAACAGCAATCAACCTTTTAGGAGAAAAAAAATCATAAATGGCTTACAAAATTTGTTTGCCCACAAAATTAGAATAATCCTTAGTGATGACCTACGAAATATAGACTATAATAGTCTCACCTATGGTACAATTATCACTACAATACAAAAAGAATTTCTAAGAATGTGTATAGACATGAAAATTAATAAACAAATTAAAAAGGAAAAAAATAGCCAAATACGAATTAGGCAATTTCTGTGAGCAATATGGATTACCTGCTATTGCTCATTCCCAAAAGAATAAAAAAAATTCTCATCTTAATCTTAAAAGATTTTAAAAACATTATAGGAAAAAATTTCATAAAAACAAAAATAAATTTTTTGACAAATACTTTTCTAAGAATAAAAATTATTCAAGAAGAAAATTTAATAAAAAATTGTTGATAAAAGTAAAACTAAGTGTTTTAAGTGTGTCTAGAATGGTCATTTTTCAAACACTTGTAAAGTAAAAGATAAAATCAATCAATTAAAAATCTATGACAAAGAAAAACAAGAATTGTTTAGAATTATAGAATCAATAGATTACTATGAAAGTAGTAATGAAGATTTAGAAGAATTTGAATCTGATGAATTAAGCTCTTCAAGCTCTGACAGTGATTCTTCAAACATCTCTATAGGATGTAGGGATAGCTGTTATCAGAAAATTGTTAATGTTTTAAATAAAAATAAAGAAAAACAAAATATTTTGTTAGATTTAATTAGTAAAATTGAATATCTTGAATTAAAACATGAATAACTTGGAAGACTTAGAAAAGTAATTCAAAAGAAAGAAAATACTAAATCTAATAATAATACTACAAACGTTTCAAAAACCCTTGAAAAATTCAGTAAAGTTAAAGGAAAGGAAAAAAAGTTATTTTACAAGAACTTCAAAAAGAAATAAAAATATTAAAAATGAATTAAGAGAATTAAAAATTCAAACAAATACAGAAATAACAAAAGAATTAAATCTTCTAAAAATATAGAATTTAATTAAATATCATGAATCTAGTGAATTAGGAGAACCTAGAAAATCCTCAATTTCTGATGATGAGATTGAAGAACATGTCGTCAACATTCAAGATGATAACAACTTCCTTCAAATCCCTAATTACATCAAAATTAAAAAATGACACACAATGGTCAGAATAATAATCCAAGATTTTGATTTCACATCAATGACTCTTATTAATTCAGGATCTGATTTAAATTGTATGCAGGAAAGATTCGTTCCCACCAAGTACTTCACGAAAATAAAAAAATATTTGTCCTCTGTAAATAATACTAGAATGCATATCAATTATGAAATTCTTAAATTTTATATTTGCCAAGACAATAAGATAAATGTATGCTTTAAAACATCATTTGTCTTAGTAAAAAATATGACAGATAAAATCATTTTAGGTTTACCATTCATTTCTCTGTTGTATCATTTTATAGCAGATCATGATGAGATAATTATTTATCTCATGGATAAACATGTCAAAGAAATTTCTTTTTTTTTCACACAATGAGAAATTGAAAACTTTAAAATAAAATTATGTTTATAAAACTGTGAATTTAACTTCTTATAAAGAAAAAAAAAATTATGTTTTCTACAAAATGAAATAAAAATCAAAAGAATTGAAGAATAACTTCAAAATCCTGCTCTTTAAAAATAAATTAAAATCCTTAAAGAGAAAAATTTGTTAAATAATGTGTGCTGAAATTCCTAATGCACTTTGGCAAATCTAGATAAATGGAATTGATAAATATAAAATTGCATTTGGTCGTTATAAATGGAATATAATATCATTTGATCTTAAAAATGCTCCAGATAAATTTCAGAATATAATAATGAAATTTTCAACCAATTCTCTAATTTCTCGATTGTTTGCATTAATTAAAACAACGCTGAAAACACCTTGAAATGTTTGCTAAGATAATAAAATAGAATAGTTTAGTTATCTTTGCAAGAAAAAACAAAATGTTCTATTCTAAGATTAGATTTCCAAGATTTGTGATCTATTATTCCATTATTCAAATCATACAATTTGCTCTATTAAATCAAGAATTCTTTTATAAATTGATTGCAAATTTGTAAAACATGTTCTGGAAAAAGATGTAAAGACATTGCTTCCAAGAAAAATTTTGTCAGGCAACTGTCGCTTTTTTGCAATTTTAATTTTAATATTTAATTTATTCAGTGTATTAATTCAATTCATGACTTCCTTAATCATAAAATTATGAGGAAATCATTTCAAGATTCTTCCATGACAGAATTTAGAAATTCTGACCTATTGGAATATGGGAAGGTAAAACCCAAAGTACTCAATCAAAATTCGTTTAAAATAAAAAAAGTTCAATGGTAGGATAGCTGTTTTTTGCTCAAAATTTCCAATCATTAATTATGATTATATTGGATTTTAATATCCAAGAAATGTATGGATTGATGATTTCGATAAAATTTTAGAAGAAGTTGGGTTGAAGCATGACTTAAACGCAATCTTAATTCAATGGTATGAGAAATGTAGAAAAATAGGTTTTCACAAAAATAATGAAATCTGTTATGATGATATAAATTTTTTAATTGTGAACCTATTGGGACAAACAATTTTCAAAATTAAAATTTTCAGACAAAACAGTCAAAGAACTTTTTATACTGGAAGAAAATTTCTTCCAAAACAGTCATGTCTGATGGATTTCAAAAAAGCCATAGGCATGCTGACACCTGTTGGGGGCACCCTGAGGCCAACCCCTGGGGGACAACTTCGAGGCCACCCTTAAGGGACACCCCGAGGCCGCCCCCTCGAGGGTCACAGATGGTGTTCGTGTAAATCAACTTCTATTTTGAGTAAGTTCCAATAGAGAGATGTTGCTTGAAGAGGAACTCGCGGGGGGGGGGGGGGG
>QANY01005229.1:0-12657 GCA_003255025.1 Datisca glomerata | reverse complement strand
CCCCCCCCCCCGGATCTGCCGTTGAGCCTAGCCCTGGGATCCCCCCACCCTCTTTTTTCTACTCCAGTGAAAGGGTGGTGGTAGAAGGCCATGCTCGCGCAGATTCAAAGCGTTTTGGAGGGAGTGGCTTGGTGAAGCTGGCGTTTGTGGATCTTGGTCGCCTGCCCGCCGTCATCTCTGGTCTGCCCTTTGTCGCTGACATTTAGAGGTAAGGTAAGGTTTATGTTTAAGGTATGAATCTCGCTCTCCCTTTCTTATTTTTTGGTCTTTGTGCACCAGTTTGAGGCTCGGGTCTGGATTTGAGGTCCCCTCCTTCCGCTACAGAGCCTTGAAGTTTAGATCTATAGGTCTCGGTGGTGTGCTCAGATCTTCTCTTCATGGATGCCTCCACCTTTGAGACATGGTGGTGGTTCTGGTATGGCTTTGTTCTTCTCTTGCACCTAGATGCTGTAGAAATTTAGTTTTAGCTCCGTGACAATTTTTTGGGTTGTCTGTCGTGATGGGTCGCCGGCTTCTGTCCTTCAGTGGTCTACATTGTCCCAACCGGAGCTGGATTTCCCCCCTCATCGGAGAGAGGATGGCGGCTCCCTGTCTATCTATTGTTTCTACCTGGCTATCTCGTGTGGTTTGATTGAGGTCATGGTTTACTCGTTAGTCGTATCAGAAGATGAAGTATCTCTCGAGTTTTCCCTGCCGAGGCTGCCCGTTGAGGTCCCTTTTTTTTGCTGTGCACGATTGCGAGAGAAGTCTGATCTGGTCGGGGTTGATCGATGTGCTAGTTGATTGATCTGTGACAAGTGAGGTTGCTTATCTTAGGCTCTACCTTGCCGAGCTTCCCAGTGAAGTCTCTTGTTTGGCCGTTCTAAGATACTGGTTGTTTGGTTTCTCTTGTTTTGGTTATTCATTTTCTAGGCGATAAGGCTGATTGTGTGGTTCTTCTGTGGTGCACCTTGATTTTCTTGCGGTAGATGTTAGGTTTGATAACGTTTGTTGATAGTTGGGTTGTTTATGTTTTTTTATTCGGTGTAACTTTCTGCTTTCAGTTTGTTCTGTGCCATTACTAGGTATAGTTTTTATGATGTATCCTTTTCCGGTACTGTCATGAGTGTTTTATTATGTAGCATTATAGTGTGTTTTGTTGTCGATCTAGTTCTTAGTTTAGCACTATAATGTTCGTTGTATATTTGGGATATGCCCCTCATATAAGTGTATACTTTTGGTTAATACATTTTTACCATTATTTAATGATAATTTCTAAAAATCACATTAAAAAATTCAATTAATTAATCTATAATTAATTAATCATACATAATTATATGTTTGCCCTCGAAATATTTTTTTTAAACGTCAATCCTTTTCAAATGTCCTAAAATATTCACGCTCTATACTATGAAGTACAGATGTGACTTGAAGACTATGAACTCATAATCAAGGCTGGCAGGATCGTAATCAGGGTCGTCGATCCTATAAGGAGTCAACGATCTGGTTCGTGTGGATAATCATTTTTTGATAGGATCTGTCCAAGATCATGATCCGACACCAATCTTGGTGCTTTTGTAAAGCAGGCGATTTTTCATTGTTATTAGAAAAATGTATTGATTGTGGGATTTGAACTCGTGCCCGAAACTGTGGAGTACAAATGTGACTTAGGGACCATGAGCCCATAATCAAGGTTGTAAGGATTGTGATCCCGATCGTACGATCCTACGATCCTATAAGTGGTCAGCGATCCGGATCGTGTGGATAATTATTTTTTCGGTAAGGTTGGTTCAGGATCGCGATCGGTGACAATCCTTGTGCTTAAGTAAAGCATACATTTTTTCCATGTTATTAGAAAAAAAGTATTGATTGTGGGATTTAAACTCTTTCTTTAAAGGTTCACACATGACCGTTTAACCACTCAACTAATTATGCTTATATATCTAAAATGAACATTTTTAATATTTAATTCAACAATTGACTATTTTTATGATATTTTAATTTTTTTATGATTTACACTTTTTAAAGTTATCAAATTTAGACGTACACTTCTTAAGGTTATCAAAGCTAAAATGAATTTCGCCACCATTATTTTATTATATTTAGACATTAATTTTACTATTGTTACAAACTTATTAAACTTTAACTTACAAACAAACACTCTCGAACCTAATGTATTATAAATTTATAATAACAATGTTAATATATTTAATCAATAATTATCTTTACATAATTATTATTTGTCTTTTATAATAATGACCATTTAACCACTGAATCAACTATGCCTATCTATGTAACAAAAATGAACATATTTTATATTTAATTAAATATTTGACCATTTCTATGACATTTCAAATTATTTATTTTATAATTTAAACTATCAAAATTAGAACGAATTTCACAACCACTATTTTATTATATTTAGACATTAATTTTAATATTATTACAAAATTATTAAATTTTAACTTATAAATCAAACACTCTCAAGTCTAATGTATTATAATTATAATCTTAACACATTTAATCAATAATTATCTTTACATATTTATTTATTTATCTTTATAGTTTGAAAACTCTTATCTAGAGGATCACATATTTGTTTTTATGAGAACTCTACTTAATATTACGTTATTTTAGATGACTTGAGGTTAATTTCATTTAATAGGTAGATGACTTGGTGTTATATAATCATCTTCTTCAATATATCAAAATATTATTAGCATATATCAATTTATTATTAATAAATTATTAAGAATTGATAGGATCTTACGATCCTTGAACTGATCCTTGATCCTATACCCTTCCACCGATCCCAAGTAGGATCGTGATCTTGACAATCTTGCCCATAATCCTAAGCTCCAATAAACTAGGTTATTAATTAAATAATTCTATTTATTAATTCTATTATTACTCCACTATAAATATGAAATTACACTCTTACAGATTACATAATGTATTTACACAGTATTCTCATGTAGTACATTGATATAATTATTTAATGTAGTTCTGTCCTCCAATTATTGGTTCGTAAATTAGAGTTGATTAAAATTACCGCTTTTACCCTTCTAATTACCTCTTGATTAATAAGAACCATGAATTCACTAGTGAATGGCTAATTTATAATCGTATTATAAATTTGAGCTCAATAACCATTCAATTCTAGAACAACACTTAAGGAAATCAATAAACGATCCGTTAGGAAAGCTTGGATTCTAAATCTTGTAAGATCATATTCTCACTCATCCATATCACTGAATGTCCAAAATAAAAGTCACTAGCCTATTTTACAAATAAACCTTAACGAGTGAATCAAAATATCTAGTAGACATGCATATGAGTTCATGACTAATCATGATTCAGATTGATCTATATATGATCATCAGATTGATGTGTATTAAATCTTAATGATAAATGATAAGTTAGTAAAGATATTAATCTACATCGATCCTGTCATATATAACCTTATTATATAAAGTACATTCACTAAGATGTCTATTCACATCAATGATCTGGATCTAGATCACATATATTCATAATGCTTAGTGAACTGTATTAGCAATCATTTATCAAAGATTTCATACTTTAATATGTTACTGACAATTTTATTCATCATCTATGACCATAATCCTTTCGTACATATAAAAGATCATAGCCTCATTAATGAATATGAAATTTTCAGATATTTATATAAATTATTCAATAATACTTTAAAAGAACAATTATAAGAAAAATATAATTGTATTAAATTTTATATTAAAATGTCAAAACATATGTTTTGAGGGCACTACGCTCAACAATCTTCCACTTGTCCTAAAGCAAATGTGCATCTCTCTCAACCCAATGCTTTGCACATGACCCTCAAGTGAGTTCACAAAAATTGTCTTGGTAAATGGGTCAGCCAAGTTCTAATCCAACGTTATCTTTATAACAGTTAGATCATCTTGGTGTATGATTCAAACGTCGACTTTCGACCATCCTTATCTGATTCAAAATAAGTATATCCATTGAGATTCAGGTCTCCACCTGAATAAACAAGCATATAACTTCTCATTCTCCACAGATACTTAAGAATGTGTTTTACTGCAATTCAATGTTCTAAAGAGGATCTGATTGATAACCACTGACAATTCATAATGCATAACAGATGCCCGATCTCATACACAACATGGCATACATGAGACTCTCAACGGCTGAAACATAAGGAATCTTTCTCATATCCTCTTCCTCCTGAGTGTCCTAGGACACTTCTCCTTGGAAAGGACAATATCATGTCTGGTCGGCAGTTGACATTTCTTCAAATTTTTTCATAGAGAATCTCTCCAGCACCTTATCAATATAAAATGTCTGAGAAAGTGCCAAGAGCTTGTTCTTTCTATCCCTTAGAATTCGAATGCCTAGAACAAAGCTCGCATCTCCCAAATCTTTCATTTAGAATTTCTCAACTAACTCATCATTCCTAATGAGTACAATATCATTTACATAAAGAATTGAGAAATGGATTTAAGCATATCTATATTTGATGTATTAATAAACACATGCTTCGTCAACATTTTGCTCGATGTCATACGACTTAATAATTTCATCAAAGGTCAGATTCTAAGATATAGATGATTGCTTCAATCCATAAATCGATTTAAGCAACTTGCACACTTTCTAATCTTGCCCTTTTTTCACGAACCCTTCTGGTTACATCATATAAATGCTTTCTTCAAGGGAGTCATTCATAAAAATTGTCTTGACATCCATTTTCCATATTTGATAACTAACGGCTATGGATAAAATGATGCAAACGGATTTTAGCATGGCTACGGGAGAGAATATCTCTTCATAATCGACTCATTCAATTTGTGTATAGCCATTGGGTACCAGCCGTGCCTTGAAAGTCTCTACTTTCCTATTTGCACGTCTTTTCTTCTTGAAGATCCATTTAAATTCAATGGGCTTGATATCTTTAGGTAGATCTACAAGTTCCAAGACAAAATTGGAATATATCGATTTCATTTTCTTGTTCATGGAATCTTATCATTTCACTTTTTTAGGATCATCCATCGCCTTTTTAAAATTTAATGGATCATCCTTATCAATTTCAGACACTAGGACACGTGCCTCTTGTTCATAGCGAATAAGTTGTTTTACAACCCTCCCACTACAACGTTGCACTGGAGTTTCCTGAACAAGAATAATGGTTTCTATGGTTTTTCATTTATCGATTAATGATGAAGGTGGTCTGATCTCATCAGACATTAATTCTTCGAGAACTACTTTACTTTTAGGTTTGTAGTTTTCCATATAGTCGTGCTCAAGGAATATGACATTTGTCGATACAAACACCTCACTACAAGAAAAATGGCATTTTACAAGAGATAGTTATCCCTATGAAAAGTAATCCACAAGGATCATACGACGCCTGTGACAACCCTTCATATTGAAAGCCCACATTTTTCACAAGGTGCAACGCCTCCTGTGAAAACTCATGTGGTATCTCATTTTTTATAGGATTTTTCGACTCCTATAGAACGTTGTTTAACAGGATTTTCAGACCAATGCTGAATGTATTCAACATGTGTTTTTAATACTTGTGAATTAATATTCACATGTATATTATATCCTATAAAGTGAGATAGCACAATGTTCATTATTATTGTCAAGTATTCATATTAAATAGTTTCAAAAGATAATTTTACATAACATAAAGAACATCAATATAATAATTGACAACATTAATATTTAATCATTTCAACAAAGTTTTACATTATTCATTTGATCAACTTACAAATAAATCTAACTTGAAAATTAACTTATCCTTAAAATATACAAGTAAGCTTGTTCCAATAAATGAAAAATATAAAAAATAAAATTTTGAGTCTAGAAAATGAAAAATGAAGAACTTAAGTTGAATGGTAGTGTTTCACAACAGGATATGCAGTGCCTTCAAACCTTCCCAAAGCCGAAGAAAAACACCATGAGTAGTTGTTAGTTGGTAAGTATAAGAAACAAACTGAGAGAAAATACCATGCATAGTTATTAGTTGGTAAGTATAAGAAACAAATAGATCTGGACCATTAAAAATTACATAGGTGAGACGAACTGAGGAGTGAATAGAGCAGTGTTAATGAATAAGAATGAGAATAATCATGGCATTTTAGACCATAATAACCAAGAAAGGATGAAATGTAGAATCGCATAATAAGATAGAGTAATTTGTAGCTGATATGAGTTTCCCTGCAAATAAATACTATTCTAACCACAATAGCAGCCCAAATAGTGAAAACAGAGAAGCTACAACCTGAACCATGAAGAAAAACAACTTTGATTACTAAAAAATGGTGAGCTTCACCAAGAAAAAGTGAAATTACACCCATATACCAAGATGTTCGAGAGCTTAGCCTCTCCCAACACTACCTAACTGACTCCCTCCCCCCCTTTTATTCAATCCTCGTGATTACAAAATTGCATCTATTATGGTCTTTGCCATCCTGACAGCAAGGTAATTTAGAGTTCGGTAATTGTGCACACATCCTCCATAAGAAAGTAAAGCATCAACCAAATTAAGGAGAAACTCGATGCAACAATACATTATACAATGAAACAAGACAAGAAATAAGTCACAATTACTAGGCCAGTCAAGGTATCAATAACACTTATACATCTCATTCAATTAATCATAATGTTGGAGTTTAATTATGACTTGGAACTCATTTTTCCAACCCGCCAATGACATTGCCTCAAAATTACTCTCTCATCATAACTACTAAGAGCTATACCATAATTGTTAGGCAATGTTATAATAACTGATACAATCTTTTTTTATTGATAATTGCTGATACAATCTAAAAATAATATTAGAATAAAAACTGAGTACATGTGTTGACCACCTCTTATAGAACCCTTTGACTTTAGACAAGAAGAAGATATGAATAAAAAGGAAAAAGGCATAAGGTCAAGGATTAACCTTATAAAATTCCATGAAGTTGAGAATGACAATGAAATCAACATCGTCAGTCAACATTTGGTGCACTGAAAGAGGTGTCAGCCATGTGATCTTTTGACCCTCAACTCCAGCCTGCATAAATAAGCAAACATGTAAAATCAAAAAAATTATCCAACCTTACGTAATTTGTGAGTTATTTTAAAATTAATACCAAATTTTGTGAAGAGAACATACAGTCCAAGAGGATATTTAACACATGAAGCATCATGTTAATGTATACTGATAACGAAAGTGCCAGTGATTCAAACATATCACCTAGCAAAATATCTATCTGAAAAAAGAAGAAATGAAGTATGACATTCATAAAACTAGTTTTCAGCTAAAAAGAGACTTAAATGAAAATTCTTTTCTGCACTTCAAATTAGTATATTATTCATATAATCACCAATTAGACTTTTTATTCATATAGGAATAAAGTCCTGCTCAGAGGATGAACAATATTAACAAATAAAAGATGGTTATTATCTAAGTAAATAGTTAGTGGTACTATATTATTCATAATTCATGACAAGTACCATTTGAAGTTCAATAAATTCAGAAACTACCATTTGATAGTTGAACTACTTTAAACTAACACGAAGATAAGTGATTTAGGGTTTGTAATATCTGTTTTAGGATATAGCAAATTAGAATATTCATAGTTACCAATCAAACCAATTTCAGCAGAGCTAAAAAAGTTTACATGCCATTTCATTTCTTTTCCAATAACTTAACAAAAACAGGTAATAAACACATCACTTACAAATGTAAAGAATTCATGGTCTTTGCTCCCCTTTTGATAGTTACCTCGTATGTCCTTTCATATAGATCTTACAGAAACAGTTCCAAAGCTTTAGCTGCATGCATTTAAACAACACAATAAGAATCACGACCAATAAGAAGAACTGACTTTCAGTAAATGCATTATAAAGTGGAAAAAGTGAGAAAACACAATAAGGTTTCAATAAAACAAGAAAGCATAACAAAGTTATGCACTCAATTAGTCACCTCTATTAATTCAGAGATAAGAGAGGATAAGTGAAAATCCGAAATTCCCATGTTGCACTTTGAAGCACTTTTGGAGGACTTTGATACTGAAAACTGGTTTTGATAACCTAAACTTAAGGATGTGAAAGCTTATAAGCATGGAAGAAATTAATAAGTTGAAGTATTAAAGCACAAGAAATATATTGGAAGATAAAACATTCAACTGTCATGTCCTCAAGTCTTCTGTCTTGAAGGCATCAACGCCAACTTCTTCTGCCACACTCAACAAAAGACCTTTCATCTGAAACTGACTCCATATTTAGTAGAATCATTTGATATATATATTTTGTTAACCATATAATAGAATCATTTCATTGCATATACAGATTCTCATATGTATGAGTACCATACTTGATAGAAATGATTAAAGAATCAGAGACCTTACACTTGTCGATTGAAGTTCTACTGTAGGTGAATCCTCGTTCTCCTAACATACAAACATGAAAATTCAGCTGCTTCAGACATCGGTGTGTTTAAATTGTATATATGGATAACAGATTATGGAGTTGTAATACCTCAATCAACAAAGTCTTTCGTGTCTTCACTGCTTGTAATGCATTAAATCACCTCACAGCTTGCTGTCTTCACTGAGTTCTAGTTTTGGGCTCTCTCACACTTATACTTTTGCAGCAGCAAAGACACACAAAAATAAATAATTTTTTTCATTTTACTACAAACTAAATGAAAACTAAAATTATTATATAATATACTCCTGAACTGAAGCTCTCACCTCACCTGAAACAAGTAAAATATGAAAACAAATACATAGTGACTAGTGAACGAAGATATAAATACATGAACTGAAATCGCATAGACCTCATCTCATCCAAATCATGAGAAGTAACTGAGCCCCACCAGACACCGACAGTGAAACCATATATTGTATGGTGATTCATGCATCTACGTGGAAGAAAATCTAAAAAATTGAGAAAATATCTATAGAAAGGACTTGAACTACGAGACTTACCGTAATCTTAGACAAAAATAAATAAAATCTTAAAGATAGATCTGAGATGAAAGGGGTGGGGGAGACGAAGATAGGCAGATTAGAGATGAAGAGAGGCAGATCTGAGATGAATAGAGGCAGAACTGAGGTGAGAGGGGCGAGAGAGACGAAGAGAGGTAGATTTGAGATGAGAGAGGCAATGGAGGAGAAGAATGGTAGATTTGAGATGTGAAAGGTGACGGAGACGAAGAAGAGGCAGAACTAAGATGAGAAAGGTGTGGGAGATGAAGTGAGACAGATCTGAGACAAGAGATGTGAGGGAGACAATGGCACTGACTTGCTGTGAGAGAGAGGATCTGGAGAAGAATCAAGAGAGAGAAGGACCAGAGCTTATGAAAATCTAAGAGGAATCGAGAGAGAGAAACATCGATTTGAGCTTCTATCTGAAAATTAACGATTTGAGTTCTGAGAGAGCTCGAAGGAAACAACGCTTAAGTCTCAAATTACCTCATCTCCAATATTTTTTAAGTACCGCTTTTGCTTAATTAGGCTCCCGCTTTTTTTTTTACTTTTAACCATAATTATTTTTACAAGATTCTTAATAAATCTTGTTGTTTTGAGTTTTTAACAAGATGAGACTATAAACCCTGTATTTAAATCTTACTGAATGTCATATTTCTTGTAGTGCCTTTCGATCATTGTGGTTATAAAAGTACTCACCTATATAGTCTTTGGAGCATAGCCAACAAATATATATACTTCAGACCTTGAATCTAACCTTCTAGTCTTGGGTCTAAGAATAGGAACTAGAGACCCTCATATATGGAAATGGCACAAACTAAGTTTAGAGCCATTCTATAACTCTAAAGATGTCTTACTTATAGACTTAGAAGGCACTATATTCACAATGTAAATTATCGTTTGAAGTGCATGTCCTCAAAATGTGAGTGGTAGTGATGAGTAGCTTTGTATAGACCTGACCATATCTAATAGGGTTTGGTTTCTCCTTTCTGAAATATCATTTTTCTATGGCATTCCACGTGTTATTAGTTGGGATAGAATGTCATACTCCAACATGTAATCCTTGAATTTTAAATTCAAGTATTCACCACATCGATCTGATCTAAGTGTTTTCAATGCTTTACCTAATTGATTTTAAGCTTTAGTTTTGAAGTCCTTAAACTTTCCAAAAAATTTAGACTTTCTATGTGTTAGGTAAGTATAACCATATCTAGAGTAATCATAAATAAAAGTGACAAATTACTTATACCTAATTCTAGCTTGTGCATCGATCGATACACATACATCACTATGTACTAGCTCAAGTGGTTCATTGGCTCTTTGACCATTGCCTGTGAAATGTCTCTTGGTCATTTTTCGCTCTTGCTGTTTATATAAAGATTTACTACACATCAATTCGATGCTCATATGAAGATCAGTCTGAATCCTAAGTAGTCATGAACTCCTATGTATGTCTATTAGATCTTTTGATTCACTCGTTAAGGTCTGTTTGTTAATTAGGTTAGTGACTTTTATTTTGGAGATTCAGTGATGTGGATGAGTGAGAACATGATCTTACAAGATTCAGAATCTAAGCTTTCTTAACGGATCGTATATTGGTTCCCCTAAGTGTTAATTCTGGAACTGAATGGTTATTGAACTTAAATTTATAATAAGATTATAAATTAGCCATTCACTAGTGGATTAACGGTACTTAAAGATTAAGAGGTAGTTAGAAGGGTAAAATGATAAATTTGACCAGTTTTAATTTATGAACCAATAATTGAAGGACATAACTATATGAAATGATTATGCTAGTGGACTACATGCGAATACTCAATAAATATATTCTATAATTTCTAAGAGTGTAATTTCATATTTATAGTGGAGTAATAATAGAATTAATAAATAAGATTATTTAATTAAAGAGTTTAATCAATAATCTTATTTATTGGAGCTTAGGATTATAGATCCATGGTCCCCAAGTCATCTCTATACTACGCTGCCTAAAGTATGAGTATTCCAGGACATGAGAAAATGACTGACTTGTGAAATGAATTTTTATTCTGAGCCAAATATATAATTATGAGAGAATTGTGTTTGATTAATTAATTAAGAATAAATTAATTCAATTATTTATATATTTAAATATAATTTTTAGAAATTATATATATATATTATCAATTTGTTTTATAATTATCGATATGTGAAATAGAATATCTAATTTACAAAATTAGATACTTAAATTATTATTAGATAATAATTTAAATCAACTAAATTTGTTATTTGTGAAATAACAGATAAGTTAGTTGATAGGGATAATCAGATTTGTTAATTTACAATTAATTAATATCTAGATAGTTATCTTATTAAAATAAATATTTAATTCACAGTAATTGCCACGTGTCAATCACTGATAGGGTATAATAAATTGACATTGACTACTGTGGTTCCACGTGACACTACAGTAGTGAGTGTGCAACACTAGTGTGCCACATGCTACTACAGTTGTGCACAATTTCAGTGGATCCCACTGCAATTGGTAATTTTATAATTAAATATTATTTCAGTTTAAACCTAAAAATCCGATATATATATATAATATTATTCTAATGCCCTAAGTTGTTGAAAAAATAGGAGAGAATCAGTTGATCAGATCATCAGTTCGTCAATCATGAGTTGAATTGAGAACACGATTGGTGCCAGAGAGATTTTTTTATGATTAAACGTTAATCAAATCTCTAAAAGAATAAGCATCACGTTCTTTAAGATAATTGTCGCACTAAAGTCATTCTAAGTAAATCTCTAGATATCATGTGTTGAGAACATTTAGAGACAGAAAAAGTGTCTTGCAATATTCTACATGCCGACACACATCTTAGTGCGTCAAGGATTAAATTGGAAGATCTTGATGTTGATCTCAGAATCTACTGATCATTAGAACAATTTCGTGGGAATGGATGATGGATCGATTTTTGCAAAGGATACTTGATATAGACTACAAGAAGTATATGATTCCTAACCTTGTATGTTGTAGATTTAACTTAAAAATATATAATGGACCCTGACTGATTGAAAAACAGTTTTCAATAAAAAAATTTATTTGATTATCGTGGCGTTGCGCAAGTTTTTTTATTAAAAGATTCAATATTTATTTAAAGTTTAATTTTTTAAAAGGCCACGCTCCTTCACGCTTCGGCCGCGCACGCGCCGCGACGACCAACAAGTGATATCAGAGCGTTCTTTACATATTTATATGTTAAATGTTGTGTGAGTTTTCTTGCATTATTCATATAATATGATATATGTATGATGATGGATAGTTACATTGTTAGAATGTATAAAAAATAAGTGATCGTTAATTGTATGGTGATTATTGAGTTATGATTTGTTTTAATATTTTTTAGATCTTGTGTAAGCTGAATTGAGGAGTCAAATTTTTTATAATTTTATTTTGAATATTATTGTAATTATTTTGAACGCGAGAAGATGGAGAACGCACGAGACGAATCGCAGAAATTTACCATTTACGTGAAAACATTGTTCATCCATGAAAATATTGTTCACGCTGGATTTAATAATAATATGTAATCTCTAAGAGTGCAATTCCATATTTATAGTGTAGTAATAATGAAATTAATAAATAAAATTATTTAATTAAAAAATTTAATTAATAATTTGATTTATTGGAGTTTAGGATTATAGGTGTTTGGTC
>QANY01005226.1:170695-247448 GCA_003255025.1 Datisca glomerata | reverse complement strand
TGCTAATACCTTCCCTACACACAAACGACTCCCGAATCAACTTTGAGTTTTCGTAGACCAAAAAATTTTCATCTTAAAATTGGGTGATCAGTCACACCTTAAAATGATTGGTGGCGACTCTAAATTTTTTTTTCCTAAAACAAAAATGAAATTTTTTAATCGCCGCTCCGCGTCGCACGCACGTTGCGACAATGTAAAAGAAAAGGTAGGCATAAAATTGATTTTTTAAAATATGCAATCACCAATAATTCATATAATTATTCCTAAATTTATGAAATATTTAAAAGATGGTTTTTAAGTAGAAAAATATTATTTTTAAAAGTCATATTTTAACCGTGATCTATAAATTTACAAGACTGAATTAATTTTGTGAAAAAAGAAATATCACATACTAATTTTTTAAAAACGTATTTTAACTATTATTTTTTAATAGATAATTTAGAGCGTAAGTACATAATTGAAAAAAATATTAAAGAGTATGTAAAAGAAAAAGTAGGCATAAATTGGGAGATAATTTAACAAAATTTTGAATTAAAATAACAAACAAAATTTTCACTAAAATCGAGGTATATCAACAAATTTCATCCTTAAATAAAATAAATTGATAATGGATATAATAATGACATTTTAGACAACTAATAATTTTTTAAATTACACAAACTAAAAAATATCATTTATTTACTACTATATTTTTTAACTTAGTATCAAGAAAATGATCTATATACTAAAATTATGAAAGATTTAGCTACAGTTGAAGGGAACCATTACATCCTTAGTAGTCGATTTGAGATTTGATCATTAACACATGGTCTGAAGTCCAAGGCGGATTTGCATGGCTTAAAAGACTCAAATAAGACAATTGAAGTTGATTGATTGATAAATACTTTGTTAAAGTTAGCTCGATTGATGGAGGACATGACTGTTTTTCCTTATCACGAGCGTAAATTAACAGAGATTTGCGAGCGTAAATTTTTTTGACAATTTCGTGTTTCTTCAGAATTAATAGATATATGGATAAGAGAATAAAGTGTTGAGAAAATTACAAATTTCCAAACCTTCCAAAAAAAAAATCTGTGATGTGTAATTGAACAAACTATAAAGTGGACTTGAGACATTATTTAAAGGGGCTTGAGCAAATTGTTTCAAATGCTCAAGAAATAATAGGATCTCTGTTATATACTCTTTTGCTTATTAAAACTTCCATTGCAGTTATTGGGTGGAATTTGAAGCCTTCTAATTTCTCTTCCATAAAAACCATCTTCAAAGGTAGAAATTAACATTTGGGAAGATCTTTAGGAGGTGGTAGAAGTGATTGGTTTGGCCCTTTCCCATTGTCCACCAAGAATGCCATCTTTAGCCCCCATGTTGTGTGCACTTCCAAATGACAATGCATGAACCAAACTCCTGTCAATCACATTGTGATATGAGTTGCAATTAAAATAACTTTCATCAAAACTGTTTTTTATTTAAATACATAAAAGGGCAATTGGGGAGAATTTTTTTACCAGGGTTATCAGCCCGGAATCTGATGGCTGTCCAACCACCGGATGGAACTCCAACGGTGTTCCTCTCGACAGGATCAACGACATTGAATTTCTTAGGATCCGTCTTTGGATTATAATTCCCAATTCCTCTTCCAACAACAAAGAAATTAAACCCATGAAGATGGATCGGATGATTCTCCGGGGCTATAATCCCAGTGTCTTGCAAAACAAGTTCAACTGTGGAATTGTATTTCAGCCTATATAACTTTGTCCCGTTTCTCGTCTGTAAATTCACCGGTCCATTACCCGAATAGTTAAAAGCATGAGGTGGGTTGCCCGGAAAATCAGTGGTAAAGACGCCATTGACGTTGAAATAGTGAGCTTGAAGTAAAGCTGTGGTGGGCATAACGAAAGTGACATTATTGATACTAGCCACCACTCTGCTTCCATTACCGGCTCTGCAACTAGGACAGGGGTTGACTCCAAGTCCTACGGTGAAGAAAAGGTTATGGTCGATTTTCAATGGGACCTTTGCTGGGAATTTTAGGGAATTAAGGCTTTTGAGAGAGGTAAGGAAGTTGTTGGCGATTTGGGTTGCGTTTTGAGGAGGTGGGGTGGTGAGAGTTGTGGGGGTGTTGGATAATGTGCCGGAATAGTGTAGAGTAGCGGTGGCAGTCTTGTTATCGACGGCGATCGGAGCATCCATGAATGGGGAGGCAGCAACCAAGTATTTGCCGGAGTTTTGATCGGCGGTGACGAGGGCATTGGTGGTTTGGCCTGGAGCTATGACGATTGTGTCTGTTTTGAATGGCTTGACATAGGTGGCATCAACTTCTACTATAGTGAGCTTGTGGCCAGCAATCTTGAAGAAGAGCTCCTCATTGAGTGCAGCATTGATTATTCGAAGTAAGTAGGTTTGACCACTCTGGACAGGCAATGTGAAGCCTCCTATAGTAAAACAAGAAGGGTCTTTAGGACTTGCACTTGCATGATAGGGGTTTGTGTCAATATCATATGAGAGGCTATTCTAGGTTACTGTTAATAGTAAGGTATTAAGAAAAGATAGAAAGGGAGAATGGAGAGAGAGAGAGAAACTTTTCTTATTTTTATGACCCCCCCCCCCCCCCCCCCCCNTTCCCCCCCCCCCCCCCCCCCGGCTCCTAGTATCTTACTCTTAAAGGTAACTTAGAAATTTCCTACAATGAGTTATGATTGTTAAAATTTTAACTGCCAAAGTAGAATTTTTCCACAATGAGTTATGATTGTTAAAATTTTAACTGCCAAAGTAGAATTTTTCCACAATGAGTTATGAATATTAACTTTTCAACTAACGTAAAACTTAAACGACACAAAATTGTAGAATCGTAGATAGATCCCTCATGTTCTTTTTTAGAACATAAAATTATCTGTTAAAAAAATTTGAGCCCTAGAATGAAAAAGGAATGGCCAAGGTCTAACTAAAAACGAACATAAAATTGTGACGTTGTAGCTTTTCGCAACAATTTAGACATAATCTCCTCCTATTTGTCCATTAGAATTTAATTATTTGAATGGAAGTACCCTGTGAAGGACAATTTGAGATTGGTCCTGGATGGCCATTGATTGTGTGAGCATCTGAGACATTTGGTGCTGAACCTGATTTCATTGCTTCATTAATCACAGCTTCAGTATCTGATTTCCACCACTCAGCTGCAAAAGTTTCACAATTCTTTTAAAGTTGTGCATCTTAGAATCTTAATCGTGAAGGAAAATGAGAGTTTGTTGTTTTAGCTCACCTAATATAACTACTACTTCTTTGTGGGGTTTGGGGAACGGATAAGGCACACCAAGCTTAGGCAAGATAACAATGGCACCATGGACCGTTGCCCTTAGCCAAAGAATATGTGCATGCCAAAGAAGTGTGCCTCTTTGGCCAGTTAAGGTGAAGTTGTACACATAGTTTTGCTCAGGTTGGATTGGACATTGTGTAATGTATGCCGGTCCATCTGCCCATCCGGTTTGGAGTTGACGGATTCCATGCCTGTCCAAATTACAAAAAATAACATTATTCATGTTTTTTTCCTCGGACATTGATTAAAACAATTTATATATAGATGAGTTAGCAGTTTATGAAGCTAACCAGTGGATGGAAACGTTATATTTGACGTGGTTGACAACCTTGACTAGCACTGTATCGTCCTCTCTAGCGTAGAGTGTAGGCCCCGGGAACTGCCCGTTGACGGTGACTGCGGGCTTAGTCAAGCATAGCTTGGTGGTGTTCTTCAAAACCACCTGCAAACAATTGTTCATCAGGCAAGGTCAAACTCTTTCAAAGACGATCATACTAACAAATGAATCGAACTTTTTTTTATCACAACTCAAACAAGAAAAAACATTAACGAATTTTGTATAACAGGAGCTTAAATGTACAAATTTTAATTTGTAGGGGAAAAATTGTATAGCAGTGTGATTGTAAAACAATTAAAGTGCGTAGCAAAGCATAAACTTACATTAAACTTATAGTGACGAATTCTGCATTCAACCAAAGCAGGAAAAAGGCATGCAACAAGAACAAGAACTCGAACCCACGAGTCCATTTCTTTCTATACCTCTCTTCTAATCTCTCTCTCTCTCTCTCTCTCTCTCTCTCTCTCTCTCTCTCTCTAGTTTGGTTGAATGTGTTCTTGTTTTCTGTTGTAGCTTGTTATATTCAGGTATGACTGGGCAACGGAACCTTATATAAGCACTGCAGCATTGTGGGTTTTCCTTGGTTAGGTGAGTGAAGCAATTCTTGAGAAACAAGGTTTCTTAGCAAAAACTAAGTGTTTATTTCCCCCCTTATGATATCTTACAATTTACATAAAGTTGGTTTGTTTAATTCACCAATTTGGTTTTCTAAGTTAAGTTTTCAATTTAATCTCTTAATTTTTTGGTTGGTCGATTAGGCATTTTTTGTAATTAAAATATGTAAAATTTTGTACCTTAACTTAATTTTAATTTTTTTTAATTAAACTCTACTGAACAACTCAGACTTTTGGGCCACATTTATAAGAGAGGACGAAAAAATGATATGGCCACGATAATAGTATTTTCTAAACAGTATATTCAAGTCACACAAACTCTTGTCGTTTATTAGTATTATGAAAAAAAAAATGTCAGTTTTTAATGTTTAATCTGGGAAAAGGTTATTTTCAAAGTTTATTAAAAGTCAGCTATATCTAAACAAAGGAAATGATGGCCGGAAGTGATACTAGGAAACTTAAATAATGTATAATGTATATATAGATCATATTTCGTTTGTTTTCAATATGGGGCAATATTGAATTAAAAGCATTAGAAAGTTGTTTTTGTAAATATTTAATTCTTTTTTAATTGTAACTTTTGATTATATTTAGAACATGGATTCTAACTGAAGAAATAAGTTGATAAAAATAGGTTGAATTTTGAGGTAATAGTAAAGAAGATTTACAAAAACAACTTTCTAATGAATGGTAGAAGTGTGAAGGATGCTTAGAGAACAAAAATAATGAATGGTTGAGAAATGGCTTTCAAGGTCATACATCTGATAGCTGCCCTCAACAGGCTGTGGGAATTGAAAGACATATATGATCATTATCATGTTTGAAAGCAAAAGATTAAAACCAACGGTGGGTAAACACCTTAATTCACATCATCAACCTCCTCTTCTACCTTATCTAATTTCATTTATAATCGAGTTGTAATAATTTTGATTAGAGATCAAAAGATTAATCTCCAAATTATGTGGGGCTTAATCAGGATTGTTAATGCCTGATTAGTAAGGTCAATTGTAATTTTAGTTACGTTTAAAGAGTGTTTTTTTTCTAGATGGTAGATTTAATTTCACTTTCATTTGGGTAGGAGCTCAAGTGCTGAAGAAGTGGAATAATAAGGTCAAAAGTGTTTGTCTTGATCACATGCTTCTGATTTTGACAAAGGTCCTTTCCCTCACCATTTTTTGGTCTCCAAAATATGCCTTTCATTTTATGCACATTTCCATATAAATTACTTGGTAATCAAAGAATAAATAAATAATCCTCTTTCGAATGGAAAATAATGTTGATGATGATGGTAGCCGTTAAATAAGACAATATTATCACTGTTTTACAATCGCATATATTGCACAATTTTTTTAAGCCAATTTAGTACATGCACTTTAAAATTTACAATTAGAATTTCGCTTTTAAAAAAATTCACCAAAATAGCGAATCTAGCACAAAATTTATATGCTTTTTATCCAACATGATTAGTATTTCTAATGAGTTTACTATCTGCTAAAATTCATGTGATATTTCAGGTTGATTGAATATCGATATGACAAATATATAACTAACCAGCTCTTGAATTTCAATTCGAGTCAGTGAATACATAATTTTTTAGGTTTATCTCAGAATAGGTTTTGAAATCGAACTAACTGCTTTGTTTTTAGGTGGAGACAGCTTTGAGCTCAATAAATTTTATGGAACGTGATATCTAATTACAAAAACTTTTAAGATGAAATCCTAGATTCGCTAAAATTTTGTTCAATGGACACAAATTCGAAATATTTTATGGCCGTGTTCGTTTCGTGGTATTCTTAATTGTAAATTTCTTATATTAATTTAATCAAAATTAATTTTATCAAATTTTAGTTTAGTCTTATAATTTAGTTAACTATTAATTATGGGTGTTCACAGTTTCGGGCAAAACTGAACCGAACCGTGAATACAAAAGAACCGAAACGAACCGTGAGTTTCAGTTTGGTTCGATTCAGTTCTTCATTTCGATATTATTAATTAAAATAATTTTTTAATAATATTATTGAAAAAACAAATATAAAATTAAAGTTTTGCTTCGGTTCAATTTTATAAGAAACTATATATAAAAATAAAAAAATCATATCAATTTAAAGTTTCGGTTCGGTTCGGTTCGAAAACCACCAAATTCTGAACTGAACCAAAATTTCAGTTCGGTGATTTTTCTAAACCGAACCGAACATACATAAAGAACCGACCATTTATGGTTCGGTTCGGCTCGATTTTGAACACCTCTACTATTAATCAAAGATGGTTAATGTCAAAATTGCACATCAAATTTATTTGCATGATATAACTAAAAAGATATTTAAGTAACTTCTTACCGTTGAAACTTCCCTGAAACTTTATGTCAAATCCATTTTTGAATCACTTTTTCTTGGGGTTAATCAGGCTCTCTTTTCCCATGCATTTCTCAGGGCCTTCTGTGTGTCGTGCCACATTCTAGATTATCTGAATGCTTACACTGGATGGAATGCTCTTAGCAATTCACAAAAAATTATAAGAAAAGTTAACCTACACCAAATATAACAATCGTAAATCGTCAACCATCATTTCATAGATTACTTGTAAATCATCGGCCATCATTTCATAGATTATCGTGCACAACCAAACATGACAATCATATTTTACCATCAATTCAATTATCACTAATTAAATTATCACCAATTCAATTACGATGATTATTCTAAATTACACGAATCAAACGACCTCAAATGTACACGGCGTTTCCACAACCAAAAATAAAAAATTATTCTGAAATATTAGTCTTGGTAGTCACGGGTGTTGTGTTTTGAAAGGTCGATCCATAACACTTGTGAGCTACTCCACTCAACGGGAAAATAACAAAAAAGACAAATTTCAAGGACATAATTAAGAAAAAAAGTTATAGAAATGAACAGAATAGTCTACACGATGACTACAAGAGCATCATGTATATTTTGTGATCTTATGTTTGCTTAGAATTTTCTACAGGTTATGACTTCATCGAAGATGCAACTAAGATACGTCCATGACGTTAACAAAATTTCAAAAGCAAGGGTCAATGCAAAGTGCAATACCCACTACATGGAGGTTATCAAGACCAAGCTGACAGCTCTTCAACTATCCCTATTTAGGGAGACATGCTTTGGCCATCTCTTTGATCTCCCAACCTTAGAGTTTTCAGCAATTGTCTGCCACCAGGTGCTGGTCAGGGAGGCCAAATATGTCAATGACTGAGGAGGAAATTTGGTTTCTTGTCAATGAGAAACCATTGTGCTTTTCCAAGAAGGATTTCTCGTTGATGACCGAACTAAAGTTCTGTGAAGTCCGGAATGATAAGAAGACCCGTGGCCCCAATAGACTCTCTGACTGTACTTCCCTAAAGCCTAATCAATAACCATGGCTGAGTTGGAAGAGATGTTTAAAAACTCCGAATATATGTCAGGTTCTGATGGGGTCAAGATGGTTCTGATTTATATGCTAGAGCATTTTCTGTTGAGGAAGGAGAACCGTACCCTAATTGAGAAGAGATGGTTGGTTTTGGTTGACAACATTGAAGCTTTCAACCAATATCCGTAGGGAGAGATATCTTTCTACAAAAGAATGAAAGCATTATTAGCCGTCAAGAATACAAAGGCTATTTTTTGTGATCTTAAAGATATGAAAAAAAACAAAAAAAAACACACAGAAATCTCAAGCTGTTGTTCTTGGATATTCACTCAATGGATGTTCATTTGCCTTCCAGGTACAATTTATATAATTTTATGTAGTGATGTATTAAATTATTTATGTACTGAATATTGAATTACTCTCTTTTGTTTAAATATAAATTAGTATATGTCAATTATGTTGACAAGTTAATTTATATTACTTTCACATATACTAATTTACATTTATTGCATTTTTAGTTGACAGTTCTTTCCTGGGTCCCTACTGAGAAGGAAGAAGAAAAAAACTTATGGAGATCAGTAACTGGAGAGAAAGTATGTTAAAAATCATTTTCTACTTGAACACGGACCTCATGTAGTCATCATGTAGGCTACGCGATGATTATAATGACCTCATGTAGTTATCATATAGTCTACACAATGGTTACACTGATCTCGTGTAGTCTACATGATGGCTACACTGATCTCGTGTGGTCATCGTGTAGATCAGTGTAACCATCGTGTAGTCTACACGGTGACTACACGATATCCATGTAACCAATCGTGAGTCATATTTTTTCTAATTTTGTCTGCTTAATATTACATGTTTTTTCAGTCGACGCCTCCTCAGTCACCCTTCTAATAGATTAAACTTTATGACATTATTAAATAACAAACACACATATTTTTATTTTTATATTTAATTTAAGTCTATAAAGATCATTATTTATATTTAAGTTGCTTGGTCATCCTGTTATGATAGAGAAATTAGATTTTTGCACATTTGTCGGTTGTGGCTAATTTGCCCACAACGTTTGCACTTCCTCCTCACTACTCCCTCACCTCTAGAAGAAATTCTCTCTATCCCAGGTCTGCTAATTTCACACCTCGTTACAGGTGGCGATACCACATTTTCATTAACCTTCTCGCTGATGACCCAATTTGTTTGATTTTCGAGAGAATGTATTGTTTCCGCATAAGCAACAATTAGAGCCTCATTTTTATGGAACCTCGAACACATATTGTATGCGCAAATAGTGCGCTGCCGACATACAACCAACGTATACTTGCATAGAATTTGATCGAGATCAAATTCTCTACACGTGCGAGTCTTAAGATGCAAGTTTACCATCGCTTCTCTACTCCCACCCGCGACACAAAACTCGTGGATGTCAAAAGCAAACAATGATAGTGTACGTGATGCTATATACTTCTTATCAAGCTCAGTCTTAACCCAATTTGTCATATGCGAGGTGATTTGACAGGCAGTAGTCCATCGTTCATAGAACCACCGTTATAACATGTCACAGATATATTCTATAAGGCATGTAATTGGAAGCTTTCTAGCATCCTTCAAAATCCTATTCAAACATTACGCGATGTTTATAGTCATTATATTATATCGTCTTCCATCAAAATGAGAACGTGCCCACCTCTCAACTCCCCCACCAACACATATTGTAAGATATCTGGAAATACATCAGTAAAATGAGTAATCAACTGATCAAATTTTGATTGACGATTTCCTTTGCTGCTTTCAAAAACAGTGCGACCGCATTTTTCTTTTTATAATTTGATTTTATATTTTGGCCCATATGGAAGATGTAAGACCATGAAGCGTATTGAGAAAGACAACATGTACAACATTTAGTATATTTCTATGCCTGTCAGAAATAAACACCAAGTCTTCCAGATCACCGATTACATTGTGAATTTTACGGAAGAACCATTATCATTAATTATTATTTTCTAAATCTGCAATTCCAAATGTAATGGGATATACTTGGTGTTCCCATCCACGAATAGAGGGTGCAAGAGGCATGGAGAAATATTTAAAATGATCCTGCTCGTCAGTATCTATGTGTGTTGTTGTCCCTGAAAAATATTTAATATTACTGTATTAAAATCTGCTGAGCACATAGTGTACGTGATGTGTACACAAGGTTAGTGTAGGCAACATATAGACTACACGAGGTCCGTGTACCCATCATGTAGTATACATAATGGATACATGAGGTTAGTGTAGTACTCGTGTAGACATTATGATGGTAAAATAGTGTACATGATGACTACACGAGGTCAGTGTACCCTTTGTGTAGAGTACACAACGACTACACGTGGTCAGTGTACCCATCGTGTAGTATACACAATGGCTACACGAGGCTCTTGCAGTACTCGTGTAGACATTATGATGGTAAAATAAACAACAAGTATCTGGATTTTTTTATTCGAACATGTGACTATATGTTGGGAGCATCCTATAGTTGTCTTCAAGTGACCCTCGAACTAATTCAAAAGAATATTTCCTAGCCCTCCATGCCTTATGGTAACTTATGTTGACACCGAAATCAAGCTGAACATCTTTAATTATGTATTTTGGCCTATATATACGTCTGACAACAATGTATTTGGACCTTATAGAATGACCAATCAATGAATATGTAGCATGATGGTGATGGCATTCATGTCTCAATGCTTCAAATGTGCATGTATGTGTATTGACAAACTTTGTAACTTTGAAGTATGGACAATTTTTGAATTTCATGGCTTGTAACCTCAATTTACATGTTTTCTCAACACATACAAGTACCAATAATGACTGGTTTGACTTGAATATTCGAAACTCAAAATTTCTCCGGATGACCATCAGACAAGCAACCTTAAGCAGCTCTAGCTTTATCACTGTACAAATCATCCATATTTATTGTGTCTGATACAAGTTGATTGCTCATTGGACCTAGGACGTTGTTCATTCAAATCAGGCTGTGATGGAAATGGACAAGTGGTCTCGGGTTCAAGTCCAATATTCAAGTCTGTAATTGTTGTATGGCCGTCTTACTGATGGCTTCATCAAGGTCATCTCCACAGATTGCATCATCATACGCCCCCTGATCAAATCATTATCATCATCTCCATCAACATCCTCATTCTCAAAAACATCATAATCGTCATGACAAAAAGCATCATCATAATGATAGTTCCTTTCAAAATGATCAACACTCTCAAAGCGATGAATGCTTTCATGTAGATGTTGTCGTGACATTTGTGTTTCAGGAACCCAATTTTGATAAAACCCTGTAGTTTCAGGAACCCGAGGTTGTTGTGAGATTGTGGTTTGAGGAACCGAGCTTTGAGATGGAAACAATTTTGGTTTGGTACTTATAAATAATGGATTTCTAAGTGATTCTGATCTATTCTCATTAACAAAGAACTGTAAATATCTATATTTTAAAATTTCAGCAGGAAGGCAAGAGACATGACTTCTATAAAGAAATTTGATGAACATATCATACTTTGAGGGTCTATGTGGAGTTCTTCATGCAATATACCAAATAGGTTCGTGGTAAGTGCAATTAGTTGATATCTCCAATAATTTAGTCTTCTCTCCACTAAAAGACCATGTTGTACATTTTCACCCAATCTCCATCATGGCTTACAAAAATTTGAATTTCAGACATATCTGTATATACATCAATGAAGGAAGTCAGTACAAGAAGAATACATAATGAAATGAAATATTACACGATGATCGTGTAGTGTACACGAGGCTTTCAAGGGCATCGTGTATTCATCATGTAGTGTACATGAGGCCTTCACGAACATCGTGTAGTCATCGTGTACTATGCACTACACGATGATCGTGTAGACCTTGTGTACTATAATAGGTCCTACACGATGACTACACGATGATCGTGTAGTGTAATCGTGTAGTGTATATGAGTGTACCACATGATGACCGTGTAGTGTAATCGTGTACTATACACGAGGACTACACGATGATCATGTAGTTCCATCGTGTAGTGTACATGAGGACTACACGACGATCGTGTAGTGTACGCGAGGAGTACACGATCATCATGTACACTACACGCTGATCATGTAGTGTAATAGATGCTACACGATGCTCATGAACTATTGAAGAAGTTCCTGATACTGTACACGATGATTGTGCAGTGTACACGATGATCGTGTAGTGTACACGAAGATCGTGTACCCTATGTGGAGTCTACACGATGACTACACGAGGCTCGTGTAATACTCATGTAGACCTCGTTTAACACTACACCATCATCTTGTAGGGATCTTGTACAATAAATGAATTTCAAACAATGTTTCAAAAAGAAAAAAATAAATAAATATTTTCAGAAAACTCATGAACATGAAAAACCCATGAAAATTTAAGCTTTCCAAAAAGAAGAAAACAAAACTTATACAGGTTCTAGAGAGAAGAACAAATAATCCTTTACTGTTACAGGAAGAAGGAAGAAGACGAAAAAGAAAACGAAGAGGCAAATGAAGAAGAAAACGAAGAAGTAGAAAAAATGAAAAACGAAGAAGGAGAAATGGATGGACATGGAGGTTTTGAGTGTAAGTGAGTAGACTATGACATTTGATTGACCAGCTTAAGAGCAATGAGAAAAAAAATAAAAGAATTGAAGGAAAAATGGATCATGTGTCAAGGTAAGTAAAAATTAATGTAAAAATTGATTTCTACAAAATAAGTATATGAGTTTTCTTTATAAAAAAACCCTATTTTTTTTCTCTAAAGAGAGTATAGTCAATTAGAAGTTTAAATTGAAATCACCCAATACCCACTACCCATTTGTTAAAAATCACCCAGTATCCGTACTCATTGGTTAAAAATGGGTTAGAAATCACCCACTATCTAGTTACCCATTTGGTTAAAAATCCTGATGATCATTCAAATAACCCGTCTTTGCCCAAAATCAAAATTATCCAATATTTTTTCTTTCTTTTATTTTTCATAAAGTTCCCAGCTTTTCTATCTCCCTTAATTTCATTAACATAGAGCAGATGAAATGAAAAAGTATTGGACCTCTTTAGCTTCTCTACTGGGTGTTTTAGCCATCTCTGAGACATTGCTTAATACCGTTTTCGGAGCTCCATTTTGGCGTTGTTAAACTCTTCAACCAGATCAATAGGAGCCCTCTCAATAGAGCAATCAACTTTGTGTTTCAGGGTATATACCCACCTACAAGCAATCGTACATTTGCCTCTTGGTAACGTGATCAGTTCACAAGTTTCATCCTTCTTTTAAAGTTTTTTTTTTTCAACAAGCAGATACCCTCTCTCTTAGATTATATTGTCGAAATACAAAAAAACTCCATTAAATTCTTGATGGAATCGGAGTTTTACGAATTCCTCCATAATTTGATTCCAAAATAGATAGTGTTGTACAAGAATGCAGAAAAAGAATGCTCCAAGAATGCTTGGCTCCTGATTTCTTGATTTCGTAAATCAAGAGTATGTGTTTCATGGATGCGTTGTGTAGGTTTCCTCCGTGCATGCAATTACCTTACGCTCAACTTTCTACGTGTCACCAAAGGTGATATCCACTCACCACCAATCTCATCCTACGTCTCTCTGACCTACGTCTGGCTATCTACGTGTTCTCTTTCTACGCCTTACCTTCTACGTATTTGTTTCTCCTGCTGATTTGTTTTGGTCAGCTCATCGATCCGGTGCTGGGAAATCTGATTGTTTACTCTGATGAAGCTTGTGACGGTGAGGTTTTGGTGGCCAGCCTTATAAAGCCACAGGGACCATGAAGATCCTATGTTGGAATTGTCAAGGGTTGGGTCCTCCCTTGACAATTCAAGCTTTAAAGGATGCCATTATAGTGTATAGACCTGTTCTCATTTGCCTTATTGAGACTAAAACGAAAAGCAATAAGATAGACAGTTTGTGTAGAAGATTACATTTTGATTTTTCTCATTTTGTCAATCCTATTGGTCTTTCTGGTGGGATGGCTAGTCCTTGGAAATGTAACCTCAACATTTTGACTATCACTAATACAAACAATGTGATTGATTACTCGACTGTTTCTTTTGGGAGATTCACATTTGTTTATGGTAGTAGAAAGGAGCAGGATAGATGGTCTGAGTTTAATTCTATTTCTGATTCTAATACTGGTCTTAATAACTCATGGATGATTATGGGTGATTTTAATGAGATGCTTGTTAAAGAAGAGAAATTTGGTGGTTGGAGTTTTGATTATTCTAGGGCAAGGAAATTCAGAAACTTTCTGAATAGATGTGAGGTCTGTGATATTCATGCTAAATGGTGCTATTTTACTTGGAGAAATGGTAGGGATGGTAGTGAGTTCATCTAATAAAGACTTGATCGAGTTCTTATGAACCCTGCTGCTATAAATATTTTCCCTCATTGTGAAGTTTTTGTACCACCAAATGTTGGCTCGGACCACAATATGCTTATTGTGGATTTACTAGGAGTAAAGTATGGCAGAAGAAAAGGCTTTTGGTTTGAAAAGAAGTGGATGTGTGAAGAGAAATATGAAGAAATAGTTCTTGCAGGAGGAGACTGTATTGGGGATGACAGAGGCATGCATAACTTGATAGCCAAGCTAAAAAGTTGCAAATCAAGCTTATCCAATTGAAGTAAAAATGTGAGAGGTAACCCTTAGCAGGAAATCAAGTGTATTAAGAAGAAATTGGAGAAGCTTAAAGATGATATTAAGTTTAATTGGGTAGAGGAGTAGAATCTAAAAACTAGACTAGCTTCTATTTGGAAAAAAGAGGAGCTATTTTGGGGTCAAAGAGCAAAACTGAATTGGCTTAAGGAGGGTGTTAAGAATACTAAATTCGTTCACAAGGCAGTGACTAAAAGGAGACCTCAGAACTATATTGGTAGAATAAAGGATGCTAATGACCGCTGGACTGAAGATGTGAGTCAAATTACTAATATCTTCAAGGAGTTCTATTCTGATATTTTTAGAGCTGAAGTTACCTCTGATTCTGATTGGGTTCTCAGCCATTGTATCAATACCGTTGGGGACATGGATGATGAAGAGTTACCACTGATACTGCTCTAAAGGAGATTAAGAAGGCTGTTTTCTTTTGTTGATAAGGCCCCAGGCCCTGAGGGTCTCCTAGGGGTCTTTTTTCAGAATCATTGGGACTATGTTGGTGGTGACCTGCAGATGGCAATTTCTGATTTTTTTCATAACTGTTATATGCCGGATACTATGAATGAGACTAATATCGTTCTCATTCCTAAAACCAAACAACCAGAGTACCCTTCCCAATTCAGACCAATTGCCTTGTGTAATTTTACCTACAAGATTGTTTCAAAAATTTTGGTTAACAGACTAAAACTTATTCTAGATGGGATTATCTCTAACAGTCAAGGAGCTTTTATTTCCAACAGACATATTCAAGACAATATTATGGTGGCTTAGGAGGTTTTCTTTCACATAAAAAAGAAGTAGAAAGGCAGAAAAGGTATTATGGCTTTTAAGACTGACATGATCTAGGCATATGACAGAAGTGGTTGGGGTTTCCTGAAGAGATTACTCCTAAAACTGGGATTTTCTGCTAAATTTGTGAAATAGATTATGGTTTGTGTTTCCTCTATTAAGTATAATTTCCAAATCAATGGTAGTACTAGTTTTGTGATTAAGCCTACTAGGGGACTTAGACAAGGTGATCCTCTTATCAACTTAGCTTTTCATCCTAGTAGCTGATTGCTTATTCAGGTGTATCAATAAAAATGTTCTGGATGGCATCATTAAAGCAGTTAGAATTAAGAAGGATAGCCTCTTTTTCTGTGAAGATAACCCGTCTTTTGCTGCCTGTCTCAAGGATTGTATTACTCAATACTGTAATGCTACTGGCCAAAAGATTAGCGTAGCTAAGAGTAATGCTTGGTTCAGTAAGAATGTGCCCATACAGAAACAGATAGGTCTTGCTGACCTTACGGAGATCCTTATAGCTTCTAAATTGGGTAACTATTTAGGACTCCCAACTGATTGGCGTCATTCCAAAGCTTTTATATTTGCTATGCTGCTTGAAAAAATGGTGAGTAGGACCTCTGTTTGGCAATTCTCTCTGCTATCTCCTTAAATCAGTGGCCCAAGCCATCCCTAATTATGTTATGAGTACCTTCAAACTGCCTAAAAAAATTTGTAACAATTTACAAGCTGCTATTCTTAATTTCTGGTGGAGTAAAGGATGGGACCAGCAAGGAATGAGGTGGTTCTCTAAGCAGAAATTTCACACTAGAAAGTTGGATGGTGGCCTTGATTTTAAGGAAATGTAATCTTTCAACTTGGCTATGCTTGCAAAACAAGCTTGACATGTTCTACACAACCCAAACAGTCTTTGCTATCAAGTTCTTAAAAGCATCTATTTCCCAAATTCTGATTTTATGAACTCTCCCTGGCCCAGGACTTGTTCTTAGGCTTGGAAAAGTCTACGGTTTGGGAAGGAGATTTTGAGGAAAAAGGCTATTTGGCAGATTGGTAATGGGGTTTCTGTGAATGTATGGAATGATAAATGGTTATGCAACATTAATCTTTCTGATTTCAGGATCCATGGTGTGAGTAAGGTCTCTGATTTAATCAGATCTCTTGGTTTTTAGGATAGACCAAAGATTGAGCAGATTTTTCCTTGCTGGATTTCTAAAGAAATTTTAACCATTTTATCTATCTTGCTTATCTAGGCCTGATAGGCTTATTTGTCCTTTTAACAAGAAGGGAGATTTCTCTGTCAAATCTTGCTATCACTCTCTCTTTTCTAATAAATATAACTCTTTAGCAGTCTCTTCCTTGAGCCTCTCTTCTGATTTCTGGAAGGTAGTTTGGCGTCTTAAAGTTCCTTCTAAAATCAGAATTTATATGGAGGTTATCTCAGAATTTGCTGGCTACTAAATGCAATCTTTCCAAGAGAGGTCTCTCCTCTAATGATTTATGTCCTGTGTGCAATCTGTTTCCAGAAACAATGGAACACTTTCTCTTTGAGTATGATTGGAGTAAAAAAGTATGGTTTACCTCCCTTCTTCAGTTGAAGTGTGACCTGACCAAGGGCTTCATTGGTAACTGGATCCAAGACAAATTTATGGAATTAAAATCCAGTCCAAATGGCAATCAATTTCCCTCGTCTGTTTTCTATTTTTTGTGCTGGTTTCTGTGGAAGGGTAGGAATGACGCTACCTTTGATAAGGTTTTTGTTGATCCTTTAGTTGTGAATAATAGAGACATTCAAGCTGCTAATAATTTTTGGAAGGTTCAAGGTATGAGTGATTCCAATGGTGTTTTGTTGACTGTCAACCCAGGAAGAACCTCTTCACTGAATACAAGTGATCGGAATCAATCTGTTATTTCTTCCTCTCCTATGCGTTGGAGGCCCCCCCTCCCTTTGGCTTTCTTAAATTTAACTGTGATGCCACTTTTCTTGATTTTCCTAAGTTGGCTACTATTGGTATTATATATATAGTTAGAAATTGTTTTGGGATCCTATTTTTACGCGTGCGAAGCATGTTGATGCTGTCAGTGCTGAACATGCTGAGATTTTGGCTTTTAAAGAATGTTGTGATATTGCTAAGCATGAACGATGGGGCTGCTTTATCATACAATCAGATTGCAAGAACCTGGTGAAGTGGGTGAATGATGATAGCTATTTTGAATGGAGGTTCAAACTTTAATGGACGATCTAAAGTCCAGCTTAGCTATGTTTGAAGCTACTTTAGTAAGGTGTACTCAGGAACTACAACACTACTGCTGATGAAATTGCAAAATTTTGTTCTAGTCAGACTAGTTGTGTATTTGAGTTATCTAGTTGTCGTAATTAGCATGCGACGTGGAACGGCGATTGATAAATTATTTTGAAAAAAAAGAAGTTCGGAGTCATCGCCAATCATTTTAGGTTGTGATTGATCACTCAACAAAAATTTTGGTCTACGAAAATTAAAAGTTGGTTCGGAAGTCATTTGTGTGTGGGTAATGTATTAGCATCCTACAACACTCATTGTTGAAATGGTTACTAAATTTAATCAAATGTTATCTAAATTATATTTTAAAATAAGATTAAAGAAATTCATTTTTAAATGTCTTATTAGGTATGCTTTTTGTATCATAAAATGAATCAAACTAAATGACATTGAAAAGTGATTTTTTATTATATTAGTTTAAAATCAAGCATTATTGAAGTTATTCTCGGTATCTCAAAAATAACTTCTCAGCTCAGTAATTCGAGAAGTTTGGTATCTCAAAAAAACTCAAAGTCCGTCATAGGAATTTTTTAGTGAAAACTAAATAATGAAATTAACAAAATTTAAGTCTAATAGATAAGATTGTAATCTACACATATATGAATATTAACTCTAATGATAAGAGAATGAGACAATAATCATATTATAGACATGACAATAATATATAAATAAATAAAGAATAAGAAGAACAATTATAAAGAAATATAATAAAACAAGTTAAAAAGGATAAAATATGTGTGACAAATTTGAAAAAAATTTATAAATTAGAAAAAGAAAATGTAGAATAAGGAAAAAAGACTCGCAAACAAATATGTGATCATCGTGTATTAATGAAAGANTTACTTTTAATAACATTTTTTATATAATATAATTATAATATTATAAATAAAATAATGTTAAATTCTTTATGTATAAATAAATTTAAACTATGTAAAAGTAAAATTTACAAATATAGAGGAAAGTAAAATTTCACAAATATATATAACGACCAAATGTAGTTTCGTATTTAGGAATGTCAGTACACAATTTTTTATGAATTTATTTTAAAACTTTTAATTTATTTTTGAAGAATAGAATTTTGAAGGTGTTCTCCTTTGAGTTTTATTTCGTCTGATAGAAAACATAATTGTTTTTCTTTACAAGAAATTAAATTCACAATTTTATAAACAAAATGTTTTAATTTTTCAATTTCTCATTGTGAGAAAAAGAAAGAAATTTGAATTTGATAGATTTATCCATGTGATAAGTAATTATTTCATCATACTCTGTTGTAAAAGGATACAACAGAAAAATGAATAGTAAACCCAAAATAATTTTATCCGTAATATTTTTTACTAAGATAAATGATGTTTTAAAACATACATTGTCTTGACAAATATGAATTTTATGGATTTCATAATTGATATACATTTCAGTACCATTTGCAGAGGACAAAAATTATTTTATCTTCTTGAAGTACTTAGTAGGAACGAATCATTCTTGCATACAATTCAAATCAGCTCTTGAATCAATAAGAGCCATTGAGGTGAAATCAAAATCTTGGATTTATTCTGACTATTATGTGACATTTTTTTATTTTGATGTGATTAAGGATTTGAATGAAATTTTTATCATCTTGATTGTTGACAATATGTTCTTCAAGCTCATTATCAGAAATTGAGAATTTACTAGGTTCTTCTAGTTCACTAGATTCATGGTTTTTAATTAAATTCTTTATTTTTAAAAGATTTAATTCTTTTGTTATTTCTGTGTTTGAATCTTTTAATTCTTTTATTTTAATTTTAATATTTTTTATTTCTTTTTGAATTTCCTGTTTAGAATTTGTTTTCTTTTGAATTACATTCATAAATCATTTAAGATATTCTTGTTTTAAGTCTGGATTTTCAATTTTACTAATTAAATCTAACAAAAGATTTTCTTGTTCTTCATTTTTATTTAAAACATTAATATTTTTTTTGACAATAGCTATTTCTACACACCGTAGAGATGCTACGAGAATCACTGTCAGAACTTGAAGAGTTTGATTCGTCAGATTCAGGGGATTCAAATTCTCCTAAATCTTCATTACTACTTTCATAGTAATCTATTGATTCTACAATTATAAACAATTATTGTTTATCTTCTTTAGAGATTTTCAATTGGTTAATATTATTCTTTACTTGGAAAGTGTTGGAAAAATAACCATTCTGGCCACATTTGAAACACTTAATTTTACTTTTATCAACAAATTTTTTATTGAATTCTCTTCTTGAATAATTCTTATCCTTAGAAAAGTATTTGTCAAAATTTTTATTCTTGTGAAATTTTTTCCTATAAGGTTTGTAAATTCTTCTAAGATTTAGATGAGAATTTTTTTTTATTCTTTTGGGAAGGAGCAATAACGGGTAAACCATATTGCTCACAGAAATTTTCTAATTCATATTTGATAGTTTTCTTTTCTTTTTTAATTTGTTTATTAATTTTCATGTCTATACGCATTCTTAGACCTTCTTTTTATATTGTAGTGATAATTGTACAGTAGGTGAGACTATTATAGTCTATATTTCCTAGGTCATCGCTAATGACTGTTCTAATTTTGTGGGTAAAAAAATTTGGTAAGCCATTTATGAATTGTTCTTTCCAAAATGGCTGATTACTATCATCTATTGACATTACCCGAGACAAAAATATATTTTTATACCAGTCAAAATCACTTAGGGTAGGACACCTAAGATTAGTTAATTGCTCATGGATACACGAAGTAACATTACTTGACGTTCCAATGAAATGTTCAATTATTGTGTAGAAGAGTGTTTAATGGCATCATGCATTGTTTCATAATCCTCACCAAGGATTGGAGTTCCTTCAACATCAATCTTTATTCTGTAAGGGTGTATTTTTAGATTCTTTAGTCATATGCTTTTTCCACCAAGAATGAAACATTCATGTGAATCCTGTGACTAAAAACTTTATTACCTCATTGTGAGGTAAATTGTGTGTGGTGATGTACCTGTTGACTACCATAGCCATGTGCTGTAATTCGTTGAGGACTTCCTGTTCTGAAAGACCATCAATATTCCATTCATATAATTTTTCAGCGGAAACAAAAAATTGATTAACTAAAGATGATTAAGTAATTTGGATGTCTAGAGGAATATGCCTTTTATGCCACGTCCTTTCCAATTTATTAATTCTAAGTTTTTAAATGTTTATTCAATAGTATGAATGTTCGAAGATTTGTGGATGATTGATAGGTGGAATCTGATTTATGACTTTTTGATTCAGAACTACTGTCTAGGTTAATAACCTTAATAGAAGAAGATGATTCAACAGATTTATTCTTCAATTATTAAAGCATTTTATCAATCTTTTTGTTGAGGAAACAATATTTAAGGTAGTTTTATCTGAAGATTTATCAAAGAAGTTTCATTAGGTTTAGGTTTTTGAAGATCATCAACCTTATTTTCAATTTTATCTAATTATTTTTCTATTTTTATTAAACTTTGATTAGTGTAATTAAGTTGTTCAACAACTTTTTGATTGGGTTCTTCTTCCTTTGAAATCTTGAAAGGAGAAGTAGTGGTTAAAGAATTTTTATGATTAATTATAATTTTTTCAGGTGGGGGATGACTAGCAGTCACCCAACTGGAGTTTTCTTTGACCCATTCGGTCTTAGAAATTACTTTAATATTTTTTTTCGTAAATATCCTCGATATAATCAAAGAAAACCATATCAACTCTAAATTCTTGTGTGAACACTTTCCATTCAGCAATGATGATTTTTCTTTGATCCATATTGTATGTTTCTCTAAACCTATTAAGTCTATTGAGATTAACTAGGTCATTCATGTGTTGGGTTAAACACTCCCAATCAAGTTTGTATTATTTGTTTAAGGTGCTTAAATTCAAAACTAAGAGTTGAGGATTTATAGGAGGTAAGACTCCTTGAAAATCAGATTCAGTTGGTGATTCAATTTCGTCAAATTGTTCAGGCTTATTATCAAAGATTGGCTGACTTACTTGGAAATTTGTTGCTATGCCTTTAAGTCTTAAATTTTTTATTTTTTAATTCTTGTTCCAATTGATGGATTCTAAGATCTTGACTATTATTGATAGTGGATTCCGAAAAGGAACTTCTAGGAGTGTTAGACTGGCTAAACTCCCTGATTTGAAGATTAGAACTAGAAGATTAGAAATTAATTTTAACAATATCATCCATGTATTGCTGGATATAACCAATATCTTTAATTGGACGTTGAATTGGAGTGACTTGGCTTTCATTGGTTAAAAGTCAATTTTTGATAAATTAATATCAGACCACCTAATGGTTTTAGGAATTCTAGTATTTGCAATACTTTGGCTAGATTGAATAAACTGAGTTTGATTTTTTGGACTCCTATTGATGACTTGAAAATTCATATTGGTTTTGACTATTTTGTAATGTATTCTAAAAATCAAAGTTAGGGGTTGAGTACCTTCAAATATTTGGTAACCATTAGTTTTGATATCCAAAGTTAAGGATTTAAGAATATGTGGGTCTGTTAGACTAACAGATAAATCTAGAAAATAATCAAAATTGATTGGACCATTACAAAGTGATGATTCAATTAATCATAAAATACTATCATTAAAATTTGTAAATCTTACAGAGGTATTAAAGCCTCTCCTTGTGAGTGGTTTAACTCCAATCTGGACTAAACCAAAGTGAAGGAAATTGTATCATTCTTCACTGTGATGTTTAATTGCATTAGGAGAAAGTAATTGACAAGTTTCATGTGTTTTTCCAAGAGCATATATTTATTCAATTGTTTTGACATGATGTTGAGGCTTGAAGGAAGCAACATACCATATTGATTTATAAATTTCTTTATTAGGGATTTTGGATATATTTCATACCCTATGATCTACTTGATTATCTCCTAAGTATTCAAAATGTTCTTCATTAATTATGTCTGGTATTGTATTTATTTTAGACCTATTCCTACTAGAAGAATTATTTCTAAATAATCTACTCATGACTCAAGATAACTAAATTATTCTTATGATTGAAAATTTCATCATATATTTTGATTCTCGAACCTCCTATGAATTCTACTATTCTCCCATTTACCTCTACAACTACCCTACCCCCGATATTTACGTATCTAAGATGTCTTATTGGGGTGCCTAAAATAAATCAAATAGAAACTAATACGTCAGATTCACAGATTAAAAAGCAAAGATTACACAGAAATAATTAATTATAAGAATAACCAAGCACTTGGGCGGAGAGTCAGATTAAATAAAAATAATGATTCAAAGATGTAATTAAGTAACAATAATAACAATAATCAGCCACTTGTGCAGTGAAGAATAATAAATATGCAGATTAGTTAACAAAATAGTAAATACCCTACCAGGTTTGGCTTTGATACTAAAAGAGATGAAATTGCGTATAATTTAAGTAATTAAAGACTGAGTATTAGAAGCAAGATTTCACAATGATTTTATTGAAGGAAAATAAACTGACAAGTATTTAAAATTGATTTGTAACGATTAATTAGTGCTCCCGCTCACTAATTAACATTGAGAAAAAAAATAAGAAAGATTACAAAAGAGGAGGAAAAAGAATGATTTGTTTCTCTCAAAATTGTTAAGAGTGAAAAAACAAGTTCTGAGAAACAAATGGGAGAGGGGAGCCTATTTATAGGCAATGAGAGTGGAGTTCACCGGGAACTCATCACTTACCTGCACTATTTTTTACTACTAAAGTAAAAACATTTTACATTACAACTTTTGACTAAGAATCATAAAAAGGAAAAATAGTTGCCTAATTGTTTGAAAATTAGTACAGTAACTGTAGAAAAAGACAAAATGTAAATATTCCTTGATAATTGTAATCTTGATCTTTACGTCTTCATTATTGCTTTGCCATGATTGTTGTCTTCGAAAAGTCATTGTGACTATTGCTGTACATTAGAGTCTTGGGTAATTGCTATCTTGGATTCTTGTAATTTGATTTTTTATTTTTCGGAAGCCATAATTGCTCATCTTGATGGTGACTATTTGCATTATGCTGGAAAGTCATCAAGATATTTCTTCATATTATTGATCTTTTGATTTTAAAATTGGCATTTTGCCAATGGTAGATTATTTTTATTTATTCATCTTCACTTGAATTAATACTATCAAATGGGTCTTGTGAGTCTTGGAAGACGTCATAAGCCCATTGTTGTAGACGCGACCCTGTAATTTATTTTTATCCTTCAATTGCTAAGGGAAAGCTTTGGTTGATTGGCCTTTTTGGATATTTGATTTAATTGGATAATTTGACTCTACGGATGATTCAGAATCAGAATTGTTATTGTCTTCTAAGAGGAGAAGCATTTCTTGGATTAATTCTTGCTTCAATTTGGATTTTGATTTTGTGGCCTTGGATTTTTCATTTGAAGAGGGTTTTGATTTGGGTTTAGATTCTTTGGATGAACTAGCTGATTTGGTTTGTGGATCAAGATTATTGAGCTCATGAAATTTTAATGGAGCATGAGGAGAAAGATTGACTAATTTTAACTGAGGGTGGATATTGGCAAATTCATGGTCGATAGAGGCAATTATTTTTTGGGTATTGAATTTATCCCACCATTTAACATAGTATTATCTGGTGAAGATTTCTTCTTCAATTGAATACTGTCACTTCAAGATCCAGGATATTTTGTATTTATTTGTAGATCAGAGTAATTATGGAAAAGAAAACTCAATTGGTGAGGGTTTGTACGATTTCAGAAATAAATTAAAACTTATTGAAATTCAATTGGAAATATTTCTAAGATAGGGCTATGGATTGACTACCATCTTAAGAACCTTTTTGGAAAATTAATTTTGAATTTTTTTTATCAAAATTCAAAAATCAAAAATAGGAAAAATCACTATTTTGATGCATGAAAATCATGTGTCAAGCATCAATATAGTCAAAATAATTATATTATTTTTTATTTAAAATAATTTTTAGACTTGTAGGATGAGCTTTCCAATCCTCCATGGTTATGATTTTGAGAATATGGAAGGAATGATAAAGGATCATTCCTTCAGAATTTTTGATTGGGCTGATATTTATGGATTTCGTTTTTAAGAGATTGTCTTTGTAGAAGCTGAGATTTTTGTCATTGTGGCTAGGGACAAAGTGGAAATCAAAAAGTAAATGGGCTTTTGCAATTTCAGAGCAAATGAAAGCTCAATCAATATGAAAGAGATTTTTGCTGGGCATTTTTCTGAAATAAGAAGATATTTTTTTATATTTTGTAATTGGTTGATTGAATGAATAGGCATTGAAAGGTTAATAAATTAAGAAATTATCAAAGTACTTGACCAAGACTGATTGGTAATTGGGGACTCAAATAGTGTTAACTAGGCTTGGTTAGTAGTAGAAGACTCATCTTTAATTTGAGTCTTAAGGGCCAATTTTGGAGTCGAAGACTCTTCAATAATCGAACCATTATTTATCATTCTCACATGACTTCTGAAAATAATACTGATTCTTTTGGTTAAGGATTCCACAACATGCCTATCACTTTTTAAAAATCCGTCAGGCATGCCAAAAAAAGTTCCTTCCTTCCTCAGATGTACATAGATAAGTATCAATAAATTGTATGCAGTTACATATATAGTTATGTTCAATATAGGATTTAAAGAAAACAATGTGCTAAGAGATTAAAGACAGCATACCCTTCTAACTTATAATAGCTTCCCCTAGTCCTAGTTACTATTGCATGTTTTCCTTTTAACACGTACAATTGGGTGGGTGTGGTTTGTTTAAGTTTATATTCAATGGAATTTGATTGACATATTTTACTTATTTAATTTGTAACTATGCATATGTTTTATCTGAGAGATATGCTACTCTATATTTTCCCATAATTTATCCAAAAGAAATTGTTCACTCTAATGAGGAACAATCAAATGATTAGCCAAACAACAAACTTACTAGGTCTTGCAAATGTAAGCCTATTGAAACAAGCGAACATGTAGTAGCTCTTTGCCAATCAACGTTGAGATCCTACATAGGAAAGAATAATGAAAGGAAGAATATTGATTGTTCCATAGCTAAATGAAGCCGCCCATAAGGAAAAAGAAACACTTCGGGAATACACTCTCATAGATTCCTGGAGGAAATGGCCAAAGTAGAAAGCTATGATGACAAAGTAGCGAGACTCGCTTTTAGACGGGGGCTGGTTCCAGAATAAGCCTTTTGAAGATTTATCAAAGATAAAACCTTTGACCTTGGCGGAGACTTTCCAAAGAACACAATATACATCACGTTGGAAGAAGAAAAGAAAAAACAAGCGGGATGATGGATTAATGAGCCAAAGAAAGAAGAATGGGGCAAAAGTGTAGGCAAAAAAGCAGAATAAAAAAAAGGTCGGCGGCCTAGATGCCTAAGCTCTTGAGAGCGGAAAAAACCTTCTCTCTAAAATGTGAAAAAAATGTCAGCGGACTAGATGCCCAATACCTTGAGAGCTGGAAAAATCTTCTCTCTAAAATGTGAAAAAAAGGTCGGCGACTTAGATGCTCAAGCCCTTGAGAGTGGAAAAAACATTCTCTTTAATATATGAAAAAAGGTCAGCGGCCTAAATGCCCAAGCCCTTAGAGAGCGGTAAAAACCCTTCTGTCTAAAATATAGAAAATAAACAAAAAAATCCAAGGAGAAAAACATGCAATGGATGAAACAAAATGTAAGAAGGAAAATAAAATGTCTTCAGAAAGTGAAAGTCTGAAGAATGGAAAAAGAAATGTCTTGAGAACGGAAAATAAAATGTCTTCAGAATAGGAAAGTCTAGAAAACGGAAAAGGAAATGTCTTCAGAACGGGAAAGTCTGAAGAACGGAAAAAGAAACATCTTTAGTAAAGAAACACTGAGAAAAGAAGAGCCAAGTAAAGAAAGGAAGAAAAGAAGAGCCAAGTAAAGAAAGGAAGAAAAGAAGAGCTAGAGAACGGAAAAGGAAATATCTTTAGAACGGGAAAGTCTGAAGAACAGAAAAGGAAACATCTTCAAAATGGGAAAGTATGGAGAATGAAAAAGGAAATGTTTAGAATGGAAAAGTCTGGAAAACGGAAAAGGAAATGTCTTCAGAACAAAAAAATGACTTCAATAAAGAAACACTGAGAAAAGAAAGGCAGAAAAGAAGAGCTGGAGAATGAAAAATGAAATGTCTTTAGAATGGGAAAGTCTGAATAATGGAAAAGAAAACGTCTTCAGAACGGGAAAGTGTGGAGAACGAAAAAGGAAATGTCTTAAGAACTGGAAAGTCTTCAGAACATAAAAGCAAAGAAGTTGAGAAAAGAACTTCAGAATAGAAAAGAAAAGAAGTTGAGGAAAGAAGTCCAGCTGAGTAAAGAAACGCTGAGAAAAGAAGAGCTGAGTAAAGAAAGAAGAGCTAAAGAACGAAGCTGAGCAAAAGACGACCATGAGTAAAGGAAAAAGGAGCGATAAAAGGAAGGAAAAATTGAAAGCAGAAAAAGAAAATAAGGAAACGGGAGAAACTCTACCAATAAGTCTGTAGCAAGGAAAACGGAAAAAATTCTACCACTAGAAGTGGGGCATCAAACTCAAGCCCTTGCAATGAAATTATGAAACGGTACAGTCTCTCCTTACTCATTTCAATTATTATATTATTCTTGTACAATATTAATGTCACAGATTTTATCGTACAGAACAAAATGAAAAAAGAAGAAACGGGGGAAAATCTATCGATGAGCCCGTAGGTAATCAAAACGGGGCCATGACTCCATGGAAGGAGCCTAAGTCCTTGGGAGTGTCCATAGACATTGTTCTCAGAAGGAAATCAGAAACTTCAAAACAGAAATATCCTTTTTAAACGGATCAAACGATGCTTAAGTAATTCATAATGGAAACAACTGACGAAAGCGAGGATGAAATATTTCTTGAAACTTAGAGGATGATCCTGAAACTCAAGGCCAAAATGGGATCGTGCTTCTTTATTTGAACCTTAAGTCTTTCTCTTACAATGAACAGATAAAATCTCACATGACACATGGTAGGATCTAGACTGAAGACTCTATAAAAAAGAAAAGAATCAAACATACCAAAATCAAACATGTTTTGGAAGCATTCATTGTACATCGACAAACTTCGCCAAAGAGCAATAGGGGGCAAATGAACATGTAAAAAATATCCACTGTCACATGGACGAAATTGAACGATCAAAGAACTGACAAAAAGCAAGCGGGAAAATCGGAAAGGGACTAGAGTCATAAGAAACTCATAAATGGATAAAGAACAAATCTTGGGCCCTTAGAAAGCGGGAAAGAGCACCAGAATGGGAAAAGCAGACCGGCCAACGAGAAGAGCTGACTGGTCAACGGGACAAGACTAGCGGGGGAACCACTCCTTCGAGAACGGGAAAGGATTGACGGGGGCCCGCACCTCTGAAACAGGAAAAGGAACATGAGACATGGAGAACTACCCTGAACGGGCAAAGCACTCGCTGAACTATGCAAGAACGTGAAGAAAAGGTGACTGGTTAAACGAGAATAGACTGATGGGGAACCCACACCTACGAGAACGAGAAACGATTGAGGGGACCAATGCCTCTAGGATGAAAATGATCGAAAGAAGAACATGAGTGAATGAAAGGAATCTAGAATGACCACCAAGTGGCTGTGATTGATTGGCACAAACCATGAGGAATCACCAAGTGGCTATGACTGATTGAGTGGCTGACGGATTGAAGACAAAATAGCTTAAAGGAATTAGCAAAGTAAATGAATCCATTCTTGAAAGCAATCTCATCAGCCAAAAATATAGGAAGGTGATCATCCCCTTATTATTATTATTATCATCAGGTCTATAAGTACAAGCACATGAAAAAGAAAAAGAAGAAGGACCTAAGCAAACCTTAACCAAAGGTACTGACCTTTCTCTATTCTTTCATCAACAACTATGTAAAATCCTTTACACAAGTGAATATCAACAATCTTCCCGTGATTTTTCTTCCATTTAAAGGTTTTCCACGTAAATGATGATGTCTTTATTCTCTCATTCTCTCTTTAAATTATGATCTTTATTATTTATTCATAGAAGATTTTTCATACCGAAAAAATCCTTTACAGTTTGAGATTTAACCATCTATCCAACGATCTTATTCACTTTTTGAAGCTAAACAACCTTTAGTTAAGAACCACAATCAACAAAACAAAGATCTTCTATAATTGGTAGTATAGACCCAACACATGAAAGAAGACGGCAAAGCAATTACATAACGTGTTATTCTACCAGCTACAAAGTTGTAAAGATGAGGAACATGAGAAAATTTACAATGAGAATGAAAATTAAGAGAAGATCCCTCCACCACAAGATCCCTCCTCTCCGAGGAAACTACAGAACAAACCTTGACACGATGAGATTTAGGCAAAGCACATGTAGGGCATGATTTTGAGAAAACCATAAACCTTCTAAAATAGCCATATACTCAGTAGAAAAGGAGCTAAAACAGTCTCATAATATAATGTATGAGATCTCGTATTGGCAACTTAGCTTGGGAACATGAGATCTCGTTCAATTTGTGTGTGTGACAAACTTACAATTTCTAGTAAAATGTACAATTTATGGGCTTGAATCTATTTACTACGTAAATAACATATGCATAACTGAATTAATTACATAATTGTAATAGTTAGACCTCTGTTATTTACTAACTAATTAGTTACTCCGATCATTTTTATAACTTTTTTCTTCGGTCATTTTCTCAATTCAACCTTTGAAACTTTTTTTTGTTATTTTTCCCTTCAATGAGTAGCTCATGAATGATATGGATCAGCTTTGCAAAAGACAACACCCGTGACGACTTGGACTAATTTTTTGGACCAATATACTTTTGGTTGCGGGAAAACACCATCTATACTTGATGCCCTTTAGTTCACATAATCTAAAATGACCATCGTAATTGAATTGATGTCAATTCAATTAGTGACACTTGAATTGATAATAAATATGAATGTTACATTTGGTTGTGCATTGTAACCTGTGAGTGATAGTTTATAATTTAGGATTGCTATGTTTGATATAAATTCAATTTTTTTTTATATTTTTTTGTGAATAACAGGAAGTTACTTAAATGACCTTTAATTAGTGCAAGAAAAATATTTCTATGTGCAATTTTAAGATTAATTTTAATTGTGTTTGATTAGTATCTAATTAAATTAATAGTGCTAAAGATTTAATAAAGATAATTTTTCTTAAACTAACACAATTTTAGTATATTTATCATGTTACATTGTTCTCATAATAGCCACAACTACTCCCCCTCCCCATCTATATATTTTTTCTTCCTTTTTCTTTCCTTTTTAATTTATTTATTTTTCTTTTCTTTCCTTAACACATGATGGTCTCATATTTGTTTCTCCTCATCTTTTTTCCTTATTCTTTTATCTATTCTACATTTTTTTTCCTAATTTACACTTTTTTTTTCAAATTTTGTCACACATATTTTATCCTTTTTAACTTTTCATTTTACGCTTTTTTTCTTTATAATTGTTGTTCTTCTTATTCCTTATTTATTTATGTATTATTATCATATTGTCATGTGTATAATATGATTCTTGTATCATTCTCTTATCATTAGAGTTAATGTTCATATATGTGTAGATTACAATCTTAAAAGTTAGACTCAAATTTTGTTAATTTTATAATTTAGTTTTCACTAAAAATCCCTATGATGAACTTTGAGTTTTTTTGGGATATATCAATCTTCTTGAACTACTGAAATGAAAGGTTATTTTTGAGATACTGAGAATAACTCCAATAATTCTTTGATTTAAAAAAATATAATATAAAAAAACAAAATAATCCTGAGGGAATTTTTCTAATTACCTTAATCTTGAGGTGAATACGTAGCTTGACTTAGTTACTTGCGACCTTTGATATGTCAAATGGGTGACTTTGAATTGGCAAACAACATCTCAGCTGTTGGGATAATAATTCAACTATGTTGGAGTTACGTGATTCACATATATGAAAATTCGTGGTTGGATTACGAAAGCAACAATATCACCTTATGCTTTATTGATGGATGTGTGAATAAATAAATCGAGCCTGATATTCAATCAATTGAGTCATTGATTAAGACTTGTAAATTGTACGAGACAATTCACTATTATATCTTTCTTATTCATAGTCAATAAAGGAGTTAAGGAAATAATAACAAGAGGGGTAAAATGGTAATTTTACATCACCGCTCTTGTTACTGATATTCACGATGGGTAATATGTTAAAATATCTTGTGGACCATGAAATAAAAGAGTTTATTTACGCCAACAGAAAATGTAGCACGCATGAATCGAGAGTTGATTCGGCATCGGACCTATGGTGGAGTCGTACGATGTCAGTATTAAATAGGTCAGTAATTTATAAAGATAATTTTGTCGAGTATTTAAATTCTATAGGTTTGTTCATGTGGGTCCATTCAGTCTCAGGAATAACTCATGAGATCATGAATAGAAGAAACGATATTAGTTGGACCAAAATGTATTTTGGTGCCAATGTGTATTTCCTACACTCATATGTGATGGGTGTTGTCACTTAATTAGTTAAGTGTGATTAATTATATTAAAATTAATTAATTTATTATGGGATAATTAATAAATAAAAATAAATCATTTAATTAATTGATAGAGATCAATTAGATTTATCATTGGATTGATGAATTTTGATACAACACAAACTCTAAATAGATATATACTAAATTCGGCCATGGTGGTTATTTTGGGATAAAATTTCAGAAATTTAAAATATAGGGGTATATTTACAATTTCTAAAATTAATAACTATATATATATATATATATCTGTGTGTGTGTGATAGTAATTCGATTGCCACACGAATTATATTAGCTACAACACAATTCTAGAACACAGTAATTGATACTGATAAATAGAATGTGTAATTACACTGAGAGAGAAAAAAGAGTTTTTCTTCTCCCCCCTTCACATGTTGCCGCCGAATTTCAAATTGAAGGAAGAAAATTTTAATTTTTCTTATTCAATCATTTTGAGAGCCCACGCTAAGGAATCTATGAACATGAGATATTTTTCTAAAATTTATGAGTGGTTATTGGTGTAAAGAAAATTTTGGAAAATTGGTTCTTGAAGATCGTACTTGGATTTTGGTTCTTGAAGATCAAGATTGAGGATTTGGATCTTGAAGTTTGAAGAACGAATACAAAGATTCCACTATATCAGAAAATCTCTGATACATCGTAAAGGTGAAAATCATTTCAACATTTTTCTATTCGTTTAAATATATGATATGCATGATCGTTTGTTATTTTAATTTTTAATTATTCAATTCAATTAAATAAGTTTTAGAAAAGACTTTTGATATTCCGTCCACGAACCATTCGTGGTTCAAACTTGTTTTTCTTTAATTTTAAAATCACTGATCCAACAATTGGTATAAGAGCCATATGTTCTTGATTATGCATATAAATATTTGAAATGAACATATCGATGAGTTTTGTTGATATTGGCATATATTTGTGTATGGTAGATTCAAATTATGTTTGAATGTGTTATGTGATTGGATCTCTATCTATTGGCTCTAGGCATTTTTGCTTTTAATTTAGAATTGATATACGCCGGATTTGAGGCATAGAATTTTATGTAATTTATTTTATGGAAAAAGTTTTCATTTTTGATAAATTCGATGTAAAATCGTTACCGCATCAAAAACCACCAGAAAATGCCATTCACCGACACTGTCACCGGAAGTTGCCGCCACCAGAAACTGCCACCGAAAACACTGCCCGGAAAATTCACCGAAAAAGTTAAAGGAACATCACTGGTCTTCGCTACCACCTGCCTCCTACTTTCCACTGCCATGCCCTGCGTGGTGACTAGGGTTTATGAAACCCTGAGTAGAAGTGTAAAGAAAATCATAAAAACTGACCGAACTGAAGCGGTTCAGCCAGCTGAATTAGTTTGTGTGGTTCGGTTCGGCTGTAACTTAATAAAACATATGCGGTTCAATTCAGTCTACGGTTTTCTTTGGGAAACCTCACCGAACTGAACTGAGTATATATATATTTCTCAATTTTTTTATTGTGTCCACCTCAACCCTTTTTTTAGTTATCCGCTATCCACCTCAACCCTTCATTACCGCTTTCCCTAAATTTTCTAAAACCTAGACTTATCTATTTTCTAATATGCCGCTCAAACAAAGCTCTCCAAAAAACCATAGTCTCAAAACTCACAGCCCCCTCTCTCAGCCGTTGGCAGCTGCTCTGGGTCTCTCAATCGCTTTCTCTGTCTCTCAGTCGCTCGCCATCTCTGTCTTTTAGTCATTCGTCTCCATCTCTCAATCCATTGGCTTCATCTCTGTCTCTTAGTCCCTCATTGTCTCTCAGTCCCTCGCTGCTCATCATACCCAGTAGCTCCCTCGAAGCCAACATGCGTTTTATCAAGCTAAATTTCAAACACAATTCTACCATCGGTACTTGGACTGACTCGTTCTTCTCTTTCTCCTCTCTTTGTCTTACCTTGACTTGGACTGGGAGTCTTTAAGTCAATCTCATGGAGTTTCACTTGTAATTAGTCTCTTTCTTCATAGACTATTCATTCATTAGAGTAAGTTCTTCATTCTCTCAAATTTGTAGGGTGTTAATTTTGAATCATTTAAAAAAAATTGAGAATATCTTGCTAGGCTTAAGATTAAAGTGTGATTCTGAAATTGTTAGAGTTTCTTCAAATTTTCTAGAGTTCTTTTTTTGCATCTATTAGAAATAATTGTCCCGAACCGCAATCGATCAAACCGACGATATTGCATGGTTCAGTTTGGTTCCGTTCTTCTCTAAATAGCGGTTCAGTTAGGTTCTTGTGTTAGAAAAACTGATTTTGAAGTTTGGTTTGGTTTAGACCCTTAAATCGTACAGAACCGAATCGCTTACACCCCTAACCCTAAGCGATAACAATTAGGGTTTCCTAAACCCTGTGATGTTTCGTAAAAACCCTAATCTCATCTTTTATCTTTAAAAATTTAAATTTTGAATTTCGGTTTTTAAACGGATAAAAGGCAATTATCTAATTTTATCTATTTATCATTTGAATTTTGAATTCAAAAGATAATTATCTATTTTATCCTTTTATCTTTTGGATTTTGAATTCAAAATGATAATTATCTATTTTATCTTTTGAATTTTAGATTTAAAAGATAATTATCCATTTATCTTTTTATCTTTTGAATTTTAAATTGTAAAAGTATAATTAATGAGATTATTTAGTTATGAAAATAGTTTTCCTTAATTAAAGGGTTTTAATCCAAATTTAAATTTTGAATTTTTTTAAATTTGAAACTTCAATTTTGAATTTAAATTTTGAAATTTGAGAATTTGAATTTTTAATTGTGAATTGTGAATTTGAAATTTGAAATGGGATGAACTTTTGTAAAGAATTACAAATTGTTGGGACTTCCAGAAAGACAATGAGACAACCACAGACGCCATGAAGGCTAGTATTTAAATTATTTTATTTAATTATTATTCTTTTTATGAGTTGTAATTAGAAATGGGCCAATATGGAGGTTAATTTTGAATGAATGATTTATTATTAATCTTGCGTCATCATATAACATGTCATATAAAAATAGGGGTATACCAATATCAAAATGTCATGTAGCGTGTACATGCATCATTGTAGTTTAAATTTATAATGGGTTACAATTTAAATATAATACAAATTTTATAAAAGTTATAAATTTTAAATTGGGATTTGTCTTTTATAAAATTTTTAATTTTTGAAACTTGTTTTTTCAAATTAATAAAGAGTTATGTTTTTTGAAAAAGCAACGAAAAATCCAATTTTCCAAAAACTAAGAACGATGCTCGTTTACGTTGAAACGTTCCCAGGTCAACAACACAAACTTGATCGTGACATGATGAATGATTTAGAACCGCTCTAGCGGTCCTCTCTTTAGTGGGAGAAACTTTGAAATCGTGTCGCTTTGAGTCATTGAGTTGCTTAAGAAACTAAAGCTTGTAAAGGAAGTGGTGAGGCACTACCATCCCTAGATGGACAACGGACTGTTAGTTCATAGCAACCTTTAAAGTCGATGCGTTGGTCACACTCTTAGACTGAAGCCCATTGGAATCTCTCATAGAGGCTAGTCAATGAGGCAAAGTTGACCAACACCATTGGTGATTGGTTAAGCTAGATGCAATGACATATTGAGAAGCGTTAACCAAATGAGAAGAGTCTCAACGCGATAGGAGGTAGCTTGGATGTTGTCCTTAGATGAGACAAGCTAACGTTGTTGATCGTAACATCATGGAAGAAATATTTTTTATTGGATTTTTAAATATTTAAGTATTTGCATCATGCATCACATTTTCCTAAATGATTGAGTATTTATTTATACCGCTTTATTTATTTCCTTTCAGTAATCATGTTATTATCCTCACTCTCAACTATCTTAAATGCGAATAAACTTACTAATGACAATGAAATAGATTGGAAATGTAATCTTGATATCATGCTGACGGTAGAAAAGCACAAGTTTGTGCTCACCATCCATTGTCCCCTTGAGCCAATTGCTGAATCGACTCAAAAGGAAAATGATGTTTATGCTTCTTGGCTTTTGTTAGCAATGTTTCGCAACAACAGTATCAGAACATGGAAATTGATGTCGATATGATGTTGAACATCACCAAAATGTTTGGAGATCAGGGTCGTTAAGTCAAACAGGCAGCTGTGTGAAACTTCATGAACATATAACGCTGGATGAAAACCTAGAACTCATGTCAGAGAACATATAACGCTGACCATTAGTTATCTAAATGAGATGGAGATCATGGGTGCTGGGGTAGATGATGAGACACAAGTTGATATGATCCTTGAGACTCTTCCAGACACTTTTGAGAATTTCAAACTTAATTATTCGATGAATAAGTTGAGGTACTCACTTCCTGAACTAATGAAGGAACTATAAACTATTGAGACCCTATTTTTGAAGGGCAAGAGGAAGACTGGAGAGGCAAACTTTACTGAAAGCAAGCCTTCCACCTCTGACGCCAAAAAGAAACACAAGAGATGTCCTAAGAAGGCTAAAAAGCAGAACTCAAAAGTTGTGAAAGGAAATGGCACTGTAAAAGTGGATGAGTCGAAAGACAAGTGTCATCATTGTGGAACCGCTGGTCATTGGAAATGCAACTGCCCAGACTATCTCAAGGAGTTGAGATCTAAATGTATAGTACTTGTTACTGAGGCTTGTTATGTGGATAACTCTACTTCTTTTTTTGGATTGTAGACTCTGCAGCCACTAACCGTATATGTTTTTCCCTGTAAGGGTTTAAAGAAATAAGAAGGCTTGACGAGGACTAGTTCATATTCCGTTGGGGAAATGGAGCACTAGTATCAGCTGTATCTATAAGAACTGTTAAATTGTCATTTGATAATAGTTTTATAGTTTTATGTGATGTTTTTTTATCCTAGTTTTTGGGAAGAACCTTATTTCAATAGCTAGTTTGATTGAGTAAGGATTCAATTTGAATTTCATTGATAAAGATATTTGTATTTTTAGAAATGACTGCTTAATTACTACTACACGTTTGATGAATAAACTGTTTTACGTAAAATGAATAGTTCCAATGATATGTGACCTTGAAGTGAATGTTGATTCACAAAGGGATAGTAAAAGGTTGAAGTCTGACTCAACCGATCTAACCTATTTGTGGCACTTAGGCCTTAGGCATGTTAGCCTGGATAGGATTAATAGACTTGCGAAGGATGGTCCTTTGCAAACTTTAAGTGTGGGATGACTACCCACATGTGAATCCTGTATAGAAGGTAAAATGACTAAGAGACCATTTTCAACAAAATGTAAAAGAGCCACTCAATGCCTCGAACTCGTACATAGTGATATATGTGGGCCATTGAATTTCTAAGCAATATGAGGTTATGAATACTTCATAACCTTCATTAATGACTAATCATGTTTTGATCATGTTTATCTAATGCGCCAAAATTCTGAAACCTTTAAAAAGTTCAAAGAGTACAAGGCTATGGTTAAGAAGTAATTAGAGAAGCAAATCAAAACACTACGAGAGTTTGAAGAATTTGAAGCAAAGCAAATCAAAACACTACTTGTTAAGAGAGTTTGAATAATTTCTTAAGGAAGAAGATATTCTTTCTCAGCTTACAGTACCTGGCACTCTAGAATAGAATGATATGTTAGAGAGAAGGAATCGAACTCTAATGGATGTGGTTAGATACATGATAGGTTACCCATCCCTCCCAGATTCGTTCTTGGGATATGCCTTGGAAACAACAACATACATTCTAAACCAAGTTTCGTCAAAGACAGTGCCTGGCACGCCATATGAAAGATGGAATGGATGAAAGTCGTCAATTAACCACCTTAGAATATGGGGGTGCCAAGCACATGTTCTGAAACTGAAGACATGCAAAGTGGTCAATCGATCAGAATTATACATGTTTGTAGAATATCCCAAGGGAACGAAGTGATACATCTTTTATAGTCCAATTGACAAGAAAAAAATTGTCAGCATGAATGCATGTTTTCTTGAGGAAGACTATATAAGAAGTGTGAAGTTGAGAAGCACTCTTGTGCTAGAGGGATTATTGAGCGGGAGGACACTGACTCCCCAATCAGGAATTGTTTCTGATTCAATAATGGAAGAACCACAATAGGGGCCAGAGCCTATGGAGCCTCGACGTAGTGGGAGGGTTGTGAGATAGCTTGACATGTACATGTCTTATGGAGATGCCTTAACAATAGTCTCAGGTAAAGATCATGATGAACTTATCTCCTACTCTCAGGCCATGGTTGGTCCTGAAGCAAATCTATGGCAAGAAAACGTTGAGATACAATCGATGTACTCGAACGAAGTCTGAAAACTTATAGATCCTCCTGAAAGGGTAAAACCCGTAAGGTATAAATAGATTTATAAGAAAAAGAGAGGTCTGAATGAGAATGTGGAGACATTCAAAGCTAGGCTAGTAGCCAATGGCTATACCCAAAATGAAGGTATAGACTATGAGGATACCTTCTCGTCGGTAGCCATGCTTAAATCCATCTGAATTCTCCTATCCATTGTTGCTTCCCTCGATTATGAAATCTGACAGATGGACGTCAGACTGCTTTTCAGAATGAAAATCTTGAAGAGCGCATTTATATGGCTCAACTAGATGGGTTCATGGAAGAAGGCCAAGAGGGAAAGGTTTGTGAACTGCTGAAGTCCATTTATAGACTTAAGCAAGCGTCATAGTCGTGGAATATTAAATTCGACGAAACTTTCAAGTAGTTTGGTTTTGAATAGTTAGTGGATGAACTCTGTGTGTATAAGCTGATACATGAAGGGAAAATATTTTTTCTAGTCTTGTACGTAGATGATATTCTACTTATTGGGAATGATGTAGGAAAATTCTGATGTCAAGATTTGGCTTGCAAAGCAATTTGGTATGATAGATCTTGGAGAAGATGCATTTGTCCTAGGTATTCAAATCTTTCGAGATAGGAAGAACATCCAATTGGCACTGTCTAAAACATCTTATATTGATAAGGTGATGAATCTCTTCAATATGCAAGACTCAAGAAGGGATATCTTCCTTTCAGACATGGAGTTTGTCTCTTCAAGAAGCATTCTGCCAAGACTCCTCAAGAAGAAGAAGACATGAGAAAGATTTCATATGCCTCAACCGTAGGAAGTCTCATGTACGTGATGATTTACACTAGGCCAGACATTTGCTATGCCGTGGGCGTGGTGAGTTATTTCTAATCCAATCCTGGAATCGAGCATTGGAATGCCATCAAGCATATCCTTAAGTATCTGAGGAGAACAAAGAACTGCACGCTTGTATATTCAAGTATTGACTTGAATATAACGAAGTATACTAATTCTAATTTCTAAGCAGACAAGGATCCTAGGAGATCCACTTCAAGATCAATGTTCATCTTGAACGGTGGAGCAGTTTTATGGAGAAGTATCAAGCAATTTTGCATTGCTGATTCTACAATGGAAATCGAACATGTAGAAGCTTGTGATGCTGATAAGGGGGCTGTGTGGCTTATAATGTTCTTGAAAACTCTAGAAGTTGTTTCAGAAGCTGACAACCCCATGACATTATACTCTGATAACAGTGAGGCTGTAGCAAACTCGAAGGAACCAAGGAGCCACAAAAGATCCAAACACATAAAGCGTAAGTATCACCTGATTAGAGATATTGTTCAGCATGGAGATGCGTAGTAACACATATATCAACGGTCAACAACGTGGCAGATCCATTCACGAAGACTTTAAGTAGTAAAGTTTTTATGATCATCTGGAGGGTATGGGGATACAAGATTGTACACGCCTACTTTAGTCCAAGTGGGAGATTGTTGGAATTATGTCCATAAAGTAGGGTGTAATAACTATTTATGAGTATTTAGTTATTTGTCATACATTTTGTATTACTAAATTTAATGAATAAATAATTTTTTTCCTTTAATTAAAGTGTATTTATAATTTACTCAAGTCCTAAAACTATTATCAACGTAAGAAGAGTATAGACAGAGGGGTCTTCCAGACAAAATCTTCTAAAATAGTTTAGAACGTTATTCACAGTCTTAGGATCGACTGGGCAATCAAATCTTGGGGCAGGGAAGTGGAGACTTAAACGGTTAACCTAGACGTGTTATAGAACATGTTGAATAGACCGGTAATAAATTAGTATAAAACAAAAACGATTTAGCAAGCTCTAAATCTAATTCTTACACCTTAAGGGTATTTTCATTATTACCTTAATCCTGAGATGAATACGTAGCTTGACTTAGTTACTTACGATCTTTGATATGTTAAGAGGGGTAAAACAATAATTTTACATCACCGCTCTTGTTACTGATATTCACGATGGGTTATATGTTAAAATATTCTATGGATCATGAAAAAAAGAGTTTATTTACACCAACAGAAAATGTAGCGCGCATGAATCGAACCTATAGTAGAGTTGTACGATGTCAGGATTAAATAGGTCAGGAGTTTATAAAGATAAATTTACCAGGTATTTGAATACTATAGCTTTGTTCATATGCGTCCATTCAGTTTCAGGAATAGCTCATGAGAACAGGAATAGAAGAAACAATATCACTTGGACCAAAATGTATTTTGGTGCCAAGGTGTATTTTCTGCACTAGTATGGGATAGATGTTGTTACTTAATTAGTTAAGTGTGATTAAATATATTGAAATTAATTAATTTATTATTTTCTAATAATTTAATAATTAATAAATAAATAAAAATTAATTAGTTAATTGATAGAGATCAATTAGATTTATGAAGTGGATTGATGAATTTCGATATAACTCAAACTTTAAGAGGATATATACAAAATTTGGCCATGGTGGTTATTTTAGGGTTAATTTTTGAAAATTTGAAATATAGGGGTATATTTACAAATTCATAAAATTAATAACTATATATACGTGATAGCAATTTGATTGCCACACAAATTGTATTAGATACAATATAACTCTAGAACACAATAATTGATACTGATCAATACAGTGTGTAATTATGCAGAGGGAGAAAAATAATTTTTCTCACCCCCCTACCCCACATGTTGCTGCCGAATTTCAAATTGAAGGAAAATTTTTGTTTTTCTTATTCAATCATTTTGAGAGTCCACACTCAGTTCCTAAACAAATTATCACAAGATATGTTTCTGAAATTAACGAGTAGTTATTGGTGTGAAATTTTTTTTGGAAGATTGGTTATTGAATATCGTACTTGGTTTTTGGTTCTTGAAGATCAAGCTTGAAGATTTGGATCTTGAAGTTTGAAAAACGTGAAGAACGAATACAAGGCTTTCACCAATTCAAAAAAATTTCGATACATCGCAAAGGTGAAAATTATACTTTTGATATTCCGTCCACGAACCGTTCATGGTTCAAACTTATTTTTCTTTAATTTAAAACCACCGATCAAACATGTACTAGCCCTATACTCGGGCTTTCCCCTTAGGATTAGCGAGAATGAGTAGTGGAATGCCGTCATGAAATTGCATTTCCTATGCAGGCACATGAAAGTTCTTACTCAGGCCGATCCTTTCGGGATATCGTTTGGGGGCCTTTGTTACTTTGTTTGGATAATAATGTGGACAACCTCAGAGCCTATTAAGATATTTGTCTGAAAAGGAGGATATCGTTCTTCTACCATCAATCACTAAGATAGAATTCTAACACATTGACTTAGAGAGGTTGAAGAATATATGGGAGGATTTTTCACTAGAGTAAATAAATTCGTTTGTTGGCGAATATGGTCACATCACTTATCTTCTCTATTGCAGTCAACACTCCTATTATTGATGCTTTAATGCATTTATGGGACCCTCTGTACATATGTTTTACCTTTGGAACAATTGATCTTGCTCCTACAACTGAAGAATATCAAGCCATACTGAATTCCCCGCTGTAAAACACAGATAGAGTTTATAATTATGACAAAATGCTCACATTGAAGAGAGATTTATCGAAGCTATTGGGTACTGTCCATGCATCTGAGATTTAGAAAAGGATAAAAATTAAATGGGCGAATGAGTGTGTGCCGCTAGATTACCTCCTAGATCTCACCCAAAATTTCTTGAAGGAAGATAAATGCATGGCTCTTTATGCTCTGTGTATTTATGGCACCGTGTTATTTCCAAAGATTCGAGGTTATGTGGATGATAAAGTGATAAAAATGTTCCTTCAAGCCAAACATGGTGTTAACCTTGTTGTCACAATTCTTGCTGATATTACTCGTTCATTAAATCACATCCAAGTGTTTGGAAAAGGGGAAGGTCATCAGCTCTCCATCTCTTTTGTGTATTTGGATTCTTAGTCATCTAAGATGTCCACCAGATTTCAAATGTCCTCAAGTTAAGTTTTCAAGTACATAGATGAAGACGAGAATCTCCATTGTAGAACTTAGAATGGCCAAATGGAATCCATAGTTTCCCACAAAAGGGCGTAGCTCTCACACCTATCAAAGTTGAAAGATGGCGATGTTATCTAAAAGGCCCACTGGATGCCGTTCACATCAATGATCTACAGATGTGATGACTTTTAATAGGTCCCGCTCCCAGGACCACAGGGTTGCACTAGTTATGCTCCGCTAATGGTGCACCATCAATTATACATGAGATTGTTTATCTCTACCATGCACACATTGAAGGATTTTGAAATCAATTACGATTCTCAAGATATTGAACAAAAACTGTAGTAGTTGATTGGAGCTTGGAAAATAACGATAAGGATGCAAATTGAGAAGAATCACATGAACTGCACAAATGAGTATGAAGTGTGGCTTGCGAGTAGAAGCAAATTAATTATTTCCTTACCAGTTGAGGACTCACAATCATCCAGATATTGTTAAAAAGGAGGAGCGAGATGAGTTATATGAGGAGCGTCAAAAGAATTTAGCTCTCTTGGAAGAAAATAAACGGCTAACAGTCGAGGCGCATTTGTCTGACAAGCACACAATTGAAGTAAGAAAATAACTTAGAGATTTGAGAAACAAGGTTGAGGACTAAGAATATTTATAGCGGAAAATTAAGAGTTGGGAAGTGACACTCGCAAACTAAAAAATAAAATTAGAAAGATGCCAGAAGACAATGAGAATTTGTGAGGGGTAATCTACGAATAGGAGGATAAAATAATGAAGCTAGAAAAGAAAAATAAGCTTGTACAAGAGGTTTTAGAAGAGGTGAATGGGACTATCGATAAGAAAAATGTGTACATCGTTGAGTTACAAGAAAAATATAACTCATTACAATGAATCACTGATAATTTACAAGTTGATTTAGAGAATCAGAAAGTAAGGAAGACCGAGTCAATAAATGATTGTGAATAACTATTGAAAGTCATCACAAGCCTCGAGCACCAAGTTAGAGCTTATCATAAGTGGTTGAGAAATTGGCAAGAAACAATGATGTTAATGTCGATGCACTGAGATATCATTACCAATTGCTGTTACAAGAGTACGACTTGATTCGACAATGATCTGAGCAGGCTGTGGACTGGCTGAAAGGCATGGTGTGAGAGCAAGCAATTTGGCGGAAGAAGCATAATTTTTTAAGAGAAGTGTTTTGCCCATCCATCATAATGGAGAGAAGTTATCTAAGTTTTTGGAAGAAATCAACCAGGATTTGGGTCTTTTTTGTCATTTTGTATAAACTCATATTGCGAAGTAATGTAATTGACTTCTACATACTCAAATGTAGTGGATGACTCTATTAATTGAATGAAATTGAGTACACTAGGACTTTCACTTTGTGTAGTATCATTTCTCATGCATAAATTTACTTTCATTATTATTATTGTTATTATTATTTCTTCTTTTTCAGTAGCAAAATCTACCATCTCATTATTTTATTTTTATTTATTTTAAGAAAACTTTTCAAAGATAGCCCGTCAACTCCGACATCCCTATCGAATGTGAGCTCAAATTAGGGTTATGGACGAGCAAGAAAGAGAGCAATCACGACAGGAAATGAAAGAAGACATTACAGAGTTGAAAGAGAAAATGGCCAAAGTCCTGCAACTCCTCGCTGCCAATAAGGAAAAAGCCTGTCTTGAAAATCCGCAAGGGGCTCAATCATCACAAAATCAATTGCAAACGATACTCCACCTTACCCTCATGGGTTCACTCCAACTTATCAACGTCATCAGACTGGCCAGTTTCAGCATGCTTCACTACCAGTAAATATCCAGCACTATCCATTTCCAAATGTCCAATAAATGATGCAAACAGGAAAAATTGGTTACAACCCATCCACAATGGCACCTGTCCACAACCAAGCTTTCATTCCACAAGGTGAACTCGCTAATGAGCCAATCATCATACCTGATGTTGATGACCCAAAGGTGCAGAGGCCTGTTACCAAACCAAGTGACATTGTGGTTAGGTAAGCTGGACTTTCTAAAGGAGAGATTACACTCCATTAAAGGGTCAGATGTATATGGTACCAATGATTCCACCCAATTATGTTTGGTCCCAAATGTAACCATCCCACAAAAATTTAAACTACCTGAGTTTAAAAAATATTATGGTAGTACATGCCCGAGAAGTCACCTTATTATGTACTGCCAAAAGATGGTTGCTTATGCAAATGATGATAAGTTGCTGATTCATTTCTTTCAAGATAGCTTGATGGAGGCTGCATCTCGGTGGTATATCCAATTTGATAACTAACATAATCGGAGGTTGAAATATATAGAAAGTTCTTTCTTAAGACAATGTAAGTACAACATAGACATAGCTCCTAATCGTCTAGATCTACAAATGATGGAGAAAAAGCCTACGGAAGGCTTTAAAGGATATATGCAAAGGTGGAGGGAATTAGCTGCTCAGGTACAACCAGCCTTGTCAGAAAAGGAGATGGCTGCAATGTTTACCAACACCTTAAGATCTCCATTCTATGATAGGATGATTGGAAAAGCTTCAATCAAACTTCTCTCGCATTATAATGATCGGTGAAAGGATTGAATATGTGGTAAAAAATAGATGAATTTTAGAAGTCGTATCAGATGCATCATCCGTAAAAAAAGGGTACTCATTGAAACAAAAAGAGAAGATGTACAAATGATCAATGTTTGGCACCCATCACAAGCTGTGAACCTCGGGCTGGGATTTTTAAAGTATAGGGAAGGACCCAAGTCCGTGACATCATATGTGGCAAGTACCTCATAAATTTTGTACAATAATCACTCTCAACAATCAACATTTCAAAACAGCTCAAGATCTGGTCTGAGACCGTCGACTCACCAGCAATATGTTAGCCAGGCTGATCTGCCGTTGAGGGAAAATAGAAATATTAAGCATTTTGTCCAATATGATTCAATCCCCATGTCTTATACAAAACTCCTACCACAATTGATATGCAATAATCAATTGGTGCCGATAAATTATGAACCTCTTCAGCCACCATACCCGAGGTGGTATGATCTGACTGTTCGATGTGATTATCATGCTGGGGCAGTGGGATATTCAACTGAGAATTGCACGACATCAAGGGTAGAGTACAAGCATTGATCAAGACTAGATGGTTGAATTTAAAAAAGGCTAACGGGAACCCATATATCAATTCCAACCCTATACCAAATCATGGGAATCTTATCGTAAACGCAATTAAGAAATTTTTAACATATGAAAATAAGGATGTGGCAAATGTGTGCACGTCAATGGAAATATTTTTCCATCTTCTTTCTAAAGCGAGGTACATCTACCCAATAAGGATGTGGCAAATTGTATGCCTAGTCACATTCCTCAGAGGATGAAGGCATTTTTAAAAATCATATGCATGACTTTGATTGCTTGTTTCATGAGAATGTGACTAGGCATACAATTGAGGAATGTGCTGATTTTAAAATGGAAGTGCAAATGTTGTTGGATGCAAAGATACTTACAATAAGTCATAAAAGAGAAGGAGAATACCGGTTAGATGACTCGTTAGTCCTCATGATAACTAAAGAATCATCGAAAGTAAATGTTGAAGTGTCATTATATATCCCAAAACCTTTCACAATACATTATGAGAAAAAGTCAACTCGCACCACTACATCTTATGCTCTGACGCCCATCACCATCTAAATACCGAGTGTATTTTCTTACAAAGATTCAAGATCAATACCATGGAGACGAGTATGAGGTTTTTGCAAGTGGTAACGACAAAACTCAAGCACTAAATCTATTAGACCTCGATCACCCCATAACTAATATTTCAGGAGTAGGTGGGATGACGAGGAGTGGTAGATGCTACACGCCAGATGTTTTGAAAGTGGATAAAAGCGATGATTTTGAAAGAAAAAGAAAAAGGAAAGCTAAAGAAGGCGACAATGGTCATAAGTTCCAAGGAGAAATGCATGGCGGCCAAGTGATAAACCTAGACATAATTAAAGGTATGGAGAACAAAAAACCAGTGTCTAAAAAAGAAGTATGTGAATTTTAAAGCTTATCAAGCAAAGTCAGTAAAGGTGATATAGAAACTTATCGTTTACCTGCTCGTCTATCCTTACTATCACTTCTTCTTAATTCTGAACCACATCGCCAAGCATCATTGAAGGTTTTGATTCAAACATATGTCTGTCATGACATTACGGTGGAAAAGTTGAGTGAAATTGTGGGAATCCCTGCTGATGGTACTGGACACACTGGAGCTCTACATATATCTGTGAAATGTAAGAATTATGTTGTTGCAAAAGTATTGATTGATAATGGATTGTCTCTAAATATAATGCCAAGATCCACACTAGCAAAGCTCCCTATGGACGTGACACATATGCGACCGAGCATGATGATAGTAAGAGCATTCAACGGTACCTGAAGGGAAGTAATCAGAGACATAGAGATACAAATTTGAATCGGGCCATGCCTATTCAATACTGTTTTCTAAGTGATGGACATAAACTCCAGCATACAGTTTTCTTTGGGACCATAGATTCACTCTGCTGGGGCAATACCATCTTTCTTACACCAGAAGCTGAAATTTATAATAGATCATAAAATCATTTGTATATATAGGGAAGAAGATTTACTGGTATCCAAGCTGGCCACCATGTCATATATTGAGGCGGCAGAAGAAGCAATGGAGTGCTCATTTTGATCATTTGAGATTGCGAACACCACATTTGTTGCTAGTGAGAAACTCGCTCCAACGCCAAGCCTATCAAAAGTATCTCAGATGGTGACAAAGTTGATGATAAAAGGGGGATACAAGCCAGGCAAAGGACTGGAGAGTGAGCATCAAGGCATAAATAAGTTAATCGATTGGGACGAGAATGAGCAAAAGTTATAGCTTGGATATAGACCGACTAAGGCTGATAGAGGGAGGGTGGAAGCTCAAAAGAAAAGGCTCAAAAATAGGGAATTTGATATGGAAATGACAATCATACCTCATATTTCTGAATCCTTCAGAAGTGGGAGAATTTCATTTGAAGAACCAGTTACAATAGAGCAGTAGGACCTTGAAGATGATATCTTCCAATTTTCAATATCCGTAATCTTGGAAAAATCATCAAGTGCAAGAACATGACACTTGGTTTTTTTATACGATTCAGATCATGAGCTTAACAATTGGGATGTCACCGAGGTACAGTTCTTCTTGGAGATTTTCAAGAGTAATGTGTTAATGCAAAAACTTTAATGATTTTGCCTAATGTTTTAGGAATTCTTTGTTATGGGCCAACATTTTCGTCCATTTCATCCCATCTCTTTGAATGAAAGTCTAATAACTTGTTTCGTTTCCTTCTGTTAATGATAAATACAATTCCAGTTCTTTTTTTGTTCTTCTGCTTCATGTCAACTTCTTTTCCATTTCTGAAATGTTGTTCATACTCATGCATTGTTTATTTTCTTTTATCGCCTTCCTTTCATCCCATAATTTGATTCAGGTTTGAGAATAGTGATTTTGAAAATGAGAGCATAAGCAATAATTTCGGCAATCCCATTTTTAGCGTAGTGACAAATGAAAGTGATGAAGATAATTTTGAACCATCTTTAGAAATGTTAAGAATGGTAAAAGATGATGATAAAATAACTCAACCTTATCAAGAGTTGATGAATATTATAAATTTACGATTAGATAAAGAGACCAAAGAAGTCCAAATTGGCACTTCTATGACAAATGAAAGCCGCCGAAAATTAATTGACTTACTCAAGGAGTATATTGACGTCTTTGAATGGTCTTACCAAGATTTTCCAGGTCTAAACATTGATATCATGGTCCACCATGTGTCGCTTATGCCTAAAAGTAAACCAGTGCGATAAAAGTTACGGAAAATGAAACCTGACGTGCTGGTAAATATCAAAGAAGTAGATACAGGTTTTCTGAAAGTAGCAAAATACCCTTAATGGGTTGCTAACATAGTCCTAGTGCCGAAGAAAAATGAGAAATTAAGGATGTGCATCGATTATAGAGACATAAATCAGGCAAGCCCCAAGGATAATTTTTCATTACCCCATATCGATGTCTTAGTAGATAACACTACAGGACATCCAACCTTCTATTTCATGGTTGGTTTTTTTAGGTATAACCAAATCAAAATGGCTCCTAAAGACCGTCAAAACACCACTTTTATAACTTTATGGGGTGTATTTTGTTATAAGGTTATGTCATTTGGTCTAAAAAATGTAGGGGCAACTTACCAACGAGCAATGATAACATTGTTTCATGATATGATGCATAAAGAAATCAAAGTGTATGTTGATGATATAATCACCAAATCTCATCAAGGAGAAGATCACATTGTCACTCTGTGAAAACTATTTGAACGGTTGAGAAAGTTTTAGTTAAAGTTTAACTTGATAAAGTGTACATTTGCAGCATCTTCGGGGAAACTACTTGGCTTTTCCGTGAGCAAGGAAGGAATAAAAGTTGACCCCGACAAGGTTCGAGCCATCATTGATATGCCACCACCATGAACTCAAAAAGAAGTTAAAGGTTTCTTAGGGAGATTAAATTACATATCCAGGTTCATCTCACAACTAACTGCAACTTGAAAACATATCTTTAAACTTCTCCGTAAAAGTGATGCAGAAGGATAAAATGATGATTGTCAAAATGCTTTTGAGAATATCAAGCAATACTTGCAAAATCCGTCTGTACTTGTTCCTCCAACTCCAGGACGTCCACTCATTTTATATCTTACAGTAATAGAAAAATCATGAGTTGCGTGCTTGGTCAGTATGACACCTCTGGAAGGAAAGAACGGGCAATATATGATTTAAGAAAAGGTTCACAAATTATTAGGCTAATTATTTGATGTTGGAGAAAACATGTTGTGCATTAGCCTGTGTGGCTCATCTGCTTAGACAGTACGTGTTATACCACATCACTTGGTTAATTTCAAAGATGGATCCAAACAAGTATATCTTTGAAAAGCCATCACTTTCTAGGTGAATTGCTAAATGACAAATGTTACTCAAGGAATATGATATTGTCTATGTCACGAGAAAGTCAATAAAAGGAAGCGTACTTACTGATTATTGGCAGATAAAACAGTGCAAGATTATGAGCCAATGAAGTTTGATTTTCCTTATGAGAATGTATCAGTCATATTAAAAAATGAAGAATGTATATTCTGAGGGAAAGTTTTTTCCATTCACGAAAAAACTATGCTTTGACTGTACAAACAATGTGGTAGAATATGAGGCACGTTCCATGAGAATTCAAGAAACTTGTGATATGAAGATAAGGAAGCGTCTGGTGTATGGAGATTCGTTATTGGTGATACGATAACTAAACTGGGAATGGGAAGCTAGAGCTCTAAGTTGTTACCTTATAATAAACATCTAACTAAGTTAAGCTGAACTTTTGAAGTGATCTCATTTGATCATATACCTAGAGAGAATAATCAAATCGCAGATGCATTGCTAACTCTAGCATCCATATTTTCCGTAGATTTTAAGGAAGAAGTTCAACCCATAAAAATTGAGAAGCGAGATTTTCTTGCTCACTGTATAAACATTGAAGAAGATCCAGATACAAGATCATGGTATTATGACATCAAGCAGTATATAAAGAACGGGGAATATGCATCCAAAGTTTCCAAGAATGATAAACACATTATTAGAAGATTGTCTATGTTTCTTTTTGAATGGTGAAATATTCTATAAAAAACCATGATATGATGCTTTTAAGATGTGTTTATGCAAGGGAAGTGAATCAAATCATAGAGGAAGTTCACGAAGGAGTTTGTGGTGTTCATGTTATTGGATTTATGATGGCTAAACAAATCTTGAGAGCAGGATATTTATTAGTTGACTCTAGAACTTGATTGCGTCAAGTTCGCCAAGAATGTCATAAATGTCAAATTTATGCGGATAAAATTCATGTACCTGCATCCCCTTTACATGTCATGGTCGCGCCTTGGACATTCTCTATGTGGGGCATGGACGTCATTGGTCTCATTACACTAAAAGCGTCTAATGGGCATCCTTTCATTTGGGTCTCTATAGATTATTTTACCAAATGGGTGGAGGTGAGTTCTTAGCATAATCAAAAATGCAGTTGTTAAGTTCATTAAAAATGAAATAATTTTCCGATATGGTCTACCTGAAAGGATCATCACAGATAATGAGATAAATTTAAACAACAAGATGATGAAAGAATTATGTGAGCTGTTCAAATTAAGCATCATAATTCATCTCCTTATCGTCCGAAGATGAACGGAGCAGTGGAAGCAGCCAATAAGAACATAAAAAAGATAATAGAGAATATGACGGAGGTTTATAAGGATTGACATGAGATGCTCCCTTTTGCACTACATGGGTATCGCACATCAGTCTGAACATCAATTGGGGCAATGTCATTCTCTTTGGTATACGACATGGATGCGGTCCTTCAAATCGAGGTTGAAATTCCCTCCCTCAGAGTCTTAATTGAGGTGAAATTAGAAGAAGCAGAGTGGGTACAAACATGATATGAACAATTGAATTTCATCGAGGAAAAAAGATTGACTACATTATGTAGAGGGTAATTATATAAAAGAAAAATGATGCAAGCATATGACAAAAAGTTACGTCTCTGATGTTTTCGAGAATGATATTTGGTGTTAAAAAAGACACTCTCATATCATAAAGATTACTGTGGGAAATGGACCCAAATTATGAAGGATCTTTCATAGTTAATAAGGCCTTCTTGGGAGGAGCTCTCATTCTAATAATGAACATGGATCGAGACAATTTACCGCATGTAGTTAATTCTGATATAGTCAATAAGTACTTCATTTAACTACTCTAAGTATGGGAAAAGCAAAGTTGGGCAAAAAAAATGTTTTAAAAAAGAGTTGTCTCGAATACTAGAGAAATTCTTATTCCATAATTTTTTCAAATCCTTGTTTGTAAACATTGTCCATCATCAATGAAGAGCCTTTTTTTTGTTGACAAACACATATACTTCTCCTTTCCATTACTTCCATTATTTATCATTCCGCTTCATTTCAAGGCAAATAAAAATATCACTAATCACTCTTGAAATAACTCAAAAGCATAAACTTGGTTAGGTGAAAACTAATTGATTAAAAAAAGAGAGAAGAAAAGAAAAGAAACCGAGAAGACAGTTTGAATGCGAGATGAAATCTGAAACACGATGAAAGCTAAAACACGATTGGAAGAAAAGAAGCAAAATATGGAAAAATTATTCTTTTGTCTTCTTCATTGATGCAGCCAAATATTGGAGCACAAACCAATGAATAAGGATGTATCATTTCTTGAAAGTATGCTCGATACTTCATTGCGAGTCCATGATCCTAGACCAAGTGATTGTTTTGAAGGATGGCGGATATGGCTACGTTAGTCAACTTTTAAGAAAAATCATCAAATAATTTTCTTAAAAACATTCGCAACTATACATAGCATGCATACATTCAAAATCACTACTTTGCATTTATATTCAAAAATTACAATGCATAGACACGCATTACATTGCTTTGTTTTGATAAAATTTAAGTGCATGGATCATTTCAGGATATTTTTTTGAAATCCACAAATAACTTTTCAACATTTAGAGCTTGCACTAGTCTAGCTCTAGCTACCATATGAAGATTGTATAAATCAGATCAAACATCATTTCATTTTCTTCGGTTAAATCGAACCCGAACTGAGTCGAGGTCAAAACATGCGTCTATCCATGAGCGTTTCTTTTCAAATATCTCTGGTTAAATCTAATCTGAATTGAATCAAGGTCGAAGCCTTTGTCTAACCAGGTCCATTTTCTTTCAGATATCTCGGTTAAACTTAACCTGGAGTGTATGTACATTTATATTCATCTATTCATCTTCTCTCATTCTTTTTCTTAAGATAGTTTAAATTTCTTGCACATTAGCTAACTATATATCTTGTTCCCTTCATCCTCTCTCACCCATACTCATGCAGTGTATATAATTTATTTCATTTTCCATATATAAGTGTTCGTTCCTCCTTCTTCATCTTTTACTCTTTATCTTGAGTTTAATTTTTATGCATTTATGATTTTCTTACAAATTTAATATTGAGATATATTTGTCATCAACTCAATCAATGATGGTGAGGATAAAGCCTTTGAGGGGTGTAAATTAACTCAATGTGAATTAACTCTTTAATGGGTTGAAAGTATACATTTGTTGCAAAAATTCACATATGATCATTTCTTATACATAAAAATGCATGAAATAAAGTGTTAACCATCTATATAAAGATTATGAAAATATTTAAGCTTTAAAATTTTTTAATGTTCTCACAAGTCTTTTCATTTTTTTTATCTTGTTGCTATTTTAGTGACACTTGTTTGAACTAGTTGACATCCATGATCATTCCTTTACTATTTGATTAGCAATGAGGGAAAAAAGGAAATACTGGTAATTAGTCAACTAAGTAGTCCAAATTGAAAAAAGGTATATTTATATCCCTATATATATATATTCTATTTTGAAATTTTATCGATCATTTTTTACGTGACGCTCTGTTTAACTAATTACCGTCCATAATCTTTTTATTTTAATAGCAATTATTGGAAAAATGGTAATTAGTAGACTACTTAGTAAAAAATAAAGGGTNATTTTATTGAAAGAAAATAAACTTACAGGTATTGAAAATTATTTTACAACAATTAATTAGTACTTCCGCTCACTAATTAACGTTGAGGGAGAAGAAGAAGATTACGAAATAGGAGGAAGAATAATGCTTTGTTTTCAAAACAAGTTTTCTCTCAAAATTGTTAAGAGTGAAAAGTCAGTTCTTATAAACAAGGGGGAAGGGCAGCCTATTTATAGGTGAGGAGAGTGAAGTTAACTAAAAACTCATCACTTACTTGTACTATTCTTTTCTACTCAAGTAAAAACATTTTACATTACAACTTTTGACTAAGAATGGCAAAAAGGACAAATAGTTGCATAATTATTTGACAACTAGTACAATAATTGTAGAAAAAGACAAAATGTAAAGATTCTTTGATAATTGTAATCTTGGACTTTGCGTCTTCATTATAGCTCTGCCATGATTGGTCTTCGGAAAGTCATTGTGAGTATTGCTATATATTGAAGTCCTTAATAATTGTTATCTTAGATTCTTGTGTTTTGATTATTAATTTTTGGGGAAGCCATAATTTCTCGTCTTAATGGTGACTGTTTGCATTGTGCTGGAAAGTCATCAAGATATTTCTTCATTTTTCCAAAGGTAGATTATTTTTATTTATTTATCTTCACTAAGATTAATACTGTCAAATGGTTCTTGTGAGTCTTAGAAGACGTCATAAGCCCATTGTGATAGAAGGCGACCCTGTAATTTATTTTTATCCTTCAATTACTAAGGAAAAGCTCAAGATGATTGACCTTTATGAATATTTGATTTAATTGGGTGATTAGGCTTTGTGATTGATTCAGAGTCAGAATTGATATTGTCTTCTAGGAGGAGAAACATGTTTTGGATTAATTCTTGCTTCAATTTGGATTTTGATTTTGTTGCCTTGGATTTTCCCTTTGAAAAGGGTTTTAATTCGGGTTTGGATTCTTTGGATAAACTAGATGATTTCTTTATAAATTTAGAGTAATGGGCTCATTAATTTTTAATGGAACCTGAGGAAAAGGATTGACCAATTTTAACTGAGGGTAGATATTGGCAAATTCATGGTTGATAAAGGTAATTTTTTTATGGGTATTAAATTTTTTCATCATTTAACATAGTATTGTATGGTGAGGATTTCTTCTTCAATTGAATACTGCCACTTTAAGATCTAGCATATTTTTTATTTATTTGTAAAACAGAGTAATTGTGGAAAAGAAACCTCAATTGGTGAGGGTTTGTACAATTATTTTTTTGGTCAAAGATTCCACAGCATGCCTATGGCTTTTTTGAAATCCGTCCGGCATGATGAATAATTTTCTTCCAGTATAAAAAATTCTTTCATTGTTTTGTTTGAAAACTCAATTTTAAAAATTGTTTGTCCTAAAAGCTTCGCAGTTAAAAGTTTTCTATTATCATAACAAATTTCATTATCCTTGTGAAAACCTATTTTTTCACCTTTCTCATACCATTGAATTAGTACTGCAATGAAGCCGAGCTTCAGCCTAACTTCTTCTAAAATTTTATCCAATTCATCAATCCATACACTTTTAGATATTCAAATCCATTATGGACATAATTAATGAATGAAAATTTTGAGCAAAATGCGACAGACCTATCATTGAACTTCTTGATTTCAAAAGAATTTTAGTTGAGTATTCTAGGTTTTACTTTTACGTATTCTAGTAGGTCAGAAATCTTAAATTCCACAATAGCAGAATTTTGAACTGATTTCCTACATAAATTAATGAGAAAATAAATTAGGAATTAAATTATTAATGTCTTAAATAAATTAAATATTAAAATAAAGTTTTATTAAAATAAATTAAATATTAAAATAAATTAGGAATTAAAATAAACTATTAGAGTCTTAATAGACTGTTACTTGGCAAAACTTTGATTGGAAGCAATGTCAAACAAGTTTTACAAATTTGAAATCAATTTTTAAAAGAAATTTTTGATTTAATAGATCATCTTGAAATTTATTATTAAATTGTATGAGTTGATTAATTGTTTTAATATTTGAATGATAGATTTCAAATCCTAAAAATCTAATGTTAGATTGAAACAATTTGATTTTTCTTGCAGAGATAACTAAACTATTTTATTTTCTTATCTTGGTAAACAATTCAAAGTGTTTCCAGTATTGTTTAATAAATTTAGAAAAATAAGAATATTACCAATGCAAACAATCAAGAAATCAGTGAATTGGTTAAAAATTTCATTCATTGTACTTGGAGCATTTTTAAGATCAAATGGCATTACTTTCCATTTATAACAACCAAATGTAATTTTGTATTTATCAATTCCACTTGTTTGGATTTGCCAAAATGTATTAGAAATGTCAGTACATAACTTTTTATAAATTTTCTTTTTAAAGCTTTTAATCTGTTTTTGAAGAATAGAATTTTGAAGATGTTCTTCAATTCTTTTAAATTTTATTTCGTCTTGTAGAAAACATAACTATTTTTTACAAGAAATTAAATTCACATTTTTATAAACAGAATTTTATTTTAATGTTTTTAATTTCTTATTGTGAGAAAAAGAACAAAATTTGAATTTGACAGGTTTATATATGGGATAAGTAGTTATCCCATCATGCTCTGTTGTAAAATGATACAACATAAAAATGAATGATAAACCCAAAATAATTTTGTCTAGCATATATTTTACTAAGACAAATTATGTTTTAAAATATACATTGTCTTGATAAATATGAACTTCAGGGATTTCATTATTGATATGTATTCTAGTGCCATTTGTAGTGAACAACGATTCTTTTACCTTCTTGGAGTACTTGGTAGGAACAAATCATTACTGCATACAATTCAAATCAGCTCCTGAATCAATAAGAGCCATTAAGGTGAAATCAAAATCTTAGATTAATATTCTGACCATTATGTGCTATTTTTTTTATTTTGATGTGATTAACGATTTGAATAAAATTATCATCATCTTGATTGTTGACAATAGGTTCTTCAACCTCATTATCAGAAATTGAGGATTTACTAGGTTCTTTCAGTTCACTGGATTCATGATTTTTAATTAAATTCTATATTTTCAAAAGATTTAAATCTTTTATTATTTATGTGTTTGAATCTTTTAATTCTTTTATTTCGATTTAATATTATTTATTTATTTTTGAAGTTCATGTAAAGTAACTTATTTTTCATTTCCTTTATATTTGTAAATTTTTTCAAGGGTTTGTGAAAGGCTTGCAGTATTATTATTAGACTTCTTTCTTTTGAATTACCTTCCTAAGTCTTTCGATGTATTCTTGTTTTAATTCAATATTTTCAGTTTTACTAATTAAATCTAACAAAACATTTTCTTGTTCTTCATTTTTATTTAAAACATTAATATTTTCTAATAATAGCTTTTCCTGCACCACGTAGAGATGTTAGGAGAATCACTATTAGAACTTGAAGAGTTTGATTCGTCAGATTCAAGGGCTTCAAATTCTCTGAAATCTTCATTATTACTTTCATAGCACTATTGATTCTCTAATTCTAAAAAATCTTGTGTATCTTCTTTAGAGATTTTCAATTGATTAATTTTATTTTTTACTTAGCAAGCGTTGAAAAAATGACCATTATGGCCACATTTAAAACACTTAATTTTACTTTTATCAACAATTTTTTTGAATTATCTTCTTGAATAATTCTTATTCTTAGAAAAGTATTTGTCAAAATTTTTATTTTTGTTTTTGTGAAATTTTTTCCTATAATGTATGTAAATTATTCTAGGATTTAAATGTGAATTTTTCCTATTCTTTTAGGAAGGAGCAATCGCGGGTAAACCATTGCTCACATGAATTGCCTAATTCATATTTGACAATTTTCTTCTTTTTAATTTATTTATTAATTTTCATGTCTATACACATTCTTAAATATTCTTTTTGTATTGTAGTGATAATTGTACGATAGGTGAGGTTATTACAGTCTATATTTCCTAGGTCATCACTAAGGACTGTTCTAATTTTATGGGCAAACAAATTTGTTAAGCCATTTATGAATTTTATTTCCAAAATGGCTGATTACTATCATCCCTTGATATTACCCTGGACAAAAATATATTTTGTACCGGTCAAAATCACTTAGGGTAAGACACCTAAGATTAGTAATTGGTCATGGATATGTGAAGTAACATTACTTGGCGTTCCAATGAAATGTTCAGTTGTTGTGTATAATTGTGTTTTAATGGCATCAGGCATTGTCCCTGATCCTCTCCAAGGATTTGGGTTCCTCCAGCATCAATATTTATTGCTGTAAGGATAATATTTTTATATTTTCAATGACATGCTTTTCCCATAAGGAATGAAGCACTCCTGTGAATCCTATGACTAAAAGCTTTATTACCTCATCATAAGGTAAATTGTGTGTGATGATGTAACTGTTGGCTAGCATAGTCATGTGCTATAATTTGTTGAGGACTTCCTGTTCTGAAAGACCATCAATATTCCATTCACATAATTTTTCAGCAGAAACGAAAAATTGATTAACTAAAGATGATTCACTAATTTAGATGTCTGCAGGAATAGGCCTTTTATGCCACTTCCTTTCCAATTTATTAATTTCTAAAATTTTAAATTTTTCTTCAATATTATGAATGTTTGAAGATTCATGAAATGTGGATGATTTATAGGTGGAATCTGACCTATGGCTTTTTGATTTAGAACTATTGTCTTGGTTAATAACCTAAACAGAAGAAGAAGATTCAACAGATTTATTCTTCAATTCTTGAAGCATTTTATCACTATTTTTATCAAGGGGAACAATATTTAAGGTAGTTTTATTTGAAAGATTTGTTAAAGGAGTTTATTTCAGAGATTCATTAGGTTTAGGTTCATGAAGATCATCGACCTTATTTTTTATTTTATCTAATTATTAACCTATTGTTATTAAACTTTGATTAGTGTAATTAAGTTGTTCAACAACTTTTTATTGGGTTCTTCTTCCTTTGAAATCTTGAAAGGAGAAGAAGTGATTATGAAATTTTTATGTTAATTATTTTTTCAGGTGGGGTATGGCTAGCAATAACCCAATTGGAGTCTTCCTAGACGCATTTGGTCTTGGAAATTACTTTAATATTTTTTCGTAAATATCCTTGATATAATCAAGGAAAAATCTATCAACTCTAAATTCTTACATGAACGTCTTCCGTTCAGCAATGATGAATTTTCTTTGATCCATATTGTATGTCTCTCTAAACCTATTACATCTATTAAGATTGGCTGGGTCATTCATGTGTTGGGTTAAACCCTCCCAATCAGGTTTGTATTCTTGGCTTAAGTTACCTAAATTCAAAACTAAGAGTTGGGGATTTACATGAGGTAAGGCTCCTTGAAAATCAGATTCAGTTGGTGATTCAATTTTGTCAGATTGATCAGTCTTATTATCAAAGATTGGCTGACTTACTTGGGAATTTATGACTATGTCTTTAAGTCTTAAATTTTTTAATTTTTAATTTTTTAATTCTTGTTCCAATGGATGGATTCTAATATCTTGACTACTATTGACAGGGGATGCAAAAAAAGAACTTCTAAGAATGCTAGACTGGCTAAACTTCTAATTTGAGGTTTAAAACTAGAAGATTGAAAATCAATTTTAACAGTATTATCCATGTACTGCTGGATATGATCAATATCTTCAATTGGGCGTTGAATTGGAGTGGGTTGGCTTTCATTTGTTAAAAGCCATTTTTTAGGCAAAATAATATCAGACCACCTAATGGTTTTAGAGATTCTAATATTTGCATTTTTAGATTTAATCAACATGGTTTGTTTTTTGGACTCCTATTGATAGCTTGGAATTTCATATTTATTTTGGTTACTTTGTAATGTATTCTAAAAATCAAAACTAGTGGTTGGGAAAATTCAAGGATGGTAACCACTAGTCTTGATATTCAAAGTTAAAGATTTAAAAATATGTGAGTCTGTTAGACTAACATACAAATATGGATAGCAATAAAAAATGGATTGGGCACCTTCAACGATTTGGTAACCATTAGTTTTGATATTCAAAGTTAAACACTTAAGAATATGTGGGTCTGTTAGACTAACAGATAAATCTGAAAAATAATCAAAATGGATTAGACCATTACAAAGTGAGGATTCAATTTATCCTAAAATGCTATCATAAAAATTTATAAATCTTTCATCTCGCAAGGTTAACAAAACATAGATATTTAGGCCTCTCCTTGTGAGTGGTTTAACTTTAATCTGGGCTAAACCATAGTAAAGGAAATTATATTCTTTTTCAATGTGATGTTTAACGGCATTAGGAGACAGTAATTGACAAGTTTCATGCTCTTTCCCAAGAGCATATATTATTTCAATTATTTTGCCATGATGTTGGGGCTTGAAAGAAGCAACAAACTATGTTGATTTATAAATTTTGGGTATATTCCATACCCTATGATCTACTTGATCATCTGCTAAGTATTCAAAATGGTTTTCATTAATTATGTCTGATATTGTATTTATTGTAGACATATGGCTACTAGAAGAATTATTTCTAAATAATCTACTCATGACTCAAGATAACTAAATTATTTTTATGATTGACAATTTCATCATGTATTTTGATTCTCAAATCTACTATGACTTCTACAACCTCCTATGAAGTTGACTATTCTCCTCTTTGCCTCTACAACTACCCTACTATCAGGATTTGCATATCTAAGAGGTATTATTGGGGTGCCTGAAGTAATATAAATAAAAATTGATACGTCAGATTCACATATTAAAAAATTTAAGATTATAGAGAAATTATCAATTATAAGAATAACCCACTTGGGTGGAGAGTCAGATTAAATAAAAATAATGATTCAATGAAGTAATGAAGCAAAAATAATAACAATAATCAGCCACCTGGATGGTGAAGAATAATAATTAAGCACATTTATTAAGCAAATAGTATATACCCTACAAGGTATGGCTCTGATACCAAAATAGGCAGACTTGCGTATAATCTAACAGTAATTTAAAGACAGGGTGTTATAAGCAAGAATTCACAATGATTTTATTGAAGGAAAATAAACTTAAAAGTACCCAAAATTATTTTACAACAATTAATTAGTGCTCCGCTCACTAATTAACGTATATCCCGAGGGTAGGGTAGTTGTAGAGGTAAAGGAAAGAAGAGTCGACTTCATAAGAGGTTGTAGAAATCATAGCAGGTTTGAGAATCAAAATACATGAATGAAATTTTCAACCAATTCACTAATTTTCTCGATTGTTTGCATTAATAATATTATTATTTTCTCTAAATTTGTTAAACAATACTATAAACACTTTGAATTGTTTGCCAATATAATAAAATAAAATAATTTAGTTATCTCTGCAAGAAAAATCAGATTGTTTCAATCTAAAATTAGATTTCTAGGATTTGAAATCTATCATTCCATTATTAAATCAATTAATTGAATCATACAATTTAATAATAAATTTCAAGATAATCTATTAAATCAAAAATTTCTTTAAAAAATTGATTGCAAATATGCAAAACATTTTTGACATTGCTTACAAACAAAGTTTTGCGAGGAACGGTCTATTTTTGTATTTTGTATTTTAATATTTAATTTATTCAAGACATTAATAATTCAATTCTCAACTTATTTTCTCATGAATTTATGTAGGAAATCAGTTCAAATTGAGGAATTACATATTTCTGACCTACTAGAATACGGAAAGGTAAAACCTAGAATACTCAACCAAATTCTTTTGAAATCAAGAAGTTCAATGGTAGGCTATCGCTTTTTGCTCAAAATTTTCATTCATTAATTATGACCATAATGGATTTGAATATCCAAAAAATGCATTGATCGATGAATTGGATAAAATTTTGGAAGAAGTTGAATTGCAACACAACTTCAATGCAACGCTAATTCAATGGTATGAGAAAGGTGAAAAAAAAGTTTTCAAGTGGATAATGAAATGTGTTATGATAACAGAAAAATTTTAATTGTGAACCTTTTAGAGAAAAATAAAGATTCAATTCCAAAAACTTGAAAAAAAATCTCCAGATTAAAAATTGAAAACCCTCACTCAAAGAAATACATACCACGAACCAACTCACGCAAAGAAAAAGCAAGATGAGAAAATGACGAAAACCACCACCAACGGCCCACCATCGTTAAAGAACCAACTCAAGCAGAGAAAACCATATGTCAAGTATAGCACAAAACTGAAAATCAAATGAAAAACAAAACATACAAGAGTCAATAATTCAACCATAGGAAGAAGCATATAAAACCATGAACTGTAAATACAGTAAATCTTCAGAGCCAAACCTACAAATAAGGTGCTGAAGCATAGAGCAAAAAAACAAAAACAAAGGCCAAGACTGAAAAACCCTAGACCATACACTGGATATTGAAATTTTTTTAGGTACCTTTAATCCAAAAATAAGCAATCACAAAGAACCAAAAGCAAGTAATCACAAAAAACAAGACGAACAAATATAAAGAGTAAAAAAGTAACAAAAGAACTGCTTTAGAAGTCATATGAACATCAGCTTAACACTGATCAGTCAGAAAACTCTAACTCACTTTACAAACAAAAAATAATCAATCGCAAAAGTCAGAGGAACAAAAATGTAGCAGAAGGAAATTTGGGAGCTAGATAACACATGAATTTCTAATTTATAGACGTACAAATAAAAAACAAACGAACTGCACCAACTTAGATAGACAAAAAATCATTGTTGAGAAGATATATTTGGAATATAATGCAAGTCTATCCTAAACCCGAACAAAGGGGTACGTGTGATCAACCATTAAGACAGGAAAAACAAAATCCACTAATCAACTATGGAGAGAAAAAACAAAAAACAAGATTACCTCTACCGACACGCAACTATTAAAACAGAAGATTGATTATAAAAAATGGCTGAAGAAACACCCAACAAACCACTGCTACACCGACTAACAAGATGTTTGTACAGCATCATACATACATGAAGAGAAGTAAATCAACTAACAAATAGAAGTATTTATATAGTAAACCGTAATAGCAACCATTCATTAAAGATTGCATGTTTTAATATGTTGCAGATTATTTTATTCAGAAATTTATGAATTTTCACGTTTTATTCTTTGGGTCTTGGTTCTCATTGGCCAGAATGCTGAAAGTGTTGTTATCATGATCAGAGTCAGTCTGTTGACTGGTAGGGGATTTCATGGAAGTGTCTTCAGGAACAAAAACATGAAAAAATTGTTCTTTGATGTATTATAATGTTTAAGATTTTACTCATCTATCAAAATCAAAAGAGTTTTGGTGGGTATCTAATAAATTTATAATGTGGAAACTACATCTATATATGATCGTTACTAATACATTTAACAATTTAAAATATATGTATGAGATTGTTATATTAAGAATTGATATATTTTGTTTGTAATTATTATTATGATACATGAGATAAAGTTATTTAGCATGGACACTTAGTACTGTGAGAGGTATCCAAATATTATATATATATATAAGATTTCATGTAGTTAGTTATTCTATTTATTGTATAATTAAATAAAAGTGTTGTAATGAAATCGTATTGATCAGTTTATTATATTAGAAGTGGCTAAAATGGTAGAAACTTTTGATTTCTTTTACCCTTTATAGCCTCCTAAAATATAGTACAATTTGGGTGTTTTATTTTTTTCTCATTTGATTCAAATAATGTAATTGTATTTTCTAGTACATGACAATTTTGTTTTTAAATTATTAGTAAAATATTATGAAGTTAGAAATGAATTTCCGTCCAGATAAAGTTCGTGATCTTTTGAAAGATAATTCTTTCTTTTTAAATCAATAATAATTTTTTGTTAGGAATTTAAAATTAAGCATGTTATAATTTTTATGATATCGGGTGATAAATGAATTTAGTGAAAGACATTATATATTAACTGTCTCTTTTAATATATGACCAATTGATAGAATAAAATTATTTTCTATATTGTTCAGAGAGCAATATTATATAATACAATTTAGAGTTATAAACAAGTCAATGTATTTAAAGATCGCAACAAATTTTAAAGATAGTTAATATTAATTTAAAATCATACGTTTATTTTAAATTAGTTTAACAGAAACATGTATATTTCTACTAGTAAACACAAATGGTGCAATTATAATATTTAGGTTAATTAATAGAGTCTATATGATGAAAGGTGGAAAGAGTCATCAATTCTAAAGACCTTACTATCAAACAAGTCTCTTTCCCTTACATGAAAATCAGTTGGAGCATTCTCAACATCAACAGTCTAAAAAGGAACGACAATCACACGCTTGATCAACAAGTACATTAGTAGCAAAAGAAGGTCGATCATAGAACAACTGACATTGCCCATGGCTGAAATTTGTAAACGTTGACCAATCTCGACAACTAATGGATAATACAAACGTTTTTGCAAAGGAAATGAACCATAGAACAACACTATCATCCTCCAATTCTAAAACTTTACAAGATGTCGTCCCAACACCAGGTCATTTGGTAGGATCGCCCAAAGGTCGGGGGTTTTACTATAATTAACCCTTTTTTAATCTTTTTATGTTACATTGGCGTGCTAATTACTTTTATCAATCAATTGGATATACTGATTGTAGAACGTCTTCTAAGTTCATCTTGCAGTCACCAAGACGACTCTTGAAGACTTCATGTTCGGATGAATCTCTTCTCTTAAAAGATTCTCGTTACCAGTTTTTCCTGATGTTAAAACTTCTTGAAGACTTCAACTTTCTCACTTGTAGTCTTTCAAAGACTCTTGAAAAGTTCATGATCAGATGACTCTTTTCTCTTAAGAGATTCTCGTTACCATTTTTTCTAACTTCATGTTAAAGCTTCTTGAAGACTTAAAGTTTCTCACTTGAAGAACTAAGTTTTTCATTGAAGGCCTCAAGTTTCTCATTGAAGACCTCAAGGTTCTCACTCAAGATCACACTCCAGTTCCTCACTTGAAGACCTCAAGATCTCACTCCACAGTCTAACTCTAAAGTCTCACTTAAATCTTTGTTATGACTTCAAATGTCATCTTTAAGGTTACTTACAGTTTGTAACTTCAAGTCACTTCAATATATATCAAAATCAAATTATTGCACGATTAAGTTTTTTGTATAACTTTTGCTATAGATTATTTTTTAACAATTAATAACTTGTTAGTTTTACATTTAAAATATCATAAGATACAACTATATAATTCAAACATAGATTTTGTCAAAATGAACAAATATCATTACAAACTATGCCAAAACCTAATTAAAAAGTATGTCAAAATTTTATAAAATCATCAAATCTCATTACTCCATAAGGTCATTAAAGGTGAAATTATTTCATTTACATATCTAGTAATTCTCGATCTCATCGGGTTGAGAACTTTCCAATGACTTCAAAAGCATTTTCTTAAAACTCATATTGAGTTTCTCCAAGAACCATTGTGAAGACTTCAAAGTTTGATAGTTATATGTGCTCATTGGTCCTTAAGAATCATTATTCTATCTATAGCATGAATATTTCCAAAAATATTATTAGGCTATTATAGCAAGGATTAAAAAGCCACAGTCACTGACAACCGCTACGCTTTCCCCTTGATTCAGTTGTAACCTTGAAGAGTAAGCATGGACATTCCCAATTTAAAGACATCAATCTCATCAAATAGAGACGATTGAGTTCTTATGTTGAACTTTAAATGAATACAGGGACAGACAAAAAGACTACTCAAAGTAATAGTCGAAAATCACCCTTAACAATCAACTTATCTATGCAGACTAATAAGGTGAAAAACGTAAAATCAAACACACCATAAATAATTCCTGCTTGTTCAATAATATTACTTTTTTTTCTATCACCTACGCTCTAACATAAATAGGGTACTATCCTCAGACGATCGGTTTTGTATAACCGTCTAATGTATAAGGAACAACTCAGATCATTTGGTTCCAAAGTTCAATAAGGAATTGAAATCTAATTTCTTTTTGTGTGATTTGTTTTGGGGTGCAAATGCACTTCTTTTAGTTTCTATATCTCATTTTTAATTATAATTTTTTATTTCTTATGAAAAATTGATTTTTCTGGATATCTTAGTTGTTCTCTATTCAAATTTGCATGATCTTATAAAATTGCTATAGAAATTATCGACCTCAAATATTAAATGAATCATTCAAAAACCATATAGCTAGAGCTTAAAGCATCACAAAGTCCTGCTCTCCTCAAAGGTTTAAGGATTTCCTCGTGGTATCTGTAACACCACTAAATAATACCATTTATTCTAAATGTAAGTAATTGAACTTTCTTGGTGATAAACTCTTGTAAGTAATGTAATACATACTTTTAGACAACCTTATTTCCATACACGTACAAAGAACTTTAGTGCATAAGATTTGTAGGGACTATTACATAGTAATTATTCTTAGGGTGGTTAATCTCTTTTACCAATATGGTATATCCTTTCAATGGTTTATCTCGGCCCCATCTACACTAACTTAAGATTGGGTTTGTCATGCTTATTTTGATATTCATTAAACAACTCTTGCTCCTATTCCCACTTGTTTAGTGATCTATTTGATAAACGGAGTACCCCAGAAACAACAACTTATGCAATCCCACAAGGCGTATGCCAATGTCATTTGTGAGGGTGACTATAATAGAATCTGACAATGATCTTATTGATCTCTGTAGTCTATACAACATCATCGTATAATCAAAATCCATCTCTTTATTGTTTAATCTGAGAGGGTATATACTGATCCAAATGATGGCAGTAAGTAATGGATTCTCAACCTTAATTAGTTTATAGATGGGTAGGTGGATGTATTAATATTGGGATTCTCAGCAACCTGTTATTAACACCAACATTCTTGCAGAGTCGTAGTAGTTTACCGAGGAAGCAAGTTGGAGCTTAATTAAGGATGAAAATGAACAATTTGGAGATATTTAATGAGATTATAAATTAATATAGCTTATGTAAATTATGGAAGCAAATGAGTGTATCATCAATCGTTTAAGCCATGAGGATTGTTAGAATATGTCCATAAAGTAGCGTGTAATAACTATTTATTTGTATTTAGTTATTTCTCAGACATTTGTATTATTGGATTTTTTTTATGAATAAATTAAAAGTTTTATTTTAAATTAAAGCATGTTTATAAATTACTCAAGTCCTGGAACTATTGTCAATGAAAGAAGAGTGAAGACAGAAGCGTCTCTAGACGAATTGTTCGAAATAATTCAGATTGATATTTGAAGTCTTAGGATTGACTTGACAATCGAATCTGATTATGACTATTAGGTTGAATTGTTGGATGTCAGTCTTGGGGTATAAGAGTGAAGACTGAAATGGTTAACCTAGACATGTTATGAACATATTGAATAGACATGTAATAAATTAGTTTTGAGCCCAAAACCGTTTACCTTGCTCTAAATCTAATTGTTACACCTTAAGGGTATTTTTATAATTACTTTAATCATGAGGTGAATACGTTACTTTACTTGGTTAGTTGTAATCATTGATATGTAAAATGAGTGAGTTCGAATTGACGGACAATACCTCGGCTATAGAGAATGTAATTTAATTAAGTAGGAGTTGCGGGCAATACCTCGTGGTTGGATTGTGAAAGCAACAATAACACATTATACTTTATTGATGGGTGTGTGAGTAAATTAACTTGGCAAAGTATTCAATGAAATGAGTCGTTGAATAAGACTTGTGAATTATACGAGATAATTCACTATAATGTCTTTCTTATTCACAGTCAATAAAGGAGTTAAGGAAATAATAATATGAGTAAAATGATAATTTTATATTCTGTTCTTGTTACTGATATTCACAATGAGTATTATGTTAAAATATTATGTGGATCGTGAAAATAAATAGTATTTATTAACACCAACTGAAAATGTAGCGTGCATGAATCGAGAGTTGATTCAGCATCAAACCTAAAGTAGAGTCGTAGATGTCAGGATTAAATGGGTCGGGAATTTATGGAGATAAATTCACCAGATATTTGAATCCTAAATTTTGTTCATGTGGGTCTATTCGGTCTCAGAAATAGCTCAGAGAACAGGAATAGAAAAATGAACTAAGTTGGACCAAAATGTGTTTTGGTGCCAATGTATATTTTCTATACCTATATGTGATATGTGATGTCACTTAAGTTAGTTAAGTGTAATTGTTGTATTGAATTAATTATTTATTATTTTCTAATTATTAGATAATTAATTAAATAAAATTAATTAATTAATTGATAATGATCAATTATATTTATTAATTAAATTGATGAATTTTGATACAACTAAAATTCTAAGAGATCATGTAATTTTCGACAATAATAGATAATTAGGGGAATTTTTAGAAATTTTATAATATATAGGTATATTTGTAAATACTGAAATTTACCCTTTGATAAATATCTCATAGCAATTTGATTGCAAAGAGATAATGAGGATAAGATACAGTTGTTGTTATCAACACACAAAAGGAATAGAAAAGCATTTTCTCCTCTCACTACTGTTGCCGCTGAAATTAATCTGAAGAAGGGAAGATTTGTTTTTTCTTCTTCAATCATTTTGAGAGCCCACACTCAAATTCTTACATAAAATTCTTCTGAGATATATTTCTGAAATTAACGGGTGGTTGTTGGTGGACAAATTCGAAAATCATTCGTGGAAGATCAAGTTCGTGATTTTGATCTTAAAGCTTCAAGAACACCAAGAATGCTCGAGGGAGTTCCACTAGTTTAGAAATTCTCCGATACAGAGTAAAGGTGAAAAATTATTTTTCCTTAATCTGGTCGTTTTAATATCTTATCTGCATGATCAAACTAAAATTGGTTTTAAATTATTTAATATGATTAAATAAGTTAAATAAAAAGAATTGATATTCCACCCACGAACCATTCATGGTTTAAATATAATTTTCTTTAATTTAAAACCGATCGATCCTAGTAATTGGTATCAGAGCCTACATTTAAGATTAGGCATATAGATAATTAAAATGAACGTATTGTGAATTTTATGGTTATTGGCATATGTTTGTATGGCAGATTCAAAATTGTTTTGAATATGTTTTGTGATAGGATCCTGAACTATTGGCTCTAGGCGTTTCTGATTTAGAATTGATGTACGCCAAACTTGAGGTATAAGAATTTATGTAATTTAATTATTGCAATTGTTGTAAATTCATCGTCGCCTCAAAATCTTCGCCGAAAATCACTCAAAACCACCTCTGAGAAGTCACCGGACAGCAATCGAGAAGACGCCGAAAATGCTACTGTTCATGCCGGTATTGTTCACTGCGGTCCTTTTTACCACGCGGTATTGTTCACCGCTGGCCATCGCTCGCCGCTGCTGCTTTTGAAACCCACGGTTTTAGGAAACCTTCAAGATTTGGAAACCCACGGTTTTAGGAAACCTAGGGTTTTTGAAATTCAAATTTTGAAATATGATTTCAAAATTAATTTTAGTCCCTTATTTAATTTTAATTTAATTTGGTAAATTTTTCAACATTTGTATGTTTTTCATTTATTTTAAATTATTTTAAAAATAAATCAATTTACTAATTACTTGGTAATTAGTTTATCAAAGTAAAAATATGTTGGAAAATTAAAATTTTTAAATAGAAAATTATTTTTAAAAATGGGACTAATATTTTGTAAAGTGTTACAAAAGGGTGGGACAACACGGAGACGAATGAGCAAATTGCAGACGCCATAGAGATTAGTTCATAAATTAATTTGTAATTTATTTATTATTCTTTTATGGGTTGTAATTAGAAATGAGTCAATAGGGAAGTTAAATTTAAATGTATAATTTAATTTTAATCATGCATTATCATATAACATGTCATATAGATTAGGGATATGCCGATATCAAATTGCCATGTAGCATGTATATGCATCATTGTAGATTAATTGATAATGGTGATTATTTAATTATAATGCAAAATTTATAATGGTTATGATTTTAAATTGGGATTTAAAATTAATAAAGGATCTATAAATTTCATCACTTTTTTTAAATTAATAAAAGTTATGTTTTTTTGAAAAATAACCAAAAATCCAATTTTGTTTTCAAAAATTAAGTGGGAGGGTCGTTTACGTTGAAATGTTCTCAAGGTCTCCAACACAAACTTGATTGTGCCACGAGGAAGGGTCAGAACCGCCCAAAGCGATCCTCACTTGAATGCGAGAAACTTTGGGATCGTTTCATTTTGAGTCATCGAGTTACTTCAGAAGCTAAGACTTCTAAAGGGAGTGGTGGGGCAGGGTCGTCCCATAGACGAACTGTTAGTCCATAACAACCTTTAAGAGTTGATGCGTTGGTTAAACACTTAGACTAAAGCACATTGAAATCCCCCAATAGGGGCTAGTCAATGGGGCCAGGTGACCAAAATTATTGGTGATTGGTTAAACTAGATGTGGAGACATTTGAACATTAACCAAATGAGATGAGTCTCAATACGATAAAAGATAGTTTAAACTTCATCCCTCGATGAGACAAGCTATCATTTTTTATCATAACATAATGGGGAAATATTTTTTTAATTGATTTTAAAATATTTAGTAGTTTCATAATGCATCATACTTTCCTAAACAATTGAACATTTATTTACACCGCTTTATTTATTCTTTTCAGTAATCATGTCCCTATCCCCTCTCTCAACTATTCTTAACGCGAACAAATTTAACGGTGAAAATTATGTGGATTGGAAATGAAATCTTGATATCATGCTGACGGTAGAAAAGTAAAAATTCATGCTCACTACCCCTTGTCCCCTTAAACCTATTGCTGAATCGACTCAAGAGGAAAAAGATGATAATGCTTCTTGGTTGCATTTTGATGAGATAGCCAGATGTTACTCTTGGTATCTATGAGCAATGTGTTGCAACAACAACATCAGAACTTTGAGACCGCCACTGATATGATATTAAACATCACCAAAACGTTCGGGGATCGGGGTCATCAAGCCAGACATACAGTTGTGCGTAACTTCATGAACTACAGGATAGAACCTGGAACTCCTGTCAAAGAACACATGATGTTGATCATAAATTATCTGAACGAGATGGAGATCAAGGGTGCTCAGGTCGATGGTGAGACTCAAGTGGATATGATCCTAGAGACTTTGCCTAGTAGCTTTGAGAATTTCAAGCTTAATTATTCGATGAATAAGCTGAACTACTCACTTCCTAAGCTCATGAAGGAGCTGCAAGCTGCTGAGACCCTGTTTCTGAAAGGCAAGATGAAATCTAGAGAGGATAACTTTATTAAAAGTATGCCTTCCACCTCTATTTCTAAGAAGAAGTAGAGAAGGGGTCCAAGGAAAGCGAAGAAGCAGAAGCTGAGAGCTCCCAAAGGCAAGAGCACCGTGAGAGTAGACAAGTCGAAAGATAAGTGTCATCAATGTGGTGTTCTGGTAATTGGAAACGTAATTGCCCAAAGTATCTCAAAGGGTTGAGATCTAAAGGTATAATAATGGTTACTGAGGCCTGTTATGTAGTTGACTCTACCTTTTTTTAGATTGTAGACTCTGTAGCTACTAACTACATTTGTTGCTCCCTGTAGGGGTTCAGGGAAATCAAGAGGCTTGATGAGGGCGAGTTCAGCTTCCGCTGGGGGAATGAAGCACTAGCATCAGCCGCATCAGTGAAAACTTTTAAATTATGTTTTGAGAAACATTTTATTATTTTGCGTGATGTTTATTATGTCCCGAGTTTTAGGAAGAATTTTATTTTTATTGGTGCACTAATTGAGCAAGGATTTGATCTAAAATTCATTGATAAAGATATTGATATTTTTAAAAATGAATGATTAATTACTATCTCACGAATGAGTAATAAATTGCATCACGTAAAACTTGTAGTACCCATGATTTATGATACTGAAGTGAATATCGATTCAAATAATAATAGTAAAAGGTTAAAGTATGACTCAACCGATCTAACCTATCTGTGGAACTTACGTCCTGGACATATTAGCCTCGACATGATTAAAAGACTTGTGAAGGATGGTCCTTTGCAATCTTTAAGTGTGAGTTCATTACCCACATGTGAATCGTGTATAAAAGGAAAAATGACCAAGAGACATTTTTCATCAAAAGGTGAAAGAACCACCCAATGCCTTGAACTCATACATAGTGATGTATGTGAGTCATTGAATATCCAAGAAAAATGAGGTTATGAATACTGCGTAACCTTCACTGACAACTACTCACGTTTTGGTCATGTTTATCTAATGCATCAAAACTCTTAAACCTTTGAAAAGTTAAAAGAATATAATGTCTTGGTTGAAAATCAATTAGAAAAACAAATCACAACATTACGATCTGATCATGATGGAGAGTACTTGTAGGAGAGTTCGAGGACTTTCATAAGGAATAAGGTATTATTTCTCAGCCTATAGCACCTGGTACGTCACAGCAAAATGATGTATCAGAGAGAAGGAATTAAACTCTGATGGATATGGTTAGATCCATGATGAGTTACTCATCCCTCCCAGATTCTTCTGGGGATATGCTTACTAATGGCGGCATAAATTCTGAACCAAGTTTCGTCAAAGACGGTGCCTGGTAAACCATATGAAAGATGGTATGGGCGAAAGTCATCTTTCACCATTTTAGAATAAGGGGTTGCCCAGCACATGTTCTAAGACCGAAGACAGGCAAGTTGACCAGTCGTTCAGAATTGTGCATATTTGTAGGATATCATACGAGAATGAAAGGGTATACCTTCAGCAGTACGACATACAACAAAATATTCGTTAGCATAAATGCTCTTTTTCTCGAAGAAGATTATATTAAAAGTTTACAACTGAAAAACACAGTTACGGTAGAAGAATTATTGAGTGGGTGAACATTGACTCCCTAATCAGAAATTGTTTCTAATTTAATAATGGAAGAACCACGATAGGAGCCAGAGACTATAGAGCCTCGACTTTATGGGAGAGTTGTGAGACAACCTGAAAGGTACATGTCCTATGGAAAATCTTTGACAACTATCTCAGACAAGTACCTAGATGAACCAATCTCTTACTCGGAGGCCACGGCATTAAACCATGACTAAGGCCAATGACTTTATCCATAACAGACATCTGACGCAGTGTAGCCGAATCCACGTCTGACCTGATCCCTTTATGACAACATGTGAAGGAAGATGATCCTTCAAGAAGCTCACCAAAGCTCTAACGGGCAAGGCCGTAGAGAAACGCACCCATTTCCAAATATCATCATCCTCCACGGGTGCGCCCTGGGAACTGACAGGAGGTCAAGATGACATTCGAACAAGTGAAAGGGGAGGAGAAGATGCGGTGTCCTCCCGACCCAAGATATTCTCACTCAACGGGATCGAAGGATCAGCCGAGGAAGATAGCTGCACAACAACTGGAACGGGGGGAGGAACTGGAGGCACAGACCTGCATAGAATACTAGTAGTCCCAATTTTGCACTGGACACTCCTCTTCTCCCGGCCAATGGTCCCAAACATGTAAATTTTAAGATGTTTTGACATCTCCATCTCGTTGTAAGTGAAGCTGAAGACTGTCTCTTGTTCTTCAGCCTCCTTTTACGCAGCTTCCCGTTGAGCCTCACGCTCCATTTCTCCCTGGTAAAAATCCTATTCATCTCCTTCTAACTCTGAAGACTCAGAAGAACTTGTCCGGACTACCCGACAGAAAAAAGAAGCAGGGATCATAACGGGGATAGCCTGAGGACTTCTATTGTAGAGGTTGAAGGGGAAACAGACTCGGCAAATGGAACGGGTGCGACCGCGACTTCGATCTCTCTCCGTGGATCAAGGAGATCTCTCCAGTCCCATTCAGGATAACTATAACCGGCACAAAGATGGGCCGTAACGTCTTTTGGGACAAATGACCTCTTGTTCAGGTTAGAATCTGCACGAAGAAACAAGATACATCAGATAAAAAAAGAAGAAGAAGAAGAGAAGAAATGAGAATAAAAGGAAACAAGGGGATCAGACTGCTTACTGAACTCTCCCTAGAACTGAAGAATGGTCCAGCAGCAGTCAGTGCCTCAATTCCCGCTGATCTAGAGGGTCCCTTCATCACAGCCTTTGTCCCCGGACGGTAAATCACTAACTAAGCCTCCTCGTTTCTCAGTGGCACGGGGGGTCAGATAATAAGACGTATCACTCCGCCTAATGAAATATACGATGCATATCTCATCTACTCCTATGGATAAATTATGCCTCCTATTGAGGGCTTCTATACCTAAAAAAATTTTATACGTACTAGGAGTGTATTGAGAGGGAGTCAGATGAAAGGTACTAAAAAATTTCTGAAATAAGGGAGAAAAAGGAAGTTTTAACCCTAATGCTATATACATGGGAGCTAAGGAACCCTGGTACGGAGGATTACAAGGAAAAGATTTAGGTATCTCATCCCCAAAACCGTAAGTAACATCATACGGAAGGCATATTTATGACGGGCAATAAAAAATCGAACACTTCCTGATTCCTAACCAAGGGGACCGTAACCCAGAATGGTTTTTCTGCCATAACTAAACCAAAAAAGGAAGGAACAAAGGACACGAAGAAGAAGAAAGGAGATGAAGAACTTACAGAGTGAGGATTAAACATGGAAAAGAAAAAGTGGGAGATTAATGCCCTATATATGTGTAGCGTACGTAAAAGCCAGGTTCAAAATGGTTAATGAATTCAAAATGAAAAGATTTTGACATACAGCAGGCACATAGAAAGATATGTGATGAATAGATACGTTCAATCTGCTTAAAAGACAAGCCAGTGATGACATGACAGCTGGATAAAGGGAAACCTAATGGAGCAGAAACGCGCATGACGTGAGAGCCGTAAAATGATGCAACGCATAGAGAATGAAAAAAATTAAGAATAAATGAAGTTTCCAAGGAATGTGTCAGTAACCCTAAAAATGAGGCAATGATGGTATATTATCTCATTATTTGAAAATATTTATAATCTTTCTTGTACAACACTTAATATTTTACAAAATAAAAAAGGATCCTGAATTGATGAAAGTATATCATGAATAGCTGTTCTCCAAAAAATGGGACGCGTGCTGAGAGTATTCATTGCACATCGACGAACATCGTCGAAATGCAATGGGGGGAGAATGAACAGGTAAAAAATACTCCGCTGCCACGAGGAAGAAATAGGACTCACCCAGGACTCGTGAGAAGCGTCGAAAAAGCAGAAACGAATGACTGGTTGAAGTCGTGAGACATCTCGAGAATGGAAGATCATCGCCTCCAGAACGGGAATCTACATCTCGAGAACGGGAGATCATCGCCTCTAGAACGGGAACCGACATCTCGAGAATGGGAGATCATCACCTCCAGAACGGGAACCGACATCTCGAGAATGAGAGATCATCGCTTCTAGAATGGGAACCGATATCTCGAGAATGGGGAATCATTACCTCCTGGATGAGACAGAACTTGAGAATGGAAATTGGGGTTCAAACTGACAGTCAAGTGGCCATAATTGATTGGGTAAGACTGCATCACCTAGACAAGACAAATTGGTAAGTCATTAAGCGGTTCTAACTAATTGGCTCGGAACCACAAGAAACTTTCATGATAGTGATTGATGGACGGTTGAGTATGACAGATGTAAGATAAAGAAGAAAGGAGATCACACAAATGGGGGTGATCCTAGGCCTGACCTCATCTGATATTTTCATTATTGTTTGATTTTTTAGTGAGACCCAGGCAAGGAGGGAGACTTTTGAACTCGGGAGAAGTTATGGACGATCAAGCATTTCTTTATGTATCACTAACACAAATGCAATATTGAGAGAGATCAATACACGTTTCCCTTAATCTTGAAGAGGATAGGAAAAATCCTTTACAGAACCGATCCAAATAGTTTTTGATAGACAAATACTTTGTGATCTAAAATTTTAATGAGCATGACTCTGTTGATCATGAACAAGAATTAAACAAGAAATAGGAATTTAATTTAAGGAATTTAGAACATGGTCTCTTTTAAGCAAATCATTGATCAAAAGCAAATTATTTATCAGAAGAGCAAAAGAAACATAAAACCATTCACTATGGGGAAATTCATTCGGCCCGACCAAGAATATTCCCTAAAACTTGGAGAATGTAGTTTGTTTTATCAGGATGGCCTGAGCTTAATATCCTAGATGCTCTGTTTGTTTCTCAAAGAAAATGGTCAGACCATAACAAAACCAGAAACTCGTGAAGCAAGCCAAATGGAAATGGGAGCAATCACAGACATTACAAGATCTTTGTGTTGTAATAGAAAATGATCGCTTCTCACTTTGCTAAGATAGAGCTTGAAATATGGGGGACTCGATCAGCGCACAAACTTTTATTTGCAACAAACTTCCTCTCGAATCTGTCCAAGAACACTAAATAAGATAGTGGTGTCGTTAATCAACAAAAGAATTAGAGTTTTTTGGCATAGCAAAGCACGAGTAAGAATAACCATTTTGAGAGATCAAATGGAACCGATGAAAAGATCGAGAACATTAGGAAAGCGTATTGCAAATAATTTCTTTTAATTCATAGCAAAATGTTTATGAAAATCAAACCCAGATGCAAAATCTTTTCATTATCTTCCTCTGTCTCCGTCTGCTCATCGCTAGATTCGCTTTCCGTCGCCTGCAACAATGCCCAACAAACCCAGGGCGAGATCTCTGTCGGCCTCTTCACCTTTAACTACATGAAATCCCAGGAGAACCGAGCCAAGCCCCAGGTTGTCGCAGCAAGTGTCCGTAAAGCGCAGTGATGTGATTGGAGAGTTGGAAAGTAACGGAAATTCTACAAAAATTTCCTAAGATTTCTGAATGGGAGGTGAGGCAAAAGGAAATCCTGCCTAAAATTCTCAATTTCTTATCGTTGTCATAAAACTATTTCATCATTTTTACAACGTTACCTCATATTTTAATGTTTTAATATTTACTTCAGTAGTCTATCACACCGTCGTAGTTTTAAAAGGCCCAAATTATGACGACGGTAGCAATCATAATTAATTTTACATCTCCTACGATTTTTTTCTGATCTTTTACGATGCATAAATAAAATGCCGTCTATGTTTGTTGAAGAAAGAGAAGTAAAAGCTGCAGCCTCAGAAGAAAATCTTCATCATAGGCAAAAGAGGGAAGCAGAACAGAGACTTTCACCAAACACAGTGGGTGTCTAACCATTTCTGGTAAAAAAATGATTTCAGGCTTCAAGTAGGCATCCGTTGGAGATCATAGGAGATCATAGGCAACCGTTAGAATCATTTGTATATATATATATCCTTCCTCATTGTAAACAAGCAGAATTTCAAAATAAAAGATCAGAACCACAAGGTTCATCATTTCTACAAGCTCATCATTTTCCTTTTAGGATCAGAACCAACAGGTTCATCATTTCTACATGGTATCAGAGCTGTGATTCTGAGAACCAACACATATGGAAGAACCATCAACCTCCGGCCAGCTTCACCACCATGACACCAATCCCAGACTAACCTTCATCCTGCTCACTGGCCACAACTACATACCGTGGGCCAGGGCGGCTCGGGTGAGCCTGAAAGGAAGAGACAGACTAGGTTTCGTGGATGGCAGTAAGCCAAGACCAGACAGAAACTCAGAGGAATGGAACATCATGGACAGCCAGGTAATGACCTGGATAACTAATTCAATAGACCCAAAACTCAATGAAATCTTTTGTTTTTGTGAAACAAGACAAGAACTCTGGGAAGAAATCCGGAGCAACTATTGTGAACAAAACAATTTTGCGCAAGTCTTTGAACTTAAACGAGAGATCTCCCAAGAAAAACAGGGGGACAGATCAGTACCGGAGCTAACTGGGTTTTTAAAATCTAAGTTCAAAGAACTTGAAACCTTGAGACCGATGACCACTGACCTGAAGGAACTCCAAGAGCGGGCTGAGCAGGATATGGTTTTCCACTTCTTGACGGCTCTCGACTCAAGCTACGAAACATTCCGAGCTCAGATCTTGATGTCGACAGAGAAGTCAACTTTTACCATGGTCTCAGCCATGGTTCAAAGAGAAGAAACCAGGCGACGAGTAATGAGTACCAGAGATGACAAGGCGGAGGCACTAGCCATGGCGATCTGCGGCTTCCTCCGAAACCCGAACCCGAAGGAAGGGGGAAGACACCGCGGCCAACCAGGCGAGCCGGTGAAATGCAGCCACTGCCAAAAGGAAGGGCACACCCACGACCGGTGCTGGAACCTGCACCCTCATCTCCGACAGAACCAGAGAAAGTTCTAGAACGAGCGAGGAGGCTCAGCGAAAACTTTTCCCTTTTATACCAAGAGTTTCAGCGGAGCGGGTCACGGGTCAGGACCCGACCCAAACCGCAGGGCACACAAGACAGATGGACCCGGTTCGGGTAATGGGTACCGACCCGACCGAATGGAAGAAATAGACCAATCCGGATCCATTAGAGCAGACCTGCACCCAGACAACAACGCACAGATGGCTACACTGCTCAAACAATTCGGAGAATTTTTGCGCAATACCTCAGGTTCATCCATTTGCAATACTGTCAATTATTTTTCTAAATCTGCAAATTTTTGTCATAACTTATAACACTAGATAATAGACTCTGGTGCCTCCGACCACATGACTTATAACACAAAAAATCTACACAGTCTCACTAAATTAGAAAAACCACAACACGTGACGGTAGCCAATGGAAATAAAGTTCCAATTTTTGGCACAGGGTCAACCACACTCTTCACAAAAACCATTAACAACGTACTTTGTCTCCCCAATTTTAACTCCAATCTCCTATCCGTCAGTAAAATAACCAAAGACCT
>QANY01005226.1:74167-170354 GCA_003255025.1 Datisca glomerata | reverse complement strand
GACACCTTCTTGAAATGACTAGGTCTCTCCTCCTCCAAAACAACGTACCCAAAAGATACTAGTCCGATGCAATACTCACAGTAACGTACCTTATCAATCGATTACCCAGTGTAAAATTGCATCTGAAAAGTCCTCTAGAAATTCTCAAGTGTAGGAAAATTAATCTTGATCACATACGAGTATTCGGATGTACATGCTACGTACACATTCCAAAACTTGATAAATTGGACAAAACCTCAGTCAAAACCCTATTTTTGGGGTATTCCGCTGAAAAAAAAAGGGTATAAGTACTACGACCCAATAAACCATAAACTCTACATCTCGCGCGATGTACAATTTTTAGAACTAGAATCCTATTACCTAAAGGACTCTGACAATCACAACCACCACCAAACGTTTCCGCTACCTAACAGTATTATTTCCTCCAATATCATAAGATAGGAACAGGATACCACATCAACCGCACCTGAGACAACTACCTCAGGGGGAGCAACTGATGAGGCAGTTGTCACTGATGAAGCAGTAATCGTAAGAAGATCAACAAGGCAAACTCAACCCCCAGCAAGATTAAAAGACTACGTGTCCCATCAGGTTCTATACCCTATCCAAAATTTCCTATCTTATGATAAAATCTCTAACATCCACAGGTCATACTTGGGAAAAATTGATGAAACAGTTGAGCCAAAGACCTATCAAGAAGCCCAACTCGACCCCAAATGGAGAAAGGCGATGAATGAAGAACTCCTAGCCTTGGAAAAGAATGAAACTTGGGACATAATCCCACTACCCAACGGGAAGAAACCCGTAGGATGTAAATGGGTCTACAAGACCAAATACAACAGCAACGGCACTATCGAGAGATATAAAGCCCGACTAGTTGCCAAAGGCTTTACTCAGACATATGGAGTGGATTACCAGGAGACGTTTGCTCCAGTGGCAAAAATGAACACAATCCGAGTGCTACTATCTGTTGCCACCAACCTCAGCTGGGAACTATATCAAATGGATGTACAAAATGCATTCCTCCAAGGAAATCTGGAAGAAGAAGTATATATGTCTCTACCTCCAGGACACGAGAAAGCAACGCACTCATCTTTGGTATGTAGATTAAAGAAGGCTATCTACGGCCTGAAACAGTCACCAAGGGCATGGTACGGAAAATTAAGCCTGTCTCTTTTAAAAATTAACTTCGTCAAAAGCACGGCTGACTCATCTATGTTCATCAAACACACGAACAACTCCACCACCATCGTTTTAGTCTATGTAGATGACATTATCATCACCGGAAATAACCACGATGAAATATGGAGTGTTCAAGAATTTTTAAAAGGAGAGTTTAATATTAAAGATCTAGGAAAACTGAAGTACTTCCTAGGGATAGAAATAGCTCACTCGAAAAAGGGATTGTTTCTATCTCAAAGAAAATATATCTTAGACTTGTTAAAAGAAACAGGCATGATAGGGGCAAAACCTGCTAGCACACCAATGGAAACCAACATGAAAATAGGACTGAATGATAGCAAACAAATAATTGATATAGGCCAATATCAGAGACTAGTAGGAAAACTAATTTATCTAACGGCTACAAGACCAGATATCACTTTTGCAGTTAGCGTTATCAGTCAATTCATGCACGCACCCTGCACAAATCATCAGGCAGCCACAGAAAGGATACTCAGATACCTTAAATGAACACTCGGCCAAGGGATATGGATGAAGAGAACCGGGCAAAACTTCGTAGTTGGATACACTGACGCTGACTGGGCAGGTAGTTATGATAGAAAATCTACAACTGGCTTCTGTGTCTTTGTAGGTGGAAATCTAGTAACCTGGAAGAGCAAGAAACAAACTGTTGTAGCAAGGTCAAGTGCAGAGGCAGAATACAGAGCAATGGCCTCCACTACTAGCGAACTCACATGGATTAGACATCTCCTTCAAGACATGAAGGTCGAGATAAGAAAACTGATAGAGATGAGATGCACTGTGACAACCAAGCAGCACGTCATATTGCAATGAACCCCATTTTTCATGAGAGAACCAAACACAGACTGTCACTTCATAAGAGAGAAGGTACAGTCTAGAGAAATCACAATTCCCTTTGTACGTAGTGAAGACCAGCTTGCCGACATCTTCACCAAAGCCCTTGACAAAAATAACCTTCAGATAATACTTAACAAGTTAGGCTCGATCAACCTATACGAACCCAACTTGAGGGGGAGTGTTGAAGAAAGAGAAGTAAAAGCTGCAGCCTCAGAAGGAAATATTCATCATAGGCAAAAGAGGGAAGCAGAACAGAGACTTTCACCAAACACAGTGGGTGTCTAACCATTTCTGGTAAAAAATGATTCCAGGCTTCAAGTAGGCATCCGTTGGAGATCATAGGCAACCGTTAGAATCATTTGTATATATATATATCCTTCCTCATTGTAAACAAGCAGAATTTCAAAATAAAAGATCAGAACCACAAGGTTCATCATTTCTACAAGCTCATCATTTTCCTTTTAAGATCAGAACCAACAGGTTCATCATTTCTACAATGTTTTTTCTCACCGTCATGAATAGTCTGCTTTGTAGTAGTGTCTTCCCAGTCACAATCATGACGTGGAGTTGCTTGTTTAGTGTCAAATAGTATAGTGGTAAAATTGATACAGAAAGCAAAGAGTAAACTACCGATTGAAATTTGGGAAGTATATGAGAGGTAAAAATTATGAAAAGTAAGAGGGAGGACCCATTTGCACCACCATTGGTGTATAGCACGTTGTTTATGTTAGATGTGTGACAAAAGTCCCACATTAATTAGAAGTGGGAGAGGAGCATGGGTTTATTATAAGTATGAACAATATCTCCGTTGGTTTGAGACCTTTGGGTAGAGTCCAAAAGCCAAGCCGGTCGGGCCTAGGCTGCGGACAATACATTCTAATGTGGAGATATGTGGTGTCTATTATCCTTATCAAGTGGTATCAAGCCATGCCTCAGACTTAGCTCATGATAGATCCGTGTTTGAACTCAAAGCAGGTGGTGGTGCTCCAGTGTTTCACGTAACGCGTGTCTCCCAACAAGGTGGAGATGAGTTGACCTTGATAGAGCAAGCTCTTGAGGCTAGTGGTGCTCTAATGCTTAACATAAAGCGTGTCTCCCAACATGGTGGAGAGGAGTTGACATCGTTGGAGCGTTGATCCTTTCTAGTGAGGAAGATGAATGGATTGATGATCATTTCATTTAAGGGGAGGCTCGATTAGAGGAATAGTCTGGTCCCTTGTTCGAGGGGATGATTATTTGGTGTGCGACAAAAGTCCCACGTTAGCTAGAAGTTGGGAGGATCATGAGTTTATAAGTTAAGTAAATTTTTGGCTATAGAGTTAGTCGGAAATTATCCTCACAAAATACGGTGAAAATAATTGAAGAAATAGATGAAGAATAATAAACAAGATAGTTTACGTGAAAAAATCTTAATGGCAAGAAAAACTATGGAAAGACTTTTGATATTCTATTGTATACACTTTTTTTCCTCCTCTTGATTACAATAATAGACCTCTATTTATAGGCTTAATTTAGACAATAATTGATTACAAGATGGTCGATATTCCCTATTATGGACCTAAAAAAGGAGAATGATTATTGACATAAGAAATTGCTAGTTGAAGTAATTCTTTCACTTGGTCTTCAACTGGTTCCTTGATTTTCTCTAACTACTTCACATTTTCACTAATCATCATTCGTTGACCACCAATAGACATCTGCAGCGGGGTAAGTATCTAAGTAAATACATTTCCCTTCAGGGAAAAAATATTTCTGTTTTGCCAGTGTAAAAATATTTCCGTTCTGATGTAAATGTATCTACATTTTGATCTAAATATATTTTCATTTCTAAGGTCAATATATTTCCATTCTGAGGTAAATATCTTTCTGTTACGAGGTAAGTATCTTCCGTTTTGAGGTAAAAAAATTCATGTTTGAAGGTAAAAATCTGCCCGTTCTGAAGTAAATATCTTCCCGTCCTGTTGTAAATATCTTGAGTCATTTAAAAAAACCGTCATTATAATGGTGTACAACGACGGGGATTCCTCATCATCTAAAGTACCGTGAAAAGTAGATAGATGAAGGGGATTCTCCATCATCCAAAGATACTCCACATAGACTTTATATGACAGAGAATCCCCGTCATCTAAAGTACCGTGAAAAGTAGATGGATGACGGGGATTCCCTATCATCTAAAGTTACTTTAGATGACAGGGATTCCCTATCATCTAAAGTTACTTTAGATTACGGGGATTCCCAGTCATCTTAGGTACCGCCAAAATAAAAAAGATGAAGGGAAATCTCCATCATCTAAAGTTACTCCACGTAGACTTTAGATGACGGAGAATCCTCATCATCTAAAGTTCAAGAAAAGAAAGAATTAAATTTTATTTATTTAATTAAATAAAAGCTTCACAAATAGTATTATACAATAAAAATAAAACAAAAATTAAAATGATTATAATTCTAAAATATGTCTCTGCTTGTTAATTTGCTAAATATAGATGAATTGCATGATGAATGGACTTTTCTAATGGATCTTTGCATCCTCCTCCGTATATGTAATTAATAAGAGAAAAATTATTTTTGTTTTAAAATATTAGAAAATATTCGACTAATGAATACTCTATGAAAGGAGATAATCAGGCACTTACAATGCAAAGTATTAACAGTCTTATCCAGTACTCCTATGTACTTCAACTTGAGTATTAATTAAAAAACACTAATAAGGACACAAACAAATCTTCAAAGGAGGAGAGAATGGACAAAAGAAGCCAAAAAAGAGCAAACTAACAAGCTGCGTATAAATTCACTAGGAGATCTAATAATGCCAATACATTTAAAATATAGAGAAAGAATAAAAGTTCAATCTCAAATGTAGAGTCTTCAATTGATAATTAACGGTCACTAATTGATCTTTGTCTAGAGAGCATACTCTTGGAAATGACAAAAACAAACAGAGATCCAAGTATTTTTGTACTTATATACGGTAATCTAAAAGATGAACAACCAAAGAAGTTGGGTTGGTACCTGTGAAACATGGTATACATGGCCATCAGTTAACAAAAAAAATTTTGGAAACAACTTACAGCAAACACCATTGAATCTTCACTACAAAAAGTCACATAATTGGTACTCAATCTCACATATCTAAACAAAAAGTTCAAATAACAATCATTTTAATAATTTAAAGGAAGAACCCTTTAATGATGGGGAGCCACAACTCTTACATCCTGAGAATTGGCATCATTTCCTTCACTTGTGCCTTCGCTTCCACTATCAGCACTGCATACGAACGTTAATTCACATATTAGCTAAATTATTTGGGGATGATATGAGCAATAGAATTCAACAAGGTAAGTTTGATGGTGAATCTCAGAAGCAACAGGCGCCACTGAACCTGAATAGGATTTCTCAGTTATAACAGCTCAGCAGATGTAGAATGGAGCTAATATGACACAGAGAGTAAATTCACCTGCCCATTAACATATTCATAACAACCTTCATATTAGCTCCATTTTGAATCTTCCCCTGTTAAACAAATGACTTCTTTTTTCTAGGACATTAAAATGTTGAAATTGCTTCCCCATACAGTGCCAACAATGATAAAAATATCACAATTTGTGCGGTTAAAAATTACTAAAACCTAGTAACCTGCACAAAAATATAATATATGCAGTAGACTCTGTAATGCTTAAATATATTTTCTCACAAGCTAGCAGATACCGCGATAGGTATGTTGCATAACATATTCCAAAAACTGATATAAAATAGAATTACACAACTCAGTCAATGTAGATGCTAAGTGTGGTGTGCGGAATGAGATAAAAAATATTTTATATCATATGCTATGATTGTGTCTATCCTTACCAAATGATGAAGCAAGAGTATTTTATTGTAAAGAAACATTAGTAACAGTACCTACCAATTATAGACGCACAATGCATTTCTGCATAAGTTTCATCAGTAAGCAACCCCCACGCTATTTTGATGTTCACAGAAGGCCCTTGGAAATGAGCATCACTTTAAAAGGAAAAGAACGGGAAAGAAATATTTGGTAATAAATCTGATAAGTTTCATCTTGTATGAACTTTGGATGAGAGGATAAACAAAGCTTGATGTCGTTAGTATATATATGAAGCAAATTAAAGAAAAGACAAAACACTGAACCAAAGTCTTACCTCATTTGAATACAGCAGAAGGGCCTAAAAATTCTTCACACACCCTAATTACCGGAAAGTCCTGAAAATCAAAGGAAATCTATGAAGCAAATGAGAAAGAAACGAAAATTCAGAGAGCACACCAAATCAGAAAAGAAAAAATAAAACCCCATCCCACACACCTCCCCTGAATCAAAGAAGGAGAAAATTGGAGACGCCAAGTTGCAGGCGAGGCTGAGAAATGAAAGGAAAAAACTCAGAGCAAAATCCAGTCTAGTAATAGTGAAACTCAGAGAAATACTTAACTTGAGATTAAAAGATAGTTTAGCTTTCAATGCCATCCAACCAATAAATAGAATATTCTTTACACGTTAAATTGCATCATTATTTGTAGATGAACATTGGGAGTATCAAGTGAAACTGTAGTGATGGATGACTAGTAGTTATAAAGATGAACTGCGAGTATTTCATAATTAATATGCATACGAGTACCATTAGCAGAGGACAAAGATTCTTTTGTCTTCTTAAAGTACTTGGTTGGAACTAGTCCTTCCTGCATACAATTCAAATTTGCTCCCGAATTTACAAAAGCCATTGTTGTAAAATCAAAATCTTGAATGATTATTCTAAGCATTATGTGCTATTTTTTTATTTTTATGTGATTGAGGATTTGGATGAAATGTTCATCATTGTCTTGATAGTTTGTGGGATCTTCAATCTCATTATCAAAAATTAGTAATTTACTAGGTTTACCTATTTCTTGTTTATTAATTAGACTTTCTATTTTTAAAAGATTTAATTCTTCTTTTATTTCAATGTTTGAATTCTTCAAATCTTTTATTTCAATTTTAATATCTTTAATTTCTTTTTGAAGTTCCTGTAAGGTAACTTCCTTTTCTTTCCCTTTTATCTTATCGAATTTTTCAATGGTCTATGAAAGAATTGCAGTATTATTATTACTAGATTTCGTACTTTCTTTCTTTAGAACTATTTTCTTAAGTCTTTCAAGGTATTCTTGTTTTAATTCAGGATTTTCAATTTTGCAAATTAAATCTAACAAGAGGGTTTCTTGTTCTTCATTTTTATTTAGGACATTGATTTTTTAACAACAACTATCCCTACACCCCATAGTGATGTTAGGAGAATCACTGTCAGAATTTAAGGATTTAATTTCAGAGGATTCAGGGGTTTCATATTCTCCTAAATTTTCACTATTACTGTCATAATAATCTATTATTTCTAAGATTCTAAACAATTCCTGTTTAACTTCTTCAAAAATTTTAATTGGTTAATTTTATTCTTGACTTGACAAGTATTTGAAAGGTGGCCTTTCTGACCACATTTGAAACATGTAATATTAGTTTTATCAAACTTTTTATTAAACCTTTTTCTGGAATAATTTTTATTCCTAGAGAAGTTTTTTATTTTTAGAAAAGTTTTGATCAAAATTTTTATTTTTATGTTTGTGGTAATTTTTCCTCTAGGGCTTATAAGACCTTCTAGGGTTTATAGTATAATATTTTCTATTCTTCTGAAAAAGGGCAATAGAGGGTAAACCGAAGATTGATGTTGAAGGAAACCCAATTATTGGAGAAAATCAGGAAACAATACCTGATGGTATAAATACGCTCTTTTACACAATAATTAAACACTTCATTGGTACGCCAAGTAATATTACTTCGAGTATACATGATCAATTAACAAATCTTAGGTATCCAACATTAAGTGGTTTTAATTGGTATAAGAATATATTCTTATCCAGAGTAATGTCAAGGGATGATAGTAATCAACCCTTTTGGGGAAAAAATTCATTAATGGATTACCCAATCTTTTTGCCCATAAAATAAGGGCAGTCCTTAGTAATGACCTAGGAAATATAGACTATGATAGTCTAACCTATGGAACCATAATTACTATAATACAAAAAGAAGGATTAAAAATGTGTGTTGATATGAAAATCAACAAACAAATTAAAAAAGAAAGTAAAACTGCTAAATATGAGTTATGTAATTTCTGTGAGCAATACGATTTACCCTCCATTGCCCCTTCTCAGAAGAATAGAAAACATTCTCATATAAATCCTAGAAGGTCTTATATAGAAAACATTCTTTCAGGGTTTCACTAGGCTTAGGTTCATTGAGAACATCAACCTTAGTTTCAATTTTGTATAACTGTTTTCCTATTGTAATTAGACTCTGGTTAGTATAGTTGAGTTGTTCAACTAATTTTTTGTTTGGTTATTCTTCCTTTGCAATTTTGAAAGGAGAAGCAGTGATTAAAAAATTTGTATGATTAATCATAATTTTCTCAGGAGGATGATGACTAGTAGAAACTACACTAGAGTCTTCATTAACCTATTTATATTTTGAAATTACTTTGATATTTCTATCATAAATATCTTCAACATAATCTAAGAAAAATATATCAATTTTAAATTCTTGCATGAATGTCTTTCATTCAGCAAGTATGACTTTTCTTTGATCCATATCATACGAATCTCTGAATCTATTACGTCTATCTAAATTGTTTGGGTCATTATTGTGTTGGGCCAGACCTTCCCAATCCGGATTATATCATTGGCTCAAGGTTCCTATATTCAGAACTAAGAGTTGAGGATTGACAGAATTAAGGCTTCCTTGGAAATCTGATCCAGTGGGTGCTTCAGTTTCATCAGATTGTTCAGACTTATTATCAAAGACTGGTTGACTAACTTGAGAACTTGCAGCTATACCTTTATGTTTTAAATTTTTAATTTGTAATTTCTTTCATTCTTGTTCTAAGTGTTTAATCCTAAAACTTTGATCATTATTAATGGATGATCCAGAAAAAGAATTTCTATGGGTACTAGACTGGCTATATTTCCTAATTTGTGGAGTATGAGATGATTGAAAGTTCTAAACCAAAATGAAGGAAATTATATCCTTCTTGAATATGATGTTTTATTGCATCAGAGGAAAGTAATTGACATGTTTCATGCTCTTTTCCAAGAGTATATATTTTTTCAATTATTTTTACATGATGCTGAGGCTTGAAAGAAGCAACAGACCATGTTGATTTATAAATATTTTTATTGAGGATTTTAGGTATATTCCATACTCTATGATCTACTTGATCACCTGTTAATTCTATGTGTTCATCATTTATTATGTCAGGTATTGAGGTTATTGTTGACCTATTACTACTAGAAGAATTACTCCTAAATAATCTACTCATTGCTCAATTAACTAAATTATTCTTATTATTGAGAATTTCATATTGTATTGTTTGTTACTAACCTTGTGGTGACTTTTACAACCTCTTATTAGGCTTCACTCTTCTCTCTTTCGCCTTTACAACCACCCTACCCTCGTACGTATCTAACAGGTCTTACTTAGGTCCCCGAAGCTAACCAAATAGAAGCTGATACGTCCGCCTCTGATAAACAGATTCACAGATTAGGTAAACAAATAATACAGAAAAATAATCAATTATAAGAATAACCAGCCACTTGGGTGGAGTGTAAGATTAGATATAAGCAATTATTCATGTAAGCAAATAAGTAAACAATGTTATCAATAACCAGCCATAATAGGCGGTGAACAGTTTAATTAAGCAGATATTGAATCATTAATAGTTAATGAACAATAATTATCCCCACCAGTTTTGGCTCTGATACCAAAAGGCGCGGAATTGAACAATATTTAAGAGGGAGTATTAAGAGGCAAGAAGATAAACAGTAAAAACAGTTACTGTATTAGGGTGTAAGATTAAAAACTTACACAAACAAAGTTTCTTCGCAACAATAAATTAGTGCTCCCGCTCACTAATTTAAGTTGAAGAAAAAAGAAGAAAAGAATTACAAAAGAGGAGTAGAAGAAGAAAGCTTTGTTTCACAAAACAGGTTTTAGCTCTCAAATAGTAAGAGTTGTAAAACGAGTTCTGATTCACAAATGGGAGAGGCTACCTATTTATAGCTAAGGAAAGTGGAGTTCACCGGGAACCCATCACTTACCTGAACTATTCTATTCTACAAAAGTAAAAACATTTTACATTTTTACTTTTGTCTACTTTTGACTAAGAATAGTAAAAACATGAATAGTTGCCTAATTATTTGACAACTTAGTACAATAATTACAGAAGAAGACAAAAAATGTAAAGATCCCTCGATAATTGTTATTTCGGTCTTCGTGTCATCATAATGATTGCTTGTGGTTGAAATGTCATTGAGACTGTTGCACATTGGATCCCTTGATAATTGCTATCTCGATTTTTGTGCCTTCATCCTTGGAAGTCATTGTTGCTGTTTTTGAAAGTCATCGATACTGTATACTTTGGTTCTTGACAATTGTTGTTTTGGACTCTTGTGTTTATGATTATTGATTATTGTTTTTTTCTTGGAGATCATCATGACCATTGCCTTGGGTAAATGTGCCATCATGATTCATCAAATTCCTTTATTCAAACATTGGTAGTCTGCCAAAGACAAATTCTCTTACTTATTTCATCTGAATTATTACTGAGATCATCATTATTGGATGGGTCCTTCAATTGCTGGAGAGTGGTTTTCCTGGATTCCTTTTGTTTAGGAACTTGATTTCGGAGGTGATTCAGAGTCAGATTCAGTATTTTTCTCCAAAAGGAGAAGTATTTCTTGGAGTAATTTTTTCTTTAATTTAGACTTTGGAGTTGTGTCCCTTGATTTATCCTTTGGAAAGGGTTTGCATTTGGACTTTGATTTGAGTTTGGAAGAATTTGGATTAGATATTTTTATTTGTGGAGCTAGGTCAATGGGCTCATTAATTTTTAATGGAGCTTGGATAAAAGGATTTGCAAGTCTCATATTGGGATGGATACTTGCAAATTTATAATTGATGGATGCAATAATATTCTGGGTATTCAACTTATCCCACCATTTAACATAATATTCTCTGGTCAAAATTCATTTTTCAATCGAGTATTGCCATTTCAAAATCCAAAGTATTTTCTATTTTATTGAAAAACAAAGTATTTGGGGAAATAAAATCTCAATTGGTGAGGGCTTGTAAACCTTTAAAAATAAATTGAAACATTGTTGTAAATCAATTGGAAAAAGTTCTAAGGTAAAACCATGAATGGACCACCATTTTAAGAACCAGCTTGGTAAATTGATTTTGAAGTTCTTATCAAAATTTAAAAACCAAAAGTGAGAGAAATCACTATTTTGATGCAAGAAAATATTGTGCCATGCATCAATGTAGTCAAAATAATTATATTGTTTTCTATCTAAAATTGTTTTGAAACTTGAAGGATGGATTTTCCAATCATCCATAGTTATGATTCTGAGGATAGAAGAAGAATGGTAAATGATTCTTTCTTCAGAATTTCTGATCGGGCTAATTTTTATGGATTCTGTTTCCAAGAGAATGTTTCTGTAGAAACTGATGTTTTAGTTATTATGTCCAGGGACATAGTGAAATTTAGGAATGAAATGGGCTTTGGCAATTTGAGTAAGATCGTTCAAATAAGCAAATGGAGGCTCAATATGAAGGAGATTTTCACTGGCCATTTTTTGAAAATCAAATGATGAATTCTTGTATTTTGAAATTAATTGGGCATTGAAGGACATTGGGAATGGGTCAAATTGGCCGGTTGATTGATGATTGAGTCCATTGGACTCAAGTGTTGTTGATTGGGCTTGGTTAGGAGTAGAAGACTCCTCTTTGATTTGAGTCTTAAGGGCCAATTGTTGAGTCAAAGACTCTTCTATTATCGAGCCATTCATTATTCTCACATGATTTCTAAACGTAATGTTGATCCTTTCAGTTAAGGATTCTACTGCATGCCTATGACTCTTTTGAAATCCGCAGGCAGATGAAGAATGTTCCTTCTGGAATCAGGAATTCTTCTATTGTTTTATTTGGAAATTCAATTTTAAATACTGCTTGTTCCAAAAGATTTATGGTTAAAATTTTACTGTCATCATAACAGATTTCATTATCTTTATGAAAACCTATTTTTTCATATTTTTCATACCACTGAATTAATGTTGCATTGAAGTTATCATTTAATCCAACATCTTCTAAAAGTTCATCCAATTCATTAATCCAGTCATTTCTGGGATATTCAAATCCATTATGACCATAATTAATAAATGGGGATTTTGAACAAAAGGCGGCTATTCTTCCATTAAGTTTTTTTATTTTAAAAGAATATTTACTAAGTATCCTGGGTTCTACCTTTCCATTTTCTAGTTGGTCGAAATTCTCAAGTTCCTCCATTGTTGAATCTTGGGATGATTTTCTGCGTAAAATTATAAGAGAGAAGGTTAGAAATTGGATTAATAAATTGGACATTGAGGTTTAAAGTATTGAGAATGGGTTGCTACCTGGCAAGAATTTATTTGGGAGTAATATTTTTACATTCAAAATACATTCTACAGACTTGCAGTTAATTTTTAAAGGAAATTTTTGAATTAAGGTCAATTGTATGATTTGATTAATGAAATAATAAACTTTAAGTCCTGGAAATCTATTTTGAGATAGTTTGGTTCTACTATCTTGTTTTACTATCCTAGCGGATAATTTAGAGTAGATCCAATATTGTTTGGCATATTTATAATTGTAGAAACTTAACAAGTATTGTTTAATAAGAATGTAGACAATTGGGAGATCAATAATTTGATTAAAGTTTTTATTTATTATCTTCTAAATTTTGTTAGGAGCGGATGGTATTATTTTACAGTGGTCAAATATAATCTTGTATTGCTTAATCTTATTTGTCTGGTTTTGCCAATATCTAGTTTCTATACTAAATATACCAGTATTTCTAAGTCTGTTGATTAAGTCTCTTTTGTTTGGTTTCGAATATTTTATCCATCCCATAATATTCTTAAGGGGCTTATAATTAATTTTCAAACGATGAATTTTTTGTTTTATTTTTCTCAATTTAATTTTTTCTTGTAAAAATCTCATTGGTTTCTTTTTGCAAGAGATTGTATTTATGGATTTGAAAATAGAATTTTGTTTAAAAAATTTTAAATTCTCATTGTGGGGAAAAGAAAGAAATTTGAATTTAACCGATTCATCTATGGGATAAGTAATTATCCCATCATACTCTGTTGTGAAAGGATACAAGTAATTCTGGCATACACAAAAAATGTAAAACATTAATATCTTGTAGCATAGTACTACATTGCTAATATCACTAACATGTAAGTTTCATATATAGTATTATGATATTATTTCAAAGAATCAACAATAAGAAGCACGAAAAACAATAGACATTTGTTCTCCACCCACTTAAAAAAACCCTTTCGCAAATGCTTAAGCCTCACTTTAGATTCCAAGCATAAAAAATGCAAGTAGGCAATGTCTAGCGTAGCTAGTTTCGTTTAAGATCCAAGAAAAATAGAGATTTCTTATTTCGTGTTCAAATAACCAAAAGAAAATAGAAACCCTACCTTTAATGGTGATTCATGGTTCCACGTGGATGAATACCCTGAGAAATGAACACATAATCCACAAAAATCAGCAAGGATCCTTCGTACAACAGCAAAATCTGCCGAAAATCGGACCCAAAAATCAATTGAAAAGGGAACAAAATCTAAAGTTAGCTTACCCGTACGTCCAACATGCTTGAAAAATGATTCATCTGAGGAGATGATGCATCAACAGTAGCATCACATAAGGAAAATGGGAAATCTGGATTATCAATGATAAAATCATAAAAATCCAACATTCATATAAATTTAAATCCCTCATGGGTTATAATACTTAGCTCAGGAGGAAATCTGGGTTATCATACTTCTACAACTATAGATTCAGAATTTGAAGCTGAGGAAAAAGTCAAGGAAGTGAGCAAAATCTGGGTGACCTTTTAAGAAAGAGAGTTTCGAGAGCGAGGCAGGGTGTAACACAAAGCCAAAAAGAGTAAATGAGAGAAAGAAGGAAGAGATACCACCAAGATCTTCATGACGGCAACCTTTTTCGACCCGCAGTGGAGGCTCGCGGTGGAATTTCACCGTAGAACCTCACCTGGAAGCAGCAGCAAAGGTCGCCTTGCGCGCGGTATACTCTCAGAATTCCCAATCGCCACTCGCCTCTATCAAAGAGATAAAAAAACTAATAAGTAAAATTAGGGTTAGGATGGATTAAATAAGATGTCAATTTCATAAATAAAATGAACTTTGGGTAATTAATATTTTTTTAACATGGAACGATGATAGGTTTTTTTACACTGTCATTATAAGAAGATATTATGACAGTGGACTAAATTATTTGCCATAGTAGATAAAACATTAATGACAGCTAATTTTTTGCTGTCATCTTACTCAAATTACTCCACTCTGCATCATTTTCCTTTGACATATTTTAGGGAGATATCATTGTATCATGGAGGTGGTTGTCATTGTAAGCCCAAATTGTAGTAGTGTCATTGGATCAATCACCACTTGGAATGGACTTTCTGAGAAATTTTTAGCTAAATTATTTTCACCAGCTAAAACAGCTAAGATAGGGGCGAGATCACTACTTTTGTCCAATATGATATGGAGTCTCCTTATGAAGCATGAGAGAGGTTTAAAGAGATGTTGAGAGGATGACCACATCATAGATTCCTTGGATGGCTACAAGTCCAAACTTTCTACAATGGTTTGAGAAATTCAACGAGGACACTGGTGGATGTAGCAGCAGAAGGAGCTTTAATGGAAAAAAACACACAAGAATGCTTATGCTTTGCTTGAAGAAATTGTTGCTAATGCCTGTTAATGGCCAATTGAGCGCAACGTACTGAGAAAGATTCATGGAGTTCATGAATTCGACACTCTTACCATTTTTAATGCTCAAGTAGTTACACTGCCCAAGCAATTGAGCTCTTTCACCGCCAATGCCAGTGCTATTCATGTTTCACGGGAAGTTTGTAATTTGTGCAATGGACCTCATCTTAGTAATGTCAAGCCGGTAATCTTTTTACTCCTTCTTAGTCAGAACATGTTAATTTTGTTGAGAATTACAGCAAGCCGAATAACCCATTGTCCAACACTTATAACCAATGGTAACAAAATCACCTAAATTACTCTTGGAAGAATAATCTGAATGTGATGAATACACCAGTTGCTACTCAACCTCAATTCGAGCCTCAACAGCCTAAATTTTCTTTTGAATATGTTCTTACCCAACTCACAGTCAATATTACTTAATTTATGGCAAGAATGGATGCTACACTTTAGTAGCAAGAAACAAGTATTCAGAGTCAAGCAGCACCTATTTGAAATTTAGAGTTTCAAATTGGTCAACTGTCAAAAATACTCACTCAAAGACCACAAGATTCTCTACCGAGCAGCACCAAGAAAAATCCAAAAGAATAAATAAACGTCATTACTCTTCATAGTGTCAATGAGTTAACAGAACCTCAAAAGGCCACTGTTGAAAATTCTCAGCCAATTGAAGCAGAAGTTGAGACAATGGGTAATGATCTTAGCAAGAGCTCAGAAAAGAAGGAAGGCAAGCCTAAGTCAAAGCTCTTTCCTAATAATCCTTCACCATATGTTCCACTTATTCCATACCCTTAGTGGTTCCAATGGCAGAAATTCAACAAGCAGTTTTCTAATTTTCTTGATGTGCTTAAGAAACTACATATAAACATCCATTTTGCTGATGCTTTGGAACAAATGCCGAGCTATGTCAAATTCATGAAGGATATTCTATCAAACAAGAGAAAGCTAGAGAAGTATGAGAAAGTTACACTTACTGAGGAGTGTAGTGCTATCTTGCACAATAAATTACCTCCAAAGTTAAAGGACCCTGTGCCACCATTGGGAATTCATATTTTGAAAAGGTTTTATGTGATCTTGGGGCTGGTATCAATTTGATGTCGTATTCAGTTTATAAGAAGCTAGGTCTTGGAGAAGCTAAGCCCACGACGGTATCATTACAGTTAGCTAATCAATCTATCATATATCCATAGGGGATTATTGAGGATGTTTTTATAAAGGTGGATAAATTTATTTTCCTAACTGATTTTATTGTTCTTGACATTGATAAAAACCAAGAAATTTCAATTATTCTTGATAGAACATTCTTAGCTACGGGAAGAACTCTCATTGATGAGAAAAATAAGGAACTTATTCTGACAGTGCAAGATGATCAAGTAATTTTTAATGTCTTCAAAGTAATAAAACACTCAAATGATATGAATAGTTATTTGCGGGTGGATAGTATAGAATTTGGAGAAGGTAAATCTAGACACCTACTATTTATTGAAAAACACACAAATGATATGAATAGTTGTTTACGGGTGGATAATGTAGAATTTGGAGAAGGTAAGCCTAGACACCTATCTTTTATTGAAAAACCATATGTGTTAGATCTCCACCTCCGGTACACCTTTATGCGAGAAGCATCCATTTCGCCTGTCAATATCTCTGCTACATTAAATAGTGAATAAGAAGACGAGCTGCTGAGAGTGTTGAGAGTGCACAAAACAGTCTTAGGCTAGTCAATTTCTGACACAAAGGGAATTCAAAATTCAGTGGAAAACGGGTGAAGCCTGGATGATCATTATGTCTGACTGAAGACATTAAAGCAAGTGCTACCGAGAGGTAACCCGATTTTATTTATGTTATTTCATTCTTTTAGTCTTTTAATTATTTTATTTTGCTTAATTTATTTAAAATTAAAAAAAACTATGGACAAATTTGGCTCATGCGCCACTTTCCCCTTAGTTGGAGACAACATGAACAATGCAGAGATGATGAGGATGATAGCTCATCATTATTCAGGGAAGTCCTCTCTACTCACTCCTTTTACATATTTTCTTTTCATTGAGGGCAATGAAAGTTTTTAGTTTGGGAGTGGTGGCTTTAGTTAAAATCATTTTTTGACGTTCTAATATAGACAACACTAACAAATATGATGAGATTAGCTTTGAATTATTGATAGCTTTGGAAAAAATGATGAATTTATGTATCGGTGTGTGTATGTGAACCAATTATTTATTTACATTTCACTGGAGAATTCTGACAAATTGAGCACCTAGCCTTGAGCGTTTGATTATCTTTTTGTTTAGAGAATGTTTATGTGACTTAAAAAATCATTATAATCTTATAAAAACTCTAGAACCAATTTGATTGTTGTTCGAGGTAAAATTCTAGGCTACACTTCACTTAGGACATGATTTAGGCCATTTTTGGACCGTTTGAGCTTTTCAAGCCAACATGTATATAATTGTTTTCCTAGTCATCCTTGTTAAGCGACACACACCCACTCAGGATTTTTCAAGGTGTAATATAAGTTGGTAGTTGTGTTGAAACTCTACATGATCACAATTCAGAAGTTTTTCTTGGGTTATCGTAATTTTGAAATCTTTGAGGCATGTTTAGTTAGTCAAAACATTTCATCATTTGATTCATAGTTTTGCTTAATTAGTGTTTAATGTTTTCTTATTTGATTTTTTATTTTAGTTTTGCTCGAGGACTAGCAAAATGTTAAGTTTGGGGGTATTTGATGAGTGTGTTTCACACTCATATTTTAGATAGTCTTAATTTTAATTTTATTGGTTCATTAAGTTTTATTATTTGATTTCTATTTTTTTGTTTTTATCTTGTAGCTTAGATATTCAAATGCATTTGGCTAATTTTTGAAATATTTGGAAGGTAAAAATGTGAATAAAACAAGAAAAAGATGGATCTGGGTAGAATGGCCAGCATCACAGTGCTAGAACCCACTACCGTGGTGCTGCCTTTCCAGCGTCGTGACGCTGGCTCGTGACAGATTGGCCAGCGTCGTGATACTGGCACGATTTTAGATTTTTTATGATTTTTTTTCTCCAATCCAATCCTTGACGAACCCTAGTGTATAAATAATATTTTAGGATTCTTGAAATGACTCTTTGGACGTGAGAGGCAGAGTAGAAAGCTTTTGGGAGAGGAAACAAAGACGGATCCAATCGAGAGACGGATCTCAACTTCAATTCATCCTCAAATCTGTCTTTTTTCTCTTTTCCTCTATGTTCATGAATATTATTAGGATTTTTCTTTATTCTAGTGTGCTCTAAATTTCTTATCTAGGGCTACGACGTCGCCAAACCATGATTGTTCATAAATTCAATCGATGTTTATTCAGTATTATTGAGTGTTATAATCCATTCTTAATGCGTATGATCGTCTGGCCAACTACTGCATGATTTTGGATTTAATTCTGAGACTGAGAAGTGACGATTAAATTTTCTCTTCGTTTATAACACCATTAGAATTTCATAAGTTAGAGATAATTATGGATCAAGTGTAGCAATTATAATTTCTTGTGTTTAATGAGTTTTAACTTACTTAATCTTGACAGAGATATGAGAATAGTATTTTTGATTGATTGTTATCGATGTTTGAGAAAGATTGATAATTCTATTAGAGAAATTCATTGTCAATAATTTGATAACATTGATTAATTGAGATTTATAATTCAGATCATGTTTAGTTTGGTGAAATTGAAAACCCTAGAGCTTTTAGCTATTTAAATTTGAATTATTTCTGCTTATCAAGTATTAATAATCTTTTTAGTTCAATTTTTCATTCAAAAATCCCAACTTTTCGTCATTCTCAATTAGAATTAAGGTATAGTTAATTTCAATACGTTAATATCAATCAATCCTGTGGACGATACTCTATTTTCATAAAAAAAAATTATTGCTTGACAATGATAATGTACAATTACACTTTAGAAAATTCGTGACATTAGCTTCTTCCTCACTCACTGCAAATTAGGGTCACACCTCCATTTTGATCATAATAAATTCTCCTTCATCCTAACATTGAATGATCTTCTGTCATTCTTTGATTTCTGCAGCAACATATACTGATTTCTCTTAATCAATATTAATTGGGAAGTTCATTAGCAATCTGAGCGAGTATACACATAGTTGTCTACAAATTTCCACTAGTTTATTTAAACGGAAAGAAACAATGGTATCACAATAGCATAACATACACGCTCTTTTCTTGTATGACCCCATTTGCTTATTGGCTAACAATGATGATACATGGAAGGGTATGGAAAATAAAGAAACAATAGCATACCTAGTTTATTCTTCTCTAGCTTTTCATACTAAAGGCTTTAGTTTGGTAAGCTTCTAGTTAAAAGAAATCAAGTTTTAGTGGGAAACGAACTATACTTGGAGGCAAACAAAACTCTTGCCCAAATAGAAATTGTGTCCATGGTCCTTGTCTAAGTAGGAATTCTAGTCAAAGATGTATTAAGTTAAGTTTTCTTCCATGTATAAGGCTACAACCAAGCCTTTAAAGCAAATCATGAATTTTAAAAACTACAGGAGACTTTGTATGAGGAGAAGTTATGGATTTAAGTAAACAAACCCACGGATGCGGACCTATCATGTGCCATAGGCTAAATATAATACTGATGGATACAATATAATACAAACTCATTTTAGCGATATGAAGAAAAATACGTGAACATAACCCTTCTATTTATAACTATTTTCTTTTATTAAGCACTTGAATCATCTTTGTTTCTGATTTCTTTTTCCCTCTTAATTAACTTTGCATTTTGATCTCTTTAATTTAGGGATATTTTGTTGAGAGTTTCTTTAAATAGTTATTTAATTTATAGAGTGACAAAAATGGACAAGAGTTGGATAAAAAATCTCAATAGATTGTCCAAGGAGTATAATGATGGTATTTCACGGTGTATGAGCGTGACCAGTAATTATCTCAATGTAAAGGGGAAAACTCATTTTCCATGTAAAAGATGTCTTAATTCAAGACAGTTGTCTTTAATAAAATTTAAAATACATTTGAGCCAATATGGAATGGCATTGAGCTATGATCGTTGGGTGTTTCATGGTGAAGAGATACAATGATATCACCATTCACCAAATATAGAGATGAATAGTACTACATCTCACCTTAATGGTGGTGGTGGTGATGATGACGATGACGATGATGATGATGATGATGATGATGATGAGTAGGAGGTGGAGGTGGAGGAGGAGGAGGAGGAGGAGATGAGAGAAATATTAGATAACATGTGGGTTGGAAATGAATGATGAACGAGTTAGAGAGGATATTATTGATAGAATAAATCTAAATGCATAGACGTTAGAGAGATTTAGTGATTTGTTTAGTGAAACCAAAGAAGAACTTTATCATGGTTGTCAAAAGTATACTTCACTAACTTTTATTGTGAAGTTGATGTATATCAAAGTGCTTAATCATTGGAGCAATAAGTCATTTGACCAATTACTTGAAGCTTTAAATGGTTCTCATCCAGTAAGCTCAAAAATTGCAGCCTCTTACTATGAAGCAAAAAAAAATGAGAGATTTATGGTTGTGATATGACACCATTCATTCTTGTAAATATGATTGTACTTTATTCTGGAAAGAGAATAAAGGAAAAGACAAATGTTCTGAATGTGGTGAACCAATATATAAAATGGATGATGAGAAGGGTAAGAAAGTTCCCCAAAAATTATTGCGTCACTTTCCTATTATACCCAGACTTCAGAGATTGTTCAACTCATAATACACATTGTCCAATATGAGATGGCACAAGGAGAAATGTGTCAACGTTGAAGGTGTATTGAGACATCCTGCTAGTTCAGAAGGTTGGAAGGAATTTGATAAGCAATATAGTTGGTTTGTAGAAGATACTCGAAATGTAAGATTAGGAATTGTAACGGATGGATTTATCCATTCAAAAATATGATCAACTCATATAGCATGTGGCCAGTCATATCAGTACCTTATAACCTTCCTCCATGGAAGTGTATGAAAGAATCGTTCTTTATGATATCGTTACTAATTTCTGGTCCAAGATCACCCGGTAAAGATATTGATATGTATTTGCAGTCATTGATAGATGAGTTATGGGATGGGGTGCAAACATTTGATGACACTTCTGGGCAATCTTTTACTATGCATGCTACTGTGTTGTGGACAATAAATGACTTTACAGTGTATGGAAATTTATCTAGTTGGAGAATGAAAGGGCACTTCGCATGTCCTGTTTGCAACGAAGATGCATCTTCATTGAGGTTGCGAAGTAAAATATGTTACATTGGACATCGATGACATCTTCCTTGTTATCATATGTGACGGAGGAGTAGATTGCATGAAGGTAAACAAGAGTTTCGTGATGCATCAAGAAAGTTGACAAGTATGGTAAAAACCCAAATAGAGGAGAGAAGAAAGTTTGGTAAAAACCCAAATAATTCAAACAAAAACAGAAAGGTGTCTTTTTTCAACTTCCATATTGGTTTAAGTTGAAAATTAAACACAAATTGGATGTCATGCATATTCAGAAAAATATTTCGATAATAAATTAGGTACATTGTTAAATATAGAAGGAAAAACAAAAGACACTTACAAAGCTCGATTGGACCTAGCTGACATGAATATAAGAAAAGAACTACACCTTGAAATGAAAGGGAACAAATATTTTAAACCACTTGTGTGTTACACATTGACAGTAGAGGAGAGAAGAAAGTTTTGTGGTTTCTTAAAGTCAGTCAAGTTTTCAGATGGATTCATAGCAAACATATCATGATGTATCAACCAAGCTGAGAATAAGGTTTTAGGATTGAAAAATCATGATTGCCATGTTTTACTACAAAGACTTTTACCAGTTGGGATTTGTGCTTTATATGGTAAGGATGTGTGCACTGCTTTGGTTGAGTTGTCTAACTACTTCAAAGAACTGTGCTCGAAAATACTGAACACTAAGGACTTGGATTTTCTTAAAGACGTAATAAGTTTGATTCTGTGTAAGTTAGAATGGATATTTCCCCCAACTTTCTTTGATGTTATGGTACATTTACCAGTTCATTTATGACAAGAAGTGAAATTATGTGGTCCTGTTGGTTATAGTTGGATGTACCCAATTGAAAGGTATATCTCTCAACTTTTCCTTTATTTACCCATCAAATATTTTGTGCAAAAGGTAAATGACAGGAGTTTGCGTACACTTAAATAATATGTTTGAAACAAAGCTCGTCCATAGGGTTTGATTGTAGAAGCCTACATTGTTAATGAGTTGTTGACTTTTTGCTCATTGTATCTTTGTGGCATTGAAACCAAATTCATGTGGAATGAAATGAATGATGATGAGAACTTTGACAAACTAAATGAGGGGTCAGTAGCTGTCCTCACTCAATAAGCTCATCCAATTGGTGGTAAGAAAATAGTTCAAATTTTCAAACAAGAATTAGAGATTGTCCAATGATATGTGTTGAATAATTGTGATGAGCTACAACCTTACTTAGTGTAAGTAAATCAATAACATTATTAAGTCTATTTTTCAATGGTTATTTTTTATGTCACAAATCATCGAAATAAAATAATTAATATGTGCAGATAGCACATGAGAGTTAAATAAAGTTAGTTGGGTTGACTTAAGTTCAAGACATTGAAACTAATTTCTTGAATGGTTTAGAATTCGGGTATATGTATATATTTGACTAAATATGTATCATTAAAATTAGTATAGAAGTAACTAATAAATGGTCCAGATAATCATGTCAGGTCATATTCTGGTTGTATTGTCAATGGTATTTGATATCATAATATAGATCGTGATCATCACCGGACATCCAAAAAAAGTGGCTTAGTAGATCTAGGAGAACATGATGGAGAAGAGACTGAATTTTTTGGTAGGTTACTGATTGAGATGCAATATGTATGAGAAAGAAAAGTTATATTACTTAGATGTGAATAATTTGACACAAATGTAAAAAAAAAACAAATAGAGTGAAGAGAGATCTTGGTTTCACTTATGTAAATGTGAGCCAAACTTAGTATGAAAATGAGCCTTTTATTCTCGCATCTCAAGCACATAAATGTAAATGGGATGTTCTTGAGATAGAACAGGAGAGATAAAATAAGATGAAGTCATAGGGCCTACTAGATGAGTCAGAATCAATGTAATTTCGCAGGCATAACGTGAAACCTTCTGAAATAGATGCAAATGTTATTGGAGTAGGACGATATTGATTTTATTGATGATGATGACAATGAAGATGACACTTTGATTAATTATTATGACAATTCAGAGGATATTATACCAAATGATGATGATATAGGTTAAATTTTAAAGTAACGGTGAGCATGTTAGCGTAAAATATTCGTTCATTTCTTCTTAAAATTTTCTTCAATTTATTCTGTAAGAAATAACATGTTTAGTATCTTCTTTCATGCCACTTATCTTTATGCAAGTTAATGTCTCCTGGAAGAAATACTCTTCTTCCAATTCTAGATCCTACTGTAGGATCTTCTACTGATGAAGATGGTTCACAAACATGTATATACACTTCGTAATAGTTCTTACTATAATGGTATCTTATTCTTTTTTTTTGTAGGAGCTTCATCTACTTCGGGGAGTGTGAGAAAGGTTTGTGGGCCAACAAGAGGGATTGAGTTGGAGAGGTTAGTGAGCCAGTTTAGAAAATTATCAATCGATACCCCTCCTTCTGGTGTTGTTAGACATGTTGAACAGTGAACCGTCCAATTCAACCTTGAGATTGGTGTCTTTGTATGACAATTCATATCACTTTAATATGAGGGTTGGTCCAATGTGCCTAAAGAATTCCTGACAGTTATAATTGATATGCTATAGGTAATAATGATACATCAATTTATTGTTATATTGTTTTATTGCGTGACTGATAGTAAATGATTACTGCATGTCTATTTTATTTTTGAATCGACCAGTAATGCTATGATCAATTGGATTAAATTTGAAGCAGCAAACATATGCAAGGGATACAAGTACACATTGCATAGACATTATAAAAATTTTAAAGATCCAATAGTAGCACGATGACATCCTTATAAGGGTGTATCACGGGATAATTAGGATTGGCTATGCACAGTTTGGGAGACGGAGAAGTTTGGAATAATTCTTATTATCAAAGCTTATATATTACACTTTCATTACTTGACTAATTATTTCAATAACAAAACTCATTTATTATAGGCACGCTCAAAAACTAATTCTCAAAACCGTCAAAACCTTCCATACAATTATAATGAAAAGAATGTATCTTTTCTTGATCATCGATTTCGTCAGGTGAACCAAAATATTATTAGTACTCTTAATAATATTTCGTATATAATAATTAATTACTCAACTTTTGTTGCATTTTAGATAAGAAGCTTCAATTGGAGTAACACCTACTCGAATTAAAATATTTTACAGCACGCATTTCAGTACTAAAAAAGTTGGCAGAATGATACGACTCAAGAAAGATATGTGAGTAATCCCTCTAAAATATTCTGATTGATAACTGTGTTAATTTCAATGTATGTGTTGGAGAGGGGTTATCACTTTATATCTGAGTGTTGGACAAATCAGCATCAACAAAGCTTTCAGAATTTTTTATTTCATCTAAATCTTAATCCAGAAATAACAAAAAACTTTTCATGGATTATTTTTATACTTCTTCATGAAAATATTGTTCTTCTTTTGTTACAGCTTTTAATTTTATTTCTATTTAATGAAATCTGGTTCAAGATTTATCCTTTATTGTTGCTAAGAAATCTGGTTCAATGGCTTAAGTGGTTCATGATGAATATGGCTTCTTAGGAGGAGAGGGCTTTTTTTTAATTTTAAAAATTAGGGGACTTTAAGTGAAAATATTAAAACCGCGTTGTTTCGTGTTGTTAACGATTATGTTCAATTATGTTGACAGAAAGTTAATTTTAATTTTAAAAATTCAGAATTATAAATGACACTAATTATTAAATTTGCATGTGTAATTTATAATTTTCCTTTTATTTTTTCCTGCTACTTTTGTGGATTGCTTTGATTTAGTTTTCCCTTTCTCCTTCATTCTCCTTTTCTCCTCGCGTTTCTTTCCTGCTTCTCCTTTCTTTCCATCTTCTCTTGTTCTTTTCTTCCTCTTATTTTCTCTCTCGGTCAGTTTGTGCATTTCTGTAGAATTCTCCTTTCATTTTAGAAGTTTTGTTTCTACTGATTGTGTAGCTTGTGTTGCACCAGATCTTTGGTCCTTGATGATTTCTTCTCTCTCGGATCTAATCTTCATCATTTATGTTCTTCACAACTTGAATTTTTTAGATTTGTTCGAGATTTTACTGTTCTTCATACAAACATGTCTTTTCAGTGCTAGATGCCCGAACTAAGTTTGAATGATGGAGGACTTATGTAACGAGCCAATTCTCGAGCTCTACTTTTGTGTGTTGTTCATGCACATGATTCACTCCCTATACGTAAGTAGGTTGATATTAATCTTATATAGTAATTATAATCGCTTGTTTGTATTTAGAATAGTATTCCTCTAATTTACCTTAATTAAATGAACATATATGGATACAAGCTCTACTTGCACTTTTTTTGCAAGTGATTCATATTATTTAACGTACTTTAACTTTTATTTGTTTACATACAATAATTGTAAAATCGGCACTTGAGAATATTAATTTCTAATGAACAATGGTAAGTTGTAAAGGTGTTTTGGGAAAATAATTATATGAGCTAATTTATTGATAAAATGAAAAGGAGTGTTCATATAGAGCTTGAATATAGAGAATGTCTTTAAAATTAAAACAATTAAAGGGACGTTATTTAAGTTTATCGATAAAACTAGATCGTTTTTACTTAATTTTGCTTTATAAAGTTTTGAGTCGACCATCCAACTTATTTTGCACCATGCAATCAGAAGCAACGCTTAAAGGTGGAAAGGGTTAAAAAGTAAAATAAATGGAAAAGAACATTAATACTTTTGCAAGCAAACGATATGAAGAATGGATAACGCACACAAAATGGAAGGTCCAAAGAAGCTCCCCACAGTTCATATATTTTAGTCTTCTCTCTCTCTCTCTCTCTCTCTCTCTCTCTCTCTCTCTCTCTCTCTCTCTCTCTCTCTCTAAAGAAAGAGGACAAGATGATTGGCTTCAAAGCAATTCAAACATCTTTCACCCCCGCAAACAACCATAGATTTTTTCACACACGAAGACTAGGGAACAACACAAAGAAGTCCATCTTCTGCCCTTGCAAGTCCAATGGCTCTGATTCTTCAGTCCCCTCCCTACCACCTCCACCTGAAGGAGATGCTCGCCAGCAAGACATACTCGCCCGGATAGCAATGCTTCAAACTCAAAAAGTCCGTCTCACTGATTACTTAGATGAAAGATCTGCCCATCTTACCCAATTCGCCGAGCAAGCCGATGCTGAGTTCGACAAGATTGGCGAAAATGCCCTCCGAGAACTCGATGAAGCTGGCACAAGGGTCGTTTTCTCTACATTCTCGTTTTTCACTGAAATTCATAGAAACTAGGGAGGTTTTGCAATGTTTTGTAAAAACCCACCTTTTGTAATTCAATTTTCTTGAGCAGATTATGGAGAATATAGAGAGCAAGATGCAAGCATTTGAGGAATCTGTAGAATTGAACAAACAGGAGATTGAGAAGAATGAAAACGAGCTGGCTGCTTTTGAAGGTCAAATTGAGGAAGATCGAAATGAAGGATTGTTCTTTAAGAACCTGAGGCAGAGAACACCCAAAGAAAAAGCAAATGCTAAAGAGGAAATGGACAAGATTAAAGAGCTTACAAAAGAAAATGCCGGATCAAAGATGAGAAAGAACATCTATCTCGCTTTTATCGCCGTGCTAGTTATATCGATTGCCGATTCATTCCTCTCTTCATCTGACTGGCGTAAAGTTGCAGTTCTTGGGGCAATTCTTGTTGCTTTGCTTTCTCAATACGCCTATGAGCAAAAGATTTCATCAGAAATACAAAAAACAGAAAAAGAAGAGGAAAAGGATGAAAGAAAGTAAAGTTGTTATATTTTCCTGTTAAGTGTCATAGCTAAGATGAATGAATATAGCATAATACATAAACCCAAGCCAACACTAACTGTTTGGGCCTGATACATTAAGCAACTTCACTTTTGCATCAGTAATGTATGATCCTGGTGATATCACTACAATCACCATGACCCCTTTCACAAGTTTCTCTGTGATGCGTAAACTCTTTCTCAGATTCAATTTCGATATAACTACACGTAAATTTAGACCTTGAGTTAATAGATTGGTCATCGGAGCCAAAATTTGGAGATACAATGGACTGGACATGTCGCATTTTTGCCGGATAAGTCTGTCGGAGTCTCATTTAGGAAATATACAAATATCCTGCAAGAATGGGCATATAGAAACAAGTATTGCAATTTAGCTAATACAAGCACATTTTTCCTATCCAAAGACTATTGGGGGGGGGGGGGGGNGGGGGGGGGTGTTCTTAGGGAAAATGGGGCATCTCAAAATATAAAACCAGCAAAGTTACTAGCTTTCCTGCCCAATTAGAGTTGATTCCATAAACAGCAGCGTAGGTGACAAAACTCACCATTATCTTTGGGGGTGAGGGTGATGAAAACTTGAAACTTACTTCCCAAGATATGTTAAACCCAAGTAGTAGATCATGTTGATGACCCATCATTAATAACTGCTCGAACAAGAATATCCCAAGTGATGACAGTCGGAAGTATTCCATGATCCAAAGCATTGCCTAAGAATTCAACGGCATCTGAGACTCTACTACAAGAGCAAAGACCCTTGAGAGTAATGTTATAAGAAATTATATCCGGCTTAAGCCCTTCATCTGAAATTCTAGCCCAAATATCTAATGCTTTTTCACAATCTCTAGCTCTATAAATCCCCTCCATAAGAGTGTTGTAAGTAACAAGATCTGGAACACAATTCAACTGCCTCATCTGCAAATAGAACCTCCAAGCATCTCGTACTTTGCCGGCAGAACAAAGCCCATGAATCATAATGTTGTACATTTTCACATCAGGGTTCAAACCCTTTTCAATAATTAGGCACCACAAGTTGAGTGCCATATCAAGCTTCTTGCCTTGACAAAGACCATCCATCAACAAACTGTACGTTATCATATCTGGCTTCCACCGCTTTTCCAACATTTCCTTCACATAAACATAGGCCTCACTGAATCTTTCAGCCTTGCATAAACCATTGATAAGCGTGTTGTAGGAGACCACAGTTGGAGTGCAACCTTTCGCATTCATCTCTCTCAAAAGTGAGATCGCCTTTTCGAGCCTTGAGGCTCGAACAAATCCATTAAGAAGTGAATTGAAAACATGAGAGTTTGGTTTGATAACATGTTTATCCATCTCATTAGCTACACTAGCAGCTTCATCTAACCTTCCTTCTTTGCATAAACCATTAATCATTGAAGAATATGCAAAGTTGTCCAATTCAGCTCCTTCATTTTCCGCCTCTCTAAGAATCCGTAAAGCCTTGTTTAAATATCCATTCTTACATAACCCATTAATTAAAACTCCAAAAGTAGTGGAATCTGCCCTCAAGCCCTTTTCAGGTAAGAGTTCCCAGAGAGAAATTGCTTCATCCACTTTCCCCTTATCCAACAACCCTTGAATGAATATGTTGTGGCTGATGATATTATGACAACCATTCTTGTCCATCACCTCCCATAGCTCAAAACATTCCTTAATCTTCCCTACCTGACAAAATCCATTTAGCATTGCGTTATATGTTACCACATCAGGGGACACTCCGCTCTCAATCAAGTCCTTATAGACTCTCTCTGCGCCATCAAAGTTTCCTCCTTTGCACAAACCATGTATCAAAGAACTATAAGTAAATAAATCCAGTTCTCTATCATTCTTCTTCATCCGATTCCATATTTCCAAACTTTCATTGAACCTACGACATTTGCAAAAACCATTAATCATGACATTATAACTCACCACATTGGGATAAACCAATGATCCTTTCATTAATCTTTCCCAAATTTCACTAGCCTTCACAAAATCCCCTTTCTTGAAATACCCATCAATCAAAATATTATAGCACATCACATCAGGGATGACCCCTCTCTCAGACATTTCGTCGAACAGCTCCATTGCATCCAGTAAATTACCGCTCTTGGCAAGTGCGTTTAACAAAGTACCGTAACTGAAGACGTCGGGCTTCAAACCTTTTTCCCACATCCAATCCAAAAGCCCCTTCGCTTTCTCAAACTGTTTCCTCTTGCAAGAAATTTTAACCAAAATATTGTACGTTTGCAAATTAGGCGACACGTCCACCGTCTCAAAATATGAGAAAAACGCTTCGGCTCGGCTCCACTGATTGGACTCAACAAACGCATTAAGCAGAGAATTGAACGATCTTATCCCCGGCTGACAACCAAAAATCTCGACCATTCGTCGAAATACATCAAGAGCTTTATCGGGCACAGAAGACTTCGCATACGCCTTGATTACCGTCAAAGCAACATCTTCAGAGCACTTGCATTTCTGCGTTCGTATCTGGTCAACAATCCGGTCGACGTGAACCACGAGCCGGGCGTCAACAAGCCGGCGGAGTATATGGTGAAAGACGCTCTCTGAGTGGGTGTAACCAGGGTGGCGACTCGCTGAGTCGAACAGAGCAAGGGCAGAATGAGTATTTCTCTCCGCTTTGAGAAGTTTGAGGACCCGCTTGGGAGAGAGAGATTTGGGGAAATCTACCATGGAAGAAAAGCAAAGTGTTTGGGATTCTATGTCTCATTGTCGGAATATGTAATTACAAACTATCGGATTCGATTTCCCGGGCAGTAACAGGACATTATGCAGTCAAACAGCTTTGATTCGCAGTCGGCATCGTATTGCATTGCAATTTGTACTGTTCATTGCGACGATGCAAAATATACTCACACACCAGATATAATTCATTAAAAGCCCAAGTCCAAGTCTAGCAGCACAAGACTTGAACAAATATAGTTGGGAAAATTAGGTTTATAGGAGTCATTTTTTTTACTGTTTAAAAAAAGGTCTCAAAAATTTATAATTTATATAAATGCTCGAATTTTCCTTCCTCTTTTTTTCATTTCTCTCCCTTCATCTTTTTCCTTCGTCTGTGCCTCTTTCTTCTCCCACTTCATCTATGTCTTCTCCCTTTGTTTCATCTTTTTCCTTCGTCTCTGCCTCTTTCTTCTCTCACTTCATCTATGTCTTCTCCCTTTGTGTTCTCTGCTTATTTCTTCTCTACCTCTTCATTCTTTCTTCTCCTCCCTTGGTCTTCTCTCTCTTCTACGCTCTCTCCCTTCATGGCCTATTTTTGGGTCTCGTGGTCTTTTGTCTAGTTTGGTATATTTTTTATTTTTTATTTTCCTAATTTTGTGGACTTCTCATTAATTTGTTTAATGATTTTTTGATTTTGTGGTTTGATTCCTGAGATTCCAGCAAGAGAGAGGTGAAAAAGAGAAGGAGGAGACGGGTTTGGGTGTGAGAATAGGTTGGTACTAGTAATTTTTCTTCATGATAAATGATTATAACAGATGGTATATAAAAATATATTAAAAATATACTACGATATACCGATGGTATATTAAAATATATAATAATATATAAATATATCATAGTATACTACGGATGGTATATAAAAATACACTGTTGTATATTGATGGTATATTAAAATATACCATGTTATATAACCGACCATTCTTGCAAATAGAAATTTTTTGTCATTATCCTCCTTATTTTTTTAAAAAATAAACTATTTCCCTAAATGAGTCCAAATAGTTTGTCCGGTCTAAGCCCACTTTTTTTCTTACATATTTACACACAATTTATTATGATTTTAATTAACAGGCCAAGGTTTCTATATTTTTCATGCCAAATTATTTATATGGTCACTTGGGTGGTGTTTTTTTTAAACTGGTAAAAACATTAAGAAAACTAAGCAGCACGAGAAACTTTAGCGATAAAAGCGGGTGCTGACACCCACCATAAGAAGGACTCATAACAAGAAAGGTCAAAACGAGCCAACAAATGGGTCGCTTCATTACAAGACCTAAGGACATGAGTAAACTTAGCTTCATTCATGGCTGAAAGAAGGGGATGACATTTCTCAATAATTGGGCCTAATCCCGAAAGAACTGTTAAAGGAGAATTAACAGCTTTTATAAGACCCAAGCAATCTGATTCAACTACATTGATAAGGAGACCCCGTTCTAAAACTAATGACAGTTCTTCTCTTCAACTAGCAAAGCAGGAAAACAACCATCAAACCATTTACAGAAAGCACCCAAAACCTGACCATCCCAATCCCGGATAATACCTTCAACTGCACACCATTTCAAACTCGTGCACGTCGCTCCGACAATATCGAGCTTTAAGAACCCCATCTCCAGCTTTAGTCCATGAGGAAGGATTAGATCGCATAGGAATCATGAGATTGTTCGCCTCATTTTGCTATTTGGAATTCAGAGATGAATTTATCAATCCAAGCATTAGTATTAAAAGCTTGATTAAAGTGCTTCCGATGAGTATAATAATTCCAGAACGACCAAATACCCCAGCACAAAAGGACCGCCATTGTCAGGAGGGAGAATCCAAATGATGAAAAAACATCGATATAATATCCATCATAGGCCAACGGAAACATTGTTTTGGGATGTGATTTAGGATGCATGGCTGTTGCCAAGAATTTGTAATCAAAGTACAGGAAATCAATGCATGAGATGTCAAATCCATCTTATAACAAAAACTACACCTGTCATTAGCATTTATTCTCCTCTTACTCAGGTTAATTCCAGTTGGAATTAGATCCAACGAGGCTCTCCACATGAAAATTTTAATTTTGTTAAGGACTACCAATTTTCAAATTTTTTTCCACCACCAATTCCCTATTCATTTGAGGAAGAAGAGGCTGGGTTGATGGAAGAGAGACTCAGCCGGTACCCACTCCTTAACGAATAACAGCCTTTGTTATCGAAACTCTAACATAATTTATCACTCCCTCCATTCGAAACTAAAAGGATGGATAATTCAAAGGGACCCCGTTGAACAGGTGGGAAATCCCCACTATGTTACATTGACGGGGAAGAACCAATCAAGCGGAAGTGAGAAGATCTTTACCGTGTGAGAATGGGAAGAAGGAGAGCAGGACCATGAGATGGATCATGTGGTTACAATTAATTCGGTAGTTGAAAGACAAGACGATATGATAGTTAAAGGAAACATGCAAATCATGAGAGCCCACGCCTGACAAAAATCCCATAAGTATGGGAGCGATCCTAGAGGCACGAGGAGGCTCCTGAAAACATAGGGGGAGGGTGACTATTCCCCCTTTTTATTGTTGTTATTATTGTTAATTTGTCCACATCTTAAAAAAGCCTAGATTTATAAAGGCTCATATAATAAATAGGAGGAATGAAACTCAATTCAATACAACCCAACGGAGAACACACCTAGATTTACAAAGGCTCTCTCTCTCTCTCTCTCTCTCTCTCTCTCTCTCTCTCTCTCTCGCTCTCTATAAATCTTATCCATGCAAATGAAAATCCTTTTATATTTTGGCGCTTTCATTGGGAGCTAAGAGAAAAGCTCGAGAAACCCACCCTGAAAACACTAAGTATGCCTAGAACCATAGCGAACGCAACCCTGAATAAGAGTAACGGAACTAGAAATAGAGGCAATCATATGGATCAACTAACTCCACTGACAGAAATGCTGCAAACAACCCTAAACAGTATGCAGGAAATGGAAAGAAGGAACACGGAGGTGTTGCACAGTGCGTGGCAGACTGTGTAGGATCAAATCAATACGTTTCAGCAAGAACTAGCAAGGACATGTGACAAAGTCAGTCAAAGGGCGGCTAACGAGGAATGAGAAATCCACTCGGAGGCAACGGGCAAGACATAAGGTAGGAAAACCACGAGAACAACATAAATGTATAAAGGAGGAAGTAGAAGTCCAATCCCAAAACCACGTGAAAGAGGCTACGGGAGAAGCTCATCAGTCCTGGGTTGTAGCAAAAAAAGCAATGAAAGAATTACTGGAGCGGAAAATGATGGAGATGAGAAAACTGGGAAGTACGGGGAAGTCCGACCTCAAATCCCTCACTCATACTCCGATAAGCCCTGAAATCCTTACGGCACCCATACCTAAAAAGTTCGTGGCCCCCAAATTTAAATTTTACGAGGGGAAAACATATCCAATAGATTGCCTCTGGAAATTCAGACAAATAATGGCGCTGTATTAGCACGATGACAAACTGATGTGTAGGATTTTCCTCACCAGCCTAGACAAGACAATTCTGAAATGGTATCATTCCCTCACTTTGCATTCAATTATTAATTTTACTGTTATATCATCTATCTTCCTAGAATAGTACTCTACCTATCGAGCGGTCATGGAAGACACATAGTATCTTTTGACGATTTCCGCCAAGAAAGGGGAGTCACTACGGGAACACACCCACAGATTTAAGGATAAAATCGTAAAAGTCAAAAATTGAAATGATCGAGTTGACAGACTGGCCTTCAGGCTGGGGTTAGACCCGAACTCACCCATGTTCGAAGATCTATCCCAGATGAAACCATTGTCCATGGCGGATACCATTCAACGGGCACAAGCCTACATCACTTAAGAAGAGGAGAAAAGAAGCCTGTTGAAAGCGGCTGAATGGAAGACTAAGGAGTCAAGAAAGTGGGAAAGAGGTTCGAGGCCTGAAAGAAAAAAGTCAGACGGAACGGAGAGAAGACGGGAGAAATAGCAAGCGGGAAAGAATGAAGTACCAAAAGCAGGACTCAGACACGGTACACCCAAGAGACAAGGTTGACTATTCCAGTAAACCAAGTCCTAGACATGATCAAAGACAAGTCTTGGTTAAAGAGGTCGGCCCCGCTCACAAAAGAGCCAAGCTACAAAGATAAAGACAAGTATTGCTCCTTTCACATGAGCAACGAGTATTACACAAGGGACTTTTTCCAACTTAAAGACTACGTCGAACACCTAATAAAAAATGATTTTTTAATAAAACAAAACTTACACACCGCCACAAAAATCAAATAAAAACTTTTATTGAAAACTCTTTTTCAATCAGTCAGGATCCGTTATATATTTCTAAGTTAATCTATAACATACAATGTTAGGAATCATATACCTCTTGTAGTCTATATCAAGTGTTCTTGCAAAAATCGATCGATCATCCGTTCCTACGAAATCATTCCAACGATCAGTAGACTTCGAGATCCACGTCAAGATCTTCCAAGTCAATCATCAACGTACTAGGATGTGTGTGGGGACGTAAAATATTACAAGACACTTTTTCTGTCTCTAGATGTTCTCAATGTATGAGATCTAGAGATTTACTGAGAACGACTTTAGTGAGACGATTTTCTAAAAGAACGTGATGATTATTCTTTAGCCAGGCACACATTGATAAATGGATTATTATATAGTATTTCCTTTTACATGCCCATACTTAAAATGTTTGAAGGAAAAGAAGGCTCGTTATGTTTTGGTCGAGATCCATGAATTGATATGTGGCAATCATACTGGAGGGAGATCATTAGCCCATAAAGTCCTAAATGAAGGGATTATTGGCCCAAAATGCATCAAGACGCCAAACAGTATGTAAAGGATTGTGATAAGTGTTGGATCGAGTTATAAAATTTGAGGAAAAATCAATAAACCATGAATGGTTCATGGGCAGAAAATAAAAAAAATCACATCAACCATTTAATCATATTAAATATTAAAACCATACTTTATGCATAATTAGTTAAAAGTATTCAATAGAGGTAGAAATGATTTATACCTTATGTTGTATCAAAAATTTCTAACTTGGTGGAATTTTATTGATTGTCTTTGTATTCTCCGTTCTTCATAGAACTCGAATCAGCCTTCACACCAATAATCACTCGTAGGATTCAGAACTATATTTCAATCGGATGTTGATCAGGAATTGAGTGTGGGCTCGCAAAACTAATGAAGAAGAAAAATTAGATTTTTCCTTCTCCAATGTGTATTTCGGTGGTAACTAGAGGAGGGAGAGAAACTGTGTTTTCTATGCTCTGTGTAATCACACATTGTGTAAGGGTTAGGGATGCAACCCTATTTCCATCCGTTATATAATAATCACGGAATTTTCACTTATAACCCCTACATGTTAAACTATCAAAAATTCACCACCTAATATTTGCTAGTGTCGAAAATTGCATATCTCCCTAGAGTCAATGTTGTGTCCAAATTGATAAATTAAATTGATCTCCATCAAAATTAATTTATTTTATTTACTAATTATCCAATAATTAAAAAATAACCAATTAATTAAATTTAGAATTAATTACTTGCTCCTCACTAATTAAGTTACAACATCCATCACATATGGGTCGGAAATATACCTTGGTCCAAAACACGTTGTTTTTCGTTCATGTTCTTATGAGCTACTTCTGAGACCAAATGAACCCACAAGAACAAAGTTGTATAACTCAAATACTCGACGAATTGATCTCCATAAATTCCTGACCTATTTAATCTTGACATCCTACGACTCCACTATAGGTCTGATGTCAAATCAACTCTCAATTCATGCGCTCTACATTTTCTGTTGGTGTAAATAAACACTTTTATTTCACAATCCATGGAATATTTCAACATATTACCCTTCGTGAATATCAGTAACAAGAGTGAGATGTAAATTACTATTTTATACCTCTAGTTATTATTTTCTTAACTCCTTTATAGACTGTAACAATTAGATTTAGAGCTAGACTAATTAGTTACTAGTCTATTCAACATGTTCCACAATATGTTTAGGTCAACCGTTAGACTCTCCACTCTCATGCCCCACGATCGATATCCTTTGGATCAACCTAACAGTCGTAATCGGACTCGATTGCCCAGTCGATCTTAAGATTGTAAATAACATTCTGAAATATTTCAGAAGAGTTTATCTGGAAGACCCATTTGTCTTTACTCTTCTTACATTGACAATAGTTTCAGGACTTAAGTAAATTATAAACACACATTAATTAATAGAAAAAGTTCCATTCATTAAATTCAATAATACAAAATGTATGAGAAATAACTAAATACCCATAAATAGTTATTACACCCTACTTTATGGACATAATTCTAACAGTAAGTCCTTGGAAAGATCCGAAGAAATCAAAGAAGCGGAACTTGAAAGTTGTGAAAGGTAAGGGGAACTAAAAAAGTGGACAAGTCGAAAGATAAGTATCATAATTGTGGAGCCGCTGGCCATTGAAAATTCAACTGCCTAGACTATTTTAAGGAGTTGATGGTTTCTCGCCATAGATTTGCTTCAAGACCAATCATGGCATGCAAGTAGGAGATAGGTTCATCATGATCCTTATCTGAGATTGTTGTTAAGGCATCTCCATAAGACATGTACCTGTCAGGCTGTCATAACCCTCTCACTAGGTCGAGGCTCCATAGGCTCTGGCACCTGCTGTGGTTCTTCCATTATTGAATCAGAAATAGTTCATGATCGGAGAGTCGGTGTCTTCACACTCAATAATTCCTCTAGTACAAGAGTGCTTCTCGTCTCCACACTTCTTATATAGTCTTCTTCAATAAAACGTGCATTCTTGCTAACGAATATTTTCTTGCCAGTTGGACTATAAAAGACCTACCCCTTCATTCCTATGGGATATCCTACAAACGTGCATAATTCTAATCGACTGGCCACCATGCTTATCTTCGATTTCAGAACATGTGTTGGGCATCCCATATTCTAAGGTGGTTTTCGGATGACTTCCATCCATTTTAACTTTCATATGGTGTACCAGGAACCGTCTTTGTGAAACTTGGTTTAGAATGTATGTTGTTGTTTCCAAGGCATATCCCCAGAAAGAATCTGAGAGGGATGAGTAACTCATCATGGATCTACCAATATCTAACAGAGTTCAATTCCTTCTCTCTAACACACCATTCTGTTCTAGAGTGCCAGGTGTTGTAAGCTGAGAAAGAATACATTCTTCCTTAAGAAAGTCTCTGAACTCTCCTAGCAAGTACTCTCCACCACGATCAGATAGTAGCATTTTGATTTGTTTCTCAAATAGCTTTTTGACCATAGTCTTGTACTCTTTGAACTTTTCAAAGGTTTCAGACTTTTGGTGCATTAAATAAACATGTCCAAAATGTGAGTAGTCATTAGTGAAGGTTACAAAGTTTTGAGGCACATACATCACTATGTACGAGTTCGAGGCATTGAGTGGCTCTTTCACCATTCACTGAAAAGGGTCTCTTGGTCATTTTATCTATTATAAAAGATCCACATATGGATAGTGATACCACACTTAAATTTCGTAATGAACCATCTCTTGCAAGTCTTTTAATCATGTCCAGGTTGATGTGGCCAAGACGTAAGTGCCTCAAATAGGTTAGATCGGTTGTGTCAGACTTCAACCTTTTACTATCCCTTTGTAAATCATTATTTATCTCAGTGTCACATATCAATGGAACTATTGATTATACATAAAATAGTTTATTTATCAAATGTGTTATAGTAATCAAGCAATCATTTCTAAAAATACCAGTATTTTTATCAATGAAATTCAAACTAAATCATTTCTCAATTAAACTAGCTACTGAAATAAGGTTCTTCCCAAAAATCGGGATATAATAAACATCATGTAAAAGTAAAAAATTATTATCGAATGACAATTCAATAGTTCCAACAGATATGGCTTATACTAGTGGTCCATTTTCCCAACGGAAGCTGAACTCGCCCTCGTCAAGCCTTCTGATTTCCCTAATCCATTGTAGGGAACAACATATATAGTTAGTTGCTGCATAGTCTACAATCCACAAAAAAATAGAGTCGGCCACATACAGGCCTCAGTAACAAGTACTATACATTTATATCTCAACTCCTTAAGATAGTCTGGGTAGTTGTGTTTCCAATGGCCAGCGACTCTACAATGATGACACTTGTCTTTCGACTTGTCAACTTTTACAGTGCCCATACCTTTTGTAGCTTTCGAGTTCTGCTTCTTAACCTTCTTTCAGACCTCTCTTGTGTTTCTTTTTTACGCTAGAGGTGGACGGCTTGCTTTTAGTAAAGTTTCCTCTCCAGTCTTCCTCTTTTTCTACACAAACAGAGTTTCAATAGCTTGTCGTTCCTTCATCAGCTCAGGAAGTGAGTACCTCAACTTATTCATCGAATAATTAAGTTTAAAGTTCTCAAAAGTGGCATGTAGAGTCTCAAGGATCATATCAACTTGTGTCTCGCCATCTACCTCAGCACCCATGATCTTCATCTCATTTAGATAACTAATGATCAGCATCATATGTTCTCTGACATGAGTTCTAGGTTTCATCCTCCATTTCATTAAGTTTCAAACAACAGCCTGTTTGGCTTGACAACCCTAATCTCTGAATATTTTGATGATGTTCAACATCAAATCAGTGGCAGCTTTCATGTTCTGATGCTATTGTTGCAACACATTGGTAACAAAAGCCAAGATGTAACACATGCCAATCTCATCAGAACGTAGCCAAGAAGCATATGCATCATTTTCCTCTTACGTCGATTCAGTAATAGGCTCAAGGGGACAATGGGTGGTGAGCATGAACTTGTACTTTTCTACCGTCTGCACGATATCAAGATTACATTTTCAATCCACATAATTTTCACCAGTAAGTTTGTTCGAGTTTAAGATAGTTGAGAGTGGGGAAAGAAACATGATTACAGAAAAGAATAAATAAAGTGGTGTAAATAAATACTCAATCATTTAGGAAAGTATGATGCATAATACAAATACTTAAATATTGAAAAGTATGATGCATGATAGAAATACTTAAATATTTAAAAATCTAATAAAAATATTTCTTCTATGATGTTACGATCAACAATGATAGCTTATCTCATCTAAGGACAATGCCCAATCTATCTCCTATCGCATCGAGACTTCTCTCATTTGGTTAACGCTTCTCACGATATCACTACATCTAGCTTAACCAATCACCAATTGTTTTGGTCACCTTAACCCCATTGACTAGCTCCTATGAGAGATTCCAATGTGTTTCGATCTAAGTGTTTAACCAACGCATTGTCTTTAAAGGTTGCCATGAACTAACAGTTCATCTAGGAACAGTCATGCATCACCACTTCCTTTACAAGCTTTAGCTTCTTAAGCAACTCGATGACTCAAACTGACACGATTACCAAGTTTCTCTCACTGAAGAGAGGACAGCTAGGGCGGCTCTAAACTATTCCTCGTGACACGGCCAAGTTTATGTTGCGGACATTGATAATGTTTCAACGTAAACGACCATCTCATTTAGTTTTTTTGGAAAAATAGATTTTTCATTATTTTTTCAAAAAATGTAACTCTTTATTATTTTAGAAAAAACAAGTTTAAAAAATTATAAACTTTTATAAAATTTAAATCTCAATTTAAAATTTAAAACTTTTAAAAAATTCTCATTGTATTTAGATTATAACCCACTATAAATTTAAACTACAATGATGCATGTACATGCTACATGACATTTTGATATTGGTATATCCCTATTTCTATATGACATGGTACATAATGCGAGATTAATAATAAATCATTCATTTAAAATTAACATCCCTATTTGCTCATTTCTAAATCCAACTCATAAAAAGAATAATAAATAAATTACTTAAATACTAGTCTGTAATTGTCTCCTTGTTCTTCAGAAAGTCACAATAATTTTGTAACTTTTTACAACAGTGCAGTCACATTTTGAAACTTTGATCGAAACCATTTAATTTAGGAAAACTATTTTTCTAATTAAATAATCCCATTAAATATCCTTTTTGAAATTCAAAATCCAAAAGACAAAAATATAAAATTGATAATTATCTTTTGAATTCAAAAGAAAATAGATAAAAGATAAAATTGATAATTATATTTATAATTTTAATTATCTTTTATCTGTTTAAAATTCAAATTTCAAATTTCAAAATTTAAAAGATAAAAGATAGGATAAGGATTCTCATGAAACATCATAAGGTTTCTTAAACCCTAGTTATTATCACCTATGGTTTCATAAACCCTACTCACCACATAGGCTCACAACGGCAAGCGATGGAGCAGGAGGCGACACGGCATGGTGGCAGCGGTGATTTGCGATGGCAGTGATGGCGACGTCAGACAACTGTGGAGATTATAACGGCATCAGTTTTTTACCACGACTTTCTGAGGCGGCAACGAATTATATGGAATTTAAAAAAAATAACAACTATTACAAGAAAATACATTACATAAAATCATATGCCTCAATTTCGGCGATCAATTCAAAAAATAGAAAAATAAAAGCTTAGAGCCAATAGATCGGGATCCATTAATAAAACACATTCAAAACTATTTTGAATCTACCATACAAAATAATATGTAAATATCACAATATCCAACGATACATACATTTAAAAACTAAATATGCGCACTCAAGAATCCAAAGTGCTGATACCAATTGTTGGATCGGGTTTTAAAATTTGAGGAAAAATCAATGAAATATGAAAGGTTTGTGGGCGGAAAATAAAAAATAATTTACATCAACCATTTAATCATATTAAATATTAAAATCATACTTACGATTATGCATACTTAGTTAAAAATATTCAATAGAGGTAGAAACGATTTATACCTTATGTTGTATCGAAGAATTTCTGGTTTGGTGGAATCCTATTGATTGTTTTTATGTTCTTTGTTATTCGTCACACTCGAATCTGTCATCACACTAATAACCACTTCTAAGATTAAGAAGTATATCATAATTGGATATTGATTAGGAATTGAGTGTAGGCTCTCAAAACAACTAGAGAAGAAAAATCATATTTTTCCTTCTCCTCTGTGTATTTCGGCGGCAATTAGGTGGAGGGAGAGAAACTGTGTTTTCTCTTCTCTACGTAATCACACACTGTGTAAGAATTAGAGATGCAACCTTATTGACATCCCTTATATAAAATTATGGAATTTGCACATATACTCCTATATGTTAAATTACCGAAACTTCACCCTCAAATAATTTCTATTGCCGAAAAATGCATATCTCCCTATAATCACTATTATGTTCAAATTCATCAATCTAAATAGATAAATTAAATTGATCTCGATCAATTAATTAATTAATTTTTTTATTTACTAATTATTCAATAATTATAAAATGATCAATTAATTAATTTGAACATTAATTACTTGCTCTTCACTAGTTAAGTGACAACACCCATCACATATGAGTTCGGGAAATATACCTTGGTACAAAACATGATTTTGGTCCAACTGATCTTATTTTTCATTCATGTCCTTATGAGCTACTCTTGAGACCGAATAGACCCACATGAATAAAGTTATAGGACTCAAATACTCGGCGAATTTATCTCTATAAATCCATGACCTATTTAATCATAACATCGTACGACTCAACTATAGGTCCGATGTCGAATCAACTCTCGATTCATGCGCCGCTACATTTTCTGTTGGTGCAAATAAAAACTTTTATTTCACGGTCCACATAATATTTCAACATATTATCCTTCATGAATATCAGTAACAAGAGCAGGATATAAAATTATCATTTTACCCCTCTAGTTATTATTTTCGTAACTCATTTATTAACCGTGAATAAGAAAGACATAACAGTGAATTGTCTCATACAGTTCACCATGCCTTATTCAATGATTCATTTCATCAAATATTTAGCCAAGTTAATTTATTCACACATCGATCAATAAAGCATAAGGTGATAATATTTCATTTACAATCTCATCATGAATTTTCATATCTTTGAATTACGCAACACCAACATAGTTGAATCATGATCCCAACAACTGAGATATTGTCGACAATTCAAACTCACTCCTTTGGCATATCAAAGATTGTAACTAACTAAGTCAAGTTTCATATTGATCTCAGGATTAAGGTAATTATGAAAAAACCCTTATAGTTGTAATAATTTGATTTAGAGCTAGATAAACGGCTTCTCTCTAAACTAATTGGCTACTGGTCTATTCAACATGTTCCACAACATGTCTAGGTCAACCGTTAGAGTCTCCACCCCCATGCCTTAAGACCGGCATCCTTTAGCTCAACCTAACAGTCATAATCGGATTCGATTGCCTAGTCGATCCTAAGACTACAAATAACATTCTGAACTATTTTAGAAGAGTTTTTTTTGGAAGACCTCTTTGTCTTTACTCTTTCTACGTTGACAATAGTTCCAGGACTTGAATAAATTATAAACACACTTTAATTAATAGAAAAAATTTCCATTCATTCATTAAATTCAGTAATACAAAATGTCTAAGAAATAACTAAATACTCATAAATAGTTATTACACCCTACTTTATGGACATAATTCCAACAATAAGTGCCAGCGTTTCGCTCCATTTTCTAAGATGGCTCCCGATGAACTGAAAATGGTGATAAGTCTGTGGCTATTCATGCAGTGGGCACTTGACATCGTTGGTCCGCTTCCAATGGCACTTGCACATAAATGTTTCCTGCTGATAGCAATGGATTACGTCACCAAGTGGATTGAGACTGAAGCCTTCGCAAGAATGCGAAAGAAGAAGTAAAGGGATTTTGTGGAAGAATATCGTGTGTTAATTCGGCATATGAAAAATACTTGTTTCAGACAACGGGTTTCAGTTCACAGGAAATATGGTTAAATCCTTCTGCGAAGGGCTAAAGATCACTAACCGGTTCTCCACTCCAAATCATAGGGGAACGGGCAAGCAGAAAGGTCAAACCAAATCATACTTGACAATTTGAAGAAACGATTGGAGTCAGCAAAAGGAAGATGGGTAGAGGAGCTACCGGCATTTTAATGGGCATACAGAACTACTCCAAGAGAAACAACGGAAGAGACACCATTTGCTTTGGCTTTTGGAGCAGAAGCAATAATTCATGTTGAAATTGGGAGCTCCACTATGAAGTGTGAATTGATTGAATAACAGAATTAGGAACTTCTTAGAAAAAGCCTAGATTAACTAGAAGAGTGACACGAAGTAGCCCTGATTAGGTCTTGAGAAAGATCTTCTAGACAAAAGGAAAACTCAGAACAATAGGGGAAGGGTCGTACATCATCAGTGGAGTAGGTGGAAGCGGATACTACAATTTGAAAATGGAAGAGGGAATGGATCTGCCAAAACCATGGAATGCAGCCCACCTAAAGAAATACTTTGTTTAAAGTTATAAAGAGCATTATAGTAAATATTTTCTCGTGTTTTTTAACACACATTAATTAATAGAAAAAGTTACATTCATTCATTAAATTCAATAATACAAAATGTATGAGAAATAACTAAATACTCATAAATAGTTATTACACCCTACTATATGGATATAATTCCAACAGTAAGTATTTGGAAGGGGCAGTCCATAAGTCCTACTCCTAGAAAGAACTAAAGGTTTAGTCCTTGGGAAGGGAATTCATAAGTCCTACTCCCAAAAGGAACTAAGTACATAAGTCCTTGGGAGGGGCAAATAATAAGTTCTACTCTCAAAATGAATTAATGGCGTGAATCATTGAGAGGGATATTTCATAAGTCATACTCTTAAAAGGAAACTAAGGATGAAAAATGTCTTCTAGAATGGGCGAAAGCAGAAGAATAAAAACCTGAAATAGGTCAACAAATGAACTATGCAAAATGGGCAGCTCGAAAAAGACATGAGTAGACACAGGCCTAGTTTAAACCACTGTAAGTCCAATTAAACGAATTCTATTCTTATCTTTCAAGCAAACTTAGAAAATGGAGCGGGCAGAGTAAACGAGTAACTTATGAAGAAAGATGTATGCAAGTGTTTGGGAAAAGAGCAGGAAAGAAGAAGGGGAAAGTAAGGAAAATTGCTAAAAATGAAAGGGGAAGAAGCATTAAGACGGAAAAGATCTCTTCATTAATTTGTGGAAAATGTTTTAAGGAGGAAAAATAAAAATTACAATGAGGAAAAGAAAATGTACAAGGAAATGAAAAGCGCATAAATGAAAACCAAACCAACTAAGACCTTTAGCAGGTGGGTCAGAAGTAGTAGTAGGAACGGAAGCATCCAATTTAGGCTAATCCTCCGCAAGATCCTCGGGAAGATCAACGAGGGGAAAGTGGTGATCTTTATAGGCCTTGGCATCCCTGTAACCTACAGTATAGGGTATTCCCTCGGCCTTATCAATTATGGCCTGGTACTAGGCCTCAAGTTCAATCTCCCGCTCCCCGACCTTAGCCAAAGCTACCTCCGCAGCCAACAACTTCTTATTGGCCTCAATAAGCTTCCCCTCAATGAAGGTCAAATTATCCCTGGCAATCTCAGTAGTCTTTTATGATCCCTCAAGGAATGCTCAAGCCTTACTCGCTCGGTGGTAATAGCGTCTAGTTCCTCAGTAAGGTGAGCGACGACCCTATAAAGCTCGACCTCAACCTTCTACAAATCATCCCGCTCAACAAGAACGATGTCGTGGACTTTATTGATCTCCACAATCTCCTTGCTCCATCCCACCATCTCAAGCTCCAAAGAGTGAATGTCTTCTTAGAACTCGTTGTGATAAGTCACAACCTATCCAGAAAAAATTCTAAGCAAGGGAAAGGGTAAAGAAACAAAATCAAGGAATAAGCTAACAAAGAAATGCTACCTGCATCAAACTATGACTAAGGCCAATGCCTTGTCATTAAAAAACATCTTGTGGAGAGCGGTCGTGTCCACATCAAACTTGATCCCCTTCAGGATGATGTGTGAAGGATGGGGTTCCTTCAGGAGATTGATAGACATTAAACAGACCCATACTGTTGCCACATCCACACGTCAGGCTTCTTAGGCCTCCCTTAAGAACCGGCAGAAGAGGAGGAAGCAGTCCCATGAGTAGGCGAATGAGGGGGTGGAGAAGCTTCTTCCCACACTGGAATATCCTCGGCTGGGGGAACATGAGGATCCGCTGAAGAGGGCAGAGGTGGAGTAGTGAAAGCAGGAACGGGAATCGATAGCAAGATAGTGTCAGGGATGTCGCGGGCAATGCCAGCAGCTTCCGTTCTCGGATGGACATTTTTCTTGCTATCAACGGTTCCCCACAATTTTATCCATAGACGTTTTGACATCTCCAACTCTTCAGTGAGAGCCCGAAACAACTCGTCTTATTCTTCTGCCTCTCGCCGCTCTACCTCTCAGTCTCCTTTTTCTTCTTCTTCTTCCTCTTCTTCCCGCTTAGAGTCGACAGATTCTGAAGGGCTGGATACTACCATGTAATGGAAAGGAGGAAAGGGGATGGCCCAGGGAATCTGTGAAAGTGGGAGACAAGGGGGAAGGTCTCTCCAATCCTGTTCTTTGCAGTTGTAGGTAGTAGACAGTCACCCGACAATGTCTCTAGGGATGGAGGACCTTTTGTTCAGGTTTTTATCTGCACAAACGAAAAAGAGAAACAAATGTCAGTATGATTTAAAAAAATACATAAAAACATGAAACCGAAGCTCCGATTACTTACTGAAAGATACCCAAGTCTTGGGGATGATACAACGACCATCACTGCCCCAGTTCCTACCGATCAAGAGGGTCTCATTCTCCCAGCCTTTATCCCCTCTTAGGAGATCTGTAACCAAACCTCTCTGACTCTCGCTAGGGGGAGCCAAATAATAAGACGTTCTGTGTTTTTTAATAATGTACACAGACAGATTTCATCTACACCTATGTTGAGGTTATGCCTTCTATTCAAAACATCTATCCCTAAGAGAATCCTACACGTACCACAGGTATACTGAGAAGAGGCGAGGAAGAAAGTACTAAAAAATTCTTGGAATATAGGGGAAATGGGAGCTTCAGCCTTAAAGCTTTGTACATAAGAGTTAAAATGATCTGATAGAGAGGATGGCAGTTAGAAGACTTTGGTATCCCGTCCCCGAAGGCACAGATGACGTCCAAAGGGAATGCATCTCAGTGACAATCCATGAATCGGTTGAACTCGTCGTACTTCCTAACTAATGGAACAATGACATTAAACTATTTCTATTCTCCCATGACTAACAAAAAACCCACTAAAAGAGAAAAGATGACAGAAGGGAAAAAGAGAGCAAGAATGAAGGAGAGAAAACTTACAGAAGAGTAAAAGTGAAGATGAAATGAGGAAGACAATGACATTAAACAGGGGGCGGGTCTGAGAAGGAAATGCAATAAAGTTGATGGATTCAAAAAAGTGTTAAATGTAGTTAATTCTACAAAGGCGTGGCTTTAAAAATGTGCATCACGCGTATTAGGGGTGTAATTTGTTCGATTCGATGTGGTTTAATAGGTTTTACAGAACCGAACCACAAGTGTGGTTTTCTATTAAGTGAAACCGAACCAAACCATAAAATAACACATAAAACCCGACCAAACCAATATGAACTGGCGATGAAATTTTGGGTGATAATGATGCAAGACGAATCCAAGCAACAACAAGAAAGATAAGCACCCACAATCAGTTCATGTAAGAAATAATCAGATACATAAAAATAATCATATAATAAACAGAAGAGAATCTCCATCTATATTCACAATAATAACTAGTTAACGCCAACTCTTTAAAAACAGAGAAGAAATTATATTTCTACACATATAAATCACAAGTATCTGGACATTTTGAAATCTAAAACTAAACCCTAAAATTTGAGACAGAACATGACAAAGTATTAAAAATGAAAAACAAAATCGAACAAAACTTTGAACTCACAAAACTAGGTCTCAGATAGTGATGAATGCCAAATCTTTGTAGCTAAGAGTGATAGAACGAGGACATCCTGATGATGAGTTTTCAGAGGAGGCAAGAGGCAGTGAGAGACTGTTGACTCAAAGGGAGGGCGAAGATGAAGTCTGTGAACTTCACAGGCGAGCATCTGCGAGACGGAAAAGGAGGTGAACGACTGAGAGACAGAAAAGGCAAGCGAGTGAGAGACGGAGAAGGCACCGAGCAAATGCGAGGCCCAGAGATGGCGGCCAACGGCTGAGAGAGGGGCTGTGAGTTTTGAGACTGAATTTGGGGGGAGATTTCTTTAAGCGGTGCACTAGAAAATAGAGAAGTCTAGATTTTAGAAAATGAAGTTTAGGGAAAGTGGAAATGAAGGGGTATTGTCGTATTGAGGTGGATAAAGGTTAATTAATTAAATACACAGTATAAAAAGAATTAGGATATATATACGCGGTTCAGTTCGGTTCAGTATGGTTTCTCTACTAAAATCACAGATCGAACTGAACCGCATAAGTTTTACTATGTTACAACCGAACCGAACTGAACCATTGCAGTTCAGTTTGGTTTGGGCGATTTTTATGGTTTTCCTTACTCCCCTAAGGCGTATAGTGACAACGAACGAAATGATGGCATCAGCCGTCATTAACAATGGGTAGGTGGCAAGGTGACAGTTAGAAAAGAGGAAAGAGGTGTGTCCTAGAATAATCTAAAAACTCGCACTTCATGCCAATAACTGAGAACAGAAGGGGAAACGGCGCGGACACTACTAAGAACGTGTCCTGAAAATTCACGCTTCACACTCCCAACGCCAATAACTGAGAATGGGAAGGTGAAACGACACATATAGGTGATGAAGTATCATTCCCGAGGGGCGCGTCGGTAATAGTAGGAAACGAGGCAATGATAGTACACGTTTTTGTTGTTTAATAATTACAAATATACCATTTTGTGTGTTATTAATGTTTACATGTCCCAATAAAGTGGCAAAAGGCAAAAAGTTGAGCCAACTAGTCCCCTACCAAGACACGTGTGAAGTATACTCATTACGCATCAACGTGTTAAGATTCGTTGAGTGTAATGGGGGGAAATGAACAGGTGAGAAATCCCCACTGTGCTACGTGGACGGGGAAGAACCAATCAAGAGTAGCGAGAAGATCTTCACTGTATAAGAATGGGAAGAAGGATAAGATAATATGATAATTGAAGGGAATAGGCAAAGCATGGGAGGCCATGCCTGACAAAGATCCCATAAGTATGGAAGCGATCCTATGGGCATGAGGGGGCTCCCGAAAATATAGGGAGAGGGTTATCATCCCCTTTTTATTGTTATTACTATTGTTAAATTTGTCCACATCTTAAAAAAAGCTAGATATATAAAGGCTCATGTAATAAATTGGGGGGAATAAAACTCAATTCAATTAAATCCAACGGAAAACACACCCAGAGCATTTATCTCTCTCTTTATAAATCTTATTCGTGTAGAGGAAAAATTTCTTTACACCCGTAATCAAGTCTGCCACTTTAATATAGTCTACCCATTGACTGAAAACAAAGGCCGGAAGGTGAAAGGCCGCGGATGCTACGAGTCATGAAAAATCATTGGAAGTTTCATCACCAACTCGGGCACCGAATTCCCTTGTTAAACAACTCTATACCCCATAAAATACTTCTCCAAATATAAAAACAATTAGGTTTTAGATTGCTGGAGAGAAAATCTGATGACTGGAAATATTTTGCTTTTAGAATTCGAGAGGTGCGGCTGTCCGGGCTTGCAGTTATATGCCAACGAAGTTTTGGTGGGGTTCTTCAACTAACAAAAGGAAACATCATTGGATGGTTTGGTCTAGCTTATGTAAGCTTAAAGCCTTCGAGGTATGGGTTTTAGATCACCGATATTTTCAATCAAGCGCTTCTAGCAAAACACTTGGGTGGGGTTTAGTTTAACTGAATATCTCCCTAAAAGAAAATTGAAATTCAATGGGAAGTTTCTTAAAAACATTCATTCTTCTATTTGGTTATTGATTTGTACTGCTTGGAATATATATATACGTGAAATCCTTATTCCTTGTATCGCTTGCTGTAATCTTCATTTCATTCTTAATTATGTTCAAGCCCCACACTTTCATTCTCCTTATAAATCACCACATTTCCCTCATATACTTCATTTTTCATTTTCATGTCATTTGGTTCGCTGAAGCAAACACCACCACTACGTTCTTTACTTCTAATTGAGCTGCCAGATATCTTCTGCGGCATTTATAATGAATCATTCTTACTGATGTCGAGTACTCTCTGAGTCTCAACCAAATTTTGCAAAAACATATTAAACTGTGTCACTGACTACCAAATTCAGATTTTGAACCACTTACCTTCTTCATTACAACCGAATTAAAATAGCGATTATGAATCTCCCAAAATGCTCGATCTTTTAAAGCAGCAGCTTTAAACCATGAACTGTCAAATAATATGTAATTCAAGACAAACAGATACTTGTTATTTGAGTAAATTAAGAGGCAGAGTAAGTAATGAAATTTTCTGAGTGGGGCTTTTACCCCACCATTTAGGGGTTAACATTACACCAAAAGATCTCAACTTAATAATGGATCTTCTTCAATTTTAGTATAATCGCAGTACACTTCTAGAGATGGAATGTGGCTGATTTAGCCTGTTTTTCCCTAAATACCCATTTCTTCTGCCATTACTCATTGGTGTCAAGTAGAGCCTAAAGCGCCCATTGTCAATGTTGGTTGGTGAGTACCTTCCACTTGGGTTCCTTTCTAAAACAAACTCATCTCTCTTCTTCCTCCCATTTCCATTCATTTCAATGCTGCTCTTCCCAAATGAATTCCTCCATGTCACACTGCTATTACTCCTTAATAATTTTGGATTGAAAGCTCCTCTTGCCTGCCATGATTCTGAGAAAGATCTCTCCACCCCATTATTTGGTCTATTATAGTTGTCATCTTCTTCTTCCTCTTCCTCTTCTCTGTTCCCGTTTCGTCTGTTTATGAGACCCCATATGTTCCACGCCTTGCTCCACCGGCGTGATTTCTTCTGTCCCTTCCGTTCAACGTTCCCGACGATCGATGCTGTGTCCTGGAAATTCGTTTCGTATGTTTCCGAGTAATCGTCCCTCGTTGAATTTGAGTTAAAATCCCTCAAAACTCTATCTGGGACTAACAGTTTTGGTCCGGCAAACAAATCAGTGGTTGAAGGAGTAACTTTAACGTTCGGAACGGACTTCATCTCGTCAATCTCCGCCACGACTGCCGCTGCTGCCTTCCTTATGGAGTTTGACCTATCGAAGCTCCTCCTGCGCCGGGAGGAGTCCGAGTAGTAATCCCGGGTCTGGGATGACCCACCGGGGATAGTGTCATCCTCATTGATGGAAATCCTCGGCTCCTCCACCGGAATTTGGGCATCGGATCGTAAAACATGAACAGGAGCATCCTCGACGACAGAGAGCATGGTGGGCACTCTAGAGAAGGTCCTCCCAATGAAATGGCCATCCCAAGAGGCCCGAGGCTCGTCAAAAGAGTAGCGAGGATCATCTAGAGAAATCCGAGCAGCGTCGAGTGAGAACCGGGGATCAGTATCGCAGGATCGTCTCCCGAATCCATAATCTGCTATCTCCGACTGGGTTTCTCTGAACTGACGCTCAATCGGCTTCTCCACCGGCAATGTGGCAGACGCGCCACCGTTTCTCCGCTTCTTGAGCTTCTGTTTCTGCCTCCATTTCTGCCATTTCTTGCTGAAAACCGACGCCGCCGACCAAAAACTACCGGCAATCTCCTTCAAGTCCCTTCCAGAAAGCTTCTTCGTCTGGGAATAAATATCGATATGGTCCCTCGTGCTCTTCAACTCATCCTCTCTCATTGATCCCGATTCTAGTTCTGGTTCACCTACTTCTTCGTCCTCTTCTACTATTTCTTCGACTCTATCTTCGATAACGTTGCCCACATTGGGTTCCTCACGAACCCTAATTTCATCGTAGTCGTCGTAGTCGCTCTCGTCCTCTTCGTTTGCCTCCACTACAGGACCACGAACCCTGGAAGAAGAACCTAAGTTTCTGGTTTCATATTCAACATCAACATCACCACAGGCTCCGGAAGCTTCCTTCTTATAAGGGTTGCGCTCGTCGTCTTGGTTGAAGAGAAACCAGAGGGTATTCCGCCCCCTAACGTCGCAGGATTTTCTTTGGGGCTCAAACACCCCCGAGAACCCCTCGTTTTTGGAGGCCGAGAAGGACTTGGTCCGACGTAGCTCCGGTAAAAAAGGATTACTAGGTCTATTGTTGTCGGAGGCGGCGGGACCACCGGCGTTTCCGGATGATGAGTGTTTGAAAATGGCTTTAAGGGCGGCGGTGGCGGTGGAAGTAGTTGGGGGTTTGCGAGCGGAGGATGAGGAAGATGATGAGGGGTCGAGAACGGCGAGGCGTTCGCAGAGGCATAAGGGGCAAAAACCAGTGAAGCGCTCTTCTGGGTGACGATCGCAGGAGGTAGAGGGACGGTGGGGCTGCGGCGGTTGTGGTGGATGTACTTCAGCTGCAGGAATCATAACCGGTGGTTGTGGTTTGTAATTCTCACTCTAATTCTTCTCATGTTACAGAAGTTCAGTAAACGAGTGAGTGTAAGACTGATGAGAGAGAGTGATGACTGATGAGTAAGAGAGGCTGTTTGGCAAAAATGAAAAGAGCGGAAAATTAAAGAGAAATTTTCTCTGCAGACTGCAGCTGAGAATTGGAGGTAACCCCACACGCCCCTTTGGCCCTTTCTTTCTCTTTTTCGCTTTTCTTTTTTTTTTTCGTTATTGTGCTTTTACTTCTTTAACCTGGGGGCGCTCGCACGTGCAATGACTACATTATCCCTAGCACACCTAATTAATTACCACTAAGTATAGACAACTGACATATCTAAATATTTCCAAAACTTTTATTTGAGGAAATCTCCATACTTATGTAACTTATCATTCAGAACTAATTATTACTTTATATCATCTAATGACACGTGACTGAATCATATACTATTCAATGTATTTTAATTCCATGTTATATCCGGATGTTTCATTACTAAATCGGATTTTAAGGACATAATATTCACATTTTGTGGCAATAAATCTCATAATTTAACTTATATTCGTACTAAGATGATGTTCGGTTAGTTGTAATGAATGATGGAATAAGAATGTGAATGATCATTGTCATGTTTGGTTATTAATTTTTTGTTATCGATTAAAAGTCATACAAAGGTTGATTCCGAGATGTGGGAATCTTCATTCCTCACCAACAACCTAATGATGCTTTTACTTATCTTTGAAATCTGATGAAGTCTGAAATCGATTTTTCTAGAAATCGGACGAAGAATGGAACGATCATGAATCAAAATCTAGAATCAGATTAATGCGTTTATTAACCGTTAGAAAATAGAATAAGAAATCAGATTATTAATAATTAAAATGATTGTTTGTGTTTATTAAATCAATGAATCAGAATAAAACATATAATACTATTAAAATTTATTTCAAGAAAAATAAGTAGAAGTGAGGGTTGATTGGATAAATATTTTAATGGTATAATGAGCATTTCACAATTCATTCCAAATGAATGAGAAATATAGAATATCAATACCGCATTTTTAATAAGATCACATTTCTTGCGGTCAAAGAAAACCCTTCTGATCAAAGCTGTGAAACTCACTTAGAATCAGATTTCAAAATTATAGTTAACAACTAGAATGGCAATTTGGAATCGGATTATCGGATTCCACAAGAATTAAGTAAACGCTTCATAAGAATCTTCATTCCATTCTTTTTTTTATTCATCAGTGTTATTTGAACTTAGTTAAATGGTAAACCAAACGCTCAATGAACTTCATTAATCATTCATGTATTTATTATGTGGTACAAACTAAATATCATAACGATCTTGATTCAGATTTTGATTTTACTCACATTCCCGATATCATTTTAATTTCGATTATATGAAGCGAACCAAACATCTCATGATTTTTTTTTCATAGGACCACTAAAAGCATAAGTATTACATGAATTTCTTAATGTTATTTTTATTTTTTTCGATTCTTAACATAGAATAATAAAAAAATTAATACGAATTCAGAAATATAAGAAAGTATTTCAAAAATGTATAAAAATAAAAATAAAAAGCTTAAAAATCATAATCATTTTCTTTTAGTTTTTTTTTATGTTCAAAGATTCCTGTCTCGAGGGAAAAGACAGAAAAGCATATCACGCTAGCACATTGAAGGGTGGGGGTTCTCTCTCTCCTTCCTCACATTTCGCTTTCTATCTTCCTTTTTCTTTTTTCCATTTTTTTTTTGGGGGGGGGGTTGGATTTTCCGACTTCCCAAACAGTTAAAAATAGTTATTTAGTTTCCCCACATGAATTTATTTCACTACTTACCCTTAAAATACAAAAAGGCTCATAAATTAAATATTTAGAGATTCATATAGGGACATCTTAAATCAAAAAATTTAATTCAAATCTCTGATTCAAAATATAAATCTAAATTTTAAAATTAAACCCACAATTTCATAATTTAGTAAACACGTGTCCTAAAGATATTATAAGGGCAAAACTAGGAATTTGTTTCAACAAAAGCAGAAAACAAAAAACACTGATTCTCTTATCTAAAAAAACAAAATTAAGATTGATCATATTATTGACATGGTTCATATTTATTCCTTAACCGATATGCATAAAAATATTGGTTTAGAAAAATATGCCTAAAACACATTTTTGGACTTTATAATATTAGCTTTCTATTTTTAAATTCTACTTTAACAAGTCCAACTAATGGTGCCACTTTTATATTTTATAATCTATGTATTTTCTTAAAGAACAGTGTATTATATATGTATTTCACATGAACAAAAATCCACTGCCCCCATATCGACTCTGTTATTCTGGATATCCCCATGCTTAACACGCTTACGAAATATTCTTATATTTTTTAAACAATTATATTTATATGGCTAAAATGTAAAATATATCATTGTACTTTGATGAAACTATAAATTATACCCCTATATTTTTTTTCATATTTTATGCCCTACACTTTGATTAAACTATAAAATATACCATTTCATGACGTGTTTTGGTTAACTTTATCAGAAAAATTAACTTCATCCATTTTCATCCATTTCTCCCAATTTTCTCCATTTCACCTCATTTACTTTCGGTACATTTTTTAGATCTGATTTTTTTACTTTCCTTTAATAAATTATTTTACTTTATTCTTAAAAAATCTTATTTATTCTTAAAAAAATCAGCTTCATTCATACTGTAACAAATTTTGCTTCATTCTTAAAAAAATTGTTTCATTCTATAAAAAATTTGCTACTCAAAAAATGGTTCATCATAAAAAAATATGCTACTAAATAATTTTTCATTATAAAATTTTAATAAATGAAGTTATATTTTTTATTTTTTCCAATCATATGAATAATACATTTATAATTTATTAATAGAAAATCATTGAGACTTTAACTTCAGTTCAATAAAAATTTTAAAGAATGAATAAAATGTTTGAATTACATTTACCGTGTAACAATTTTCACTACGTATCATGAATTTTTGGAGAGTCAAGTTCCGTCAAATCCTATAGAAAATGTCATTAAAAATGAAGAGTCTTTTTTACACAATTTGAAAAGAAAAATAAATTTTGGAGAGACGACAAAGAAATGATAAAATTATAGTGAAAATGAATTTAAAATACAAAAACCCTCTCACAAAATTCTCTAGGATTGCAAAGATCCAAAATAAAAGTAACTTGTAAGTAGAACTACCTACAAAAAAAACCTCCAAGTAATAGAGATTATATCTTTAATCATGTAAATGAAGTAGATTTTTTAAGAATAAAGCAAAAAAAACTCATTACAGTGTGAACGAAGCATATTTTTGAAGAATAAAGAAGATTTTTTTTAAGAATAAAGTAAAAAAAAATCATTAAAGGAAAACAAAAAAATCAGATCTAGAAAATATGTTAAAAGTGACAATGGGGTTTAAAATGAGAGAAAATTGAGGGAAATAAAGGAGAAATTGAGGAAAATGGAGGAAATAGATGGAGTTAAATTTTTTTGTTAAATTTAATAAAAAATCACAAATAGATGGAGTTAAATTTATTTGTATACACCAAGGAACCGAAGCAGGGGTATAAAAATATGAAAAAAATATAGGGATATAGTTTGTAGTTTCATCAAAGCGTAGAAGTGTATTTTGTATTTTAACCTATTTAGATTGAGGTTACCTGATGAAACAAAATGTTAAATTGAAATGACAATATTTGAAATTTTAGAAAAAAAATTACAAATTATATATGAGCATGTAGTTTTTAAAAAATTATCTCATGAACAGATTGAATTTATTCTAAAAATTTTGGCATTACTAATATATTTTTTTTTTGAAAAAATCACAAATAATGAACCGCACAAATTAGGGATGTGCACGGTTCAGTTCGGTTGGTTAGTAAGACATTTTTATAATCGAACTAAATTCATTGGTTACCGATATAACCGAATTGAACCGAACCGGTGTTACCATCTGAGCCGAACTGGTTTAACCATCTGAACCGAACCGAATATAACCAAAGTAAGCGGCTCGGTTTGGTTACTTGTAACCGGTTCGGCTGCACCTGTAAAACATCTTAAAACGACAAGAATTTTAAACTGAAAATATCAATAGATCAATGATCAAATATAGTTTCAATTACTCTATACACTGACCTCCATTTATTTTTAATACTATTAAATCTAAATATTCAACTCAATAACAATAACTAATGATATAAAATAAATATTAAAAAAATTATTGTAATCGGTTCGAATCGATTGCAGTGTTATTGAGAAAAATAACTGAACCGAAAATGTGGTTATTAAAAATAACCGCGCCGATTACAATTGGTATATTAAAAGAACCGGCCAAACCGGTTCAGTTCAGTTCGAAAAAAATCCGCACACCTCCAACACAAGCGTGTTCGACTTTGGAGTACGATTGCAAGGTCATTTGTTTCATATGTACATTTTGGTAATATCGTAAATGCAATTGTCAACGGTAACTCATTTTTTTAAGAAAATGTAATTTAGCTCACTTGTTATATATCATGAGTATATGTGATAAAAGTGGATTGATGGATTTTGATAGTATAAAAAATTATAATTAATCTATTTTTACAAGTTAGACTTATAATACATTACAAGTTATACTAAATAACATTACTCTTATTTTATCTTCTTTGAACTGTTTGGTCAGAGAATTTTGGATTTGAGCTTCCGCATTTGTCTGCCGTTTTCATTTTCTATTCAATCACATTACGAAATTTATAGGTGCCTCATATCTTCATAATGGATATTTCTCTTGCGTTTTTTAAATACGATAACATATCTTTCTCACCATGGAAAAAATATTTGTCATTATTTTTATAGTACTAAAAATTCAGTAATCATGTATATTATTTGATGTATGTAACTTTATTAAATTCTAAGAACTTTTTATTTCTTCAATTTATAATATAAATAAAATATTATACTTTAATATGCATGTCAATAAATTATAAGAATAACTCTAAGCATTACAGACATCCAGGAACCTGGGATGTTCAGTCCACATATTGCTGAACCTGAAAGGCTTCATTCCTGAGTTCATCTTGCTACCATACTGCACCACCATTGGTGCATGGTCACTGATCCCCACTGACTCGTAATGAACAAAAGAATCATTGAAGCTTTGTATCCAATCCACATTGACTAGACACCTGTCCAACCTTTCTACAGTTCTCCTAGAATCTTCAGACTGCTTGCTCCATGACCAAAGTAGCCCGTGGCTTTAAGGTCCTCCAAAGCAAAAATTTCAATACGATTATGAAAATCCTGCAGAACCCTCCCAGATAATTGTCTTTCACCAAGTTTTCTGCGTCTTCTGATCAACCTGAACAACATATACAGATCCCCTCAACCCCTTTTTTCATTACTAATGGAATATTTCACTATTTTACTAAAAATGGAACGAAATGATCTAGTTTTGTTTCCATCGAACCTCTCTCTTCACATAGTCAGGAAGTGGGTTCGTGAATTAAAGAAAAATGAAAGGATGAGATTAGATTATGGAAGTCAATATTTTAGCATTTATTACTACTACACTGTTCATTCTAGTTCCTACTACTTTTTTTTTACTTAGATTATCAGTATAGTGTAAACCTTAAGTAAAAATGATTCATTTGAATGAAAAGCACCATCTGTATTTATTTTTAATTCTCCAATCTAACCATTTGACGACTCTCAAAGGAGATCACTATTCTCTTTCTTGGATTTGATTATAGTAGAGAGCGGTAAGTTAGTGCTGTTCTAAGGAAGTAGTTGTTGTTCTAGTACGCAAAGAAGGTGGGTTGGGGTTTAGGAGGTATTTTGAGTGCATGCTTGTTGCTTTAATAGAGAAATGGCTTGGCATTTCACTCTTGGGCGGGCAACACTATAAAGAAAGAAGCCCAGCCACACACACTTCTTTTTAACCGACTAAAGTCGGATCCACTACACGACAAGAAGAAGAGAAAGATTGAGAAAGAAACCCCTTGTGTCATGATTGTTTACGGGCGAGTGACTCTTCCTTCACGAGAGAGATGCTATGCAGGAAGAAGGGAAAAAAGAAGAAGACTGAGTCATTTGATGTCAAAGGCAATGTAAGTCGCACTAGAATAGATACTCGAGTTAAACATATCATTTTGGGTTGTAGTCCAATACTATTGATAGATTAAATGTCAAGATTTTTAATGACACATCTCAAACGAGTAATTATACACTGAACAAGATTTAAATCATGAACTAATTTATTAAGTAATATGTTAATCATTATATCTTAATTTATAAATCATTTTAATTAATAGTAAAATATTAATTTATACAAACGGTTAACAAATTATTTAATCAGTTAAGACTTATTATATAACTTGATGTTTCTATAATTATTCATCTCAAAATTTAGGGAAAGCCAATTGTAAATTATCATTTAAAATTATGATATTTTTTTCTCAATTTAACAAGAAATGATAATTATGATGTGAAACGCGAACGTAGACAAACAAAGAAATGTGTACCTTTTTGGATGAATTTAGATTGTTGCACACGTCATCATTGTCATGCAAGAGTCGGAACTCGGAGACAAGAGAGTTGTCGTGGCACGTTTTGTTCCTTGACGTAATGCCTCTTGGATTAGTAGGTCCCACCAAAAAGATCTATCATCTATCCGATCGCATCTGAGCCGACCTACTCCCACGTGCGGACTGCGGTGGCCTGTAATTAATAGTAGAAGTGGCTAATTAATTAGCCATGAAATTTTAATTGATCAAGTAAATTATTTATATATTATTTAATTTACAAAAGAAATTATTCTGAAGAGTAGCAAATTATCAACTTAAGAATGATAATTGTCGGTTAAAGTTGATCTGAAATTTATTCGACTTAGAATTATTTTAAATTAATTTCATATTTTGTATGTTTTCTATTGTTTTTCTTTTTTATTGAAGAAATTATTTTTGTTTATTCTACATTGTCGATTCTTACATAATGATAAATATTATCACGGCTGATTAGTCGAAACAAATTATATATATAATGATACCGTAATGGGGCATAATATATATCTTTAGTTTTTGAAGAAACAAATAGCGAATTTTAAAAATAAATATAGTTGAAGAAAATACAAATGAAGGATCTTAATTCATAGGAGAAATTTAATTCAAGGATCTTAATTCATATGAGAAGACTTCAATATTGAAATAAAATATGAGTGTCGCTGTCTTCTAATAATTTTTTTACTACTTACATAATTAAATGAAAGTAGTAGACTACACAACAGAACTAACCTTTACCCTCCTACTTAAAGTTCTAATCACATATTAAATCAAATCATAATCTTCTAATAGTTTATTTTAAGATATTAATAATTAGACGATTTCAAATTTAAGTGCTTTTGTTTTATTATTTCTTACAAGATTGTAAATTTTAACTGACATTTATGAGTCGACACATTGATTAAAATTTATAACATTGAAAAAAATCTAATAAGTGAGGTTAAAAGAAAAATTAACAATTGACATTGACAATAATATTTGCAATTATGCTGTGATCTATGGGAAGGGACAATAACTCCTATTGTGGATCAGTTTAATTACTTTTTTTAATCAATTTGAAGAAATTAGGGAGTAAACCAAAAAGAAAGGTAATTAGATTAGTTTATCATCACCAACTGTGCCTTTTAGGCGTCTCCAAAAATCTTAACTTAATCAACAGTAATGATATTTATCATAACTTTATTTCAGAATAAATTGTGAAGACAATGTTTATTTATGATTTTTTCTATATATTAACTTATATTTCAAATAATACCAGCTTTTTCTTCACCTGTTCTGAAAATTCTATCCCCGTAATGCGTAATTCTCTTTGGCATACACAAAAATAAGAGCAATCGTGTTATGATATTATCAACAGCAAAAATATAATATTACCGAAATAATAACTGATTAGTCATTATATAATAATGATATTAGTTTATCAAATTAATATATTATCAAACACAAATAATCTTATATGTTTGAAGTGATTGATGGTATAAAATTTGGATGGTGGTAATGGTGACGGTGGGGTTGAAGCCAGAAAAAATGTATAAATTGGTGTATAATTTGTTCAGAGTGTTTTAGTGTCTATTTATCCTTAACTTTATCTTTTCTATGCTATTCTGGAATTGATTATTGTGTTTATCATATATTTTAAATATTCCACATTCATCCTTATTTTGAATCGAATTCATTCATCAACATTCATCACCAATTGATAACATTCATCAATATTCATCACCGATTGATCGCCATAGACGTCGACAAACCTCCTTTGTCGCCCACTTGAAACAGAACCATTGACGGTAAAAGGTAACTCAATTGACGAGGAATAACTCTATTGATGAGGGATGACTCCATTGACGAGCGAAAAACTCCATTGACGGTAAAGGTAAATCATTTTTTCTCAATGGGAGTTTGTCGACGTCAATGGCGGTCTCGGGAGGATGAAGAGTTTTTGGGAATGGTTTACAACTATGGAAGTTTTTCTTGATTTGTTTTTTATTATTTAGTTTTGATTGTGTTTGATTGACATATTTTTTACCGTAGTTAGGGTAGTTATCTTAACTGTAGTTTAGGCTTTTTACTTTTTTTTTTTTTCTGAAACACAATTGGTGGATTTCAAAATTTGAATTAGTTTCATTTAATAACTAAGGTTGAGATTGGTTTACCGAGCGGTTGGCGGACGGGCATGATTGTTTAATTTTTGAAAATTTAAGTTTTACAAAAAGTTTAATTTTATATTTAGTATAATTAATTGTAGATATTAATTTCTAAGTATATCAGCAATCTATTAATTATGGTGGTTGAGTGATTTAAACTCTCACGGTTTAAGGGAGGCGTGATTTGTGGGGTTTTCAAAATTTTCAGATTTTTTTAGTATATTTAGATTTATTTCCTAATAATCTATATTTTTATTTCTTTAATTATAGAATATATCAACTAGGTATATCAATTATAGTAAGTTGATTTACCTGAATTAATAGATTTGCTACTTTATATGGACGAAAGGTATTTTTGTCTAAAATGATTGACTATTTAGGAAATTTACTATTTACTTATAGATCTAAAAAAACTGCTGTTGCTTAAAACACCCCTCCTAATCTTGTATATAATGTAAAATTTTCCTTCATTATATTTCTTCATTCTGATCTCATTCTAAACACTATACAAACAAAAAGCTATCTCCAACAAATTATAAACACAAAACCAAAAATAATAATTGGAATGTGTACATATAGGAAATTCGATGTTACTGGACGGGTACCGAGACTTAAACTACTATTAAATAACATTGTTCGATCATTTTATGTGACCTCTATAGAAGATGATCTGATGATTAATCAAGCTTTGGTACCAATGATAGACTGGTTCTCAAACATGACCCATAGGGTCGTTCAGTATATGGTGATATCAGGCAATATGCCTGGAAAGTGATGGCAAGTATGAGATTGTTTTATTTGGTTCAAATGTTTTGGGTGCTTAATATTCCTAGAATGTAAAGACACCATCCATTGAGGGTATCTTGATATCCCTTTAAATCGAGGAGTATATCCATTCCGGGTGTTCTGTTCACGTCTGCCTTCTCCCTCTCCCTCTCACTCACGAGCAGCGACCCATGTAAGCTCTCTCACGAAGGCTTTTAGTTCTGTTCGCGTCTGCCTTATCCTTGTCCCTCTCCCTCTCACGAGCAGAGACCCATGGTAAGCTCTCTCTCTCCCTCTGTGTGTGTGTGTGTGTGTGTGTGTGTGTGTGTGTGTGCGCCCTTCTACGTTATGCCATTCTCCCCCTTCTCCATTTTTTTGCACAGGCCAAAAACTCGAAGCGATTTTTTATAGAGCTTCGTGAGAAGCGTTCTTCTCCTCTATGCTTTTTTCTATTTAGGCCTAGTTAATTTCTGAAATCAAATTGATTTCCAATAGATCTAGGGATGCAACTGGGTGGCTTTCAAAAAGGAGTAAAACTATCCTCAATGAAAAAGATAGAGGAGAGAGCTCTAGTTCTGTTGATGTGATGTTTGATTTTTTCATTCCAGATGAATAAACTCGATCTTGGGAATTGAGCAATAAATTCGTATTGGCAGTCAGAAGAAGTTTCTCTTTTAGGTGCTGGAGCTCTAGGAAGATTCTGTATATATTTTGTTTCATATCAAATTGCTATAAGTTGGTTGAAGATGTTGTTATATTATAAAAGTTATAGCTCGATTGATGAATATGGTTTTATTTTTGCTGTGATTATATGTGTGTGTATGCTTATTGCTTTCATATGCTATGGTTTCATGCCAAATATGAACCTTCCAAAAATTTATGTGCAAACTAAGGGAGAGGGAGATGGACTCAGCTGAGGGAGAGGGAGAGAGACTGAGCTGAGGGAGAGGTAGAGGTGAGAGGGATTGACTACCGAGGGAGATGGACTGAGCTGAGGGAGAGGAAGATGGTCTGATCTGAGGGAAAGGGACTAGGCTGAGGGAGAGGGAGAGGCGGGAGGCAGTCTGAGTTGAGGGAGAGGTAGAGGGATTGATCTGAGGGAGAGTCGAGAGGTAGTCTAAGTTGAGGGAGAGGGTCTGATTTGAGGGAGAGGGACTAGGCTGAGGGAGATGGAGAAGGACTAGGCTGAGGGAGAGGGAGAGACTAGAGGCAGTCTGAGCTGAGGGAGAGGGAGAGACTAGAGGCAGTCTGAGCTGAGGGAGAGGGAGAGACTAGAGGCAGTCTAAGCTGAGGGAGAGAGATAAAGTCTAATCTGAGGGAGGGGGACTAGGCTGAGGGAGAGGGACTAGGCTGACGGAGAAGGACTAGGCTGAGGGAGAGGGAGAAGCGAGAGACAGTCTGAGGTGTGAGAGAGGGAGAGGGTCTGATCTAAGGGAGATGGACTAGGGTGAGGGAGAGGGAGAGGTAGGGCTCGTGACCCGTGAGCTGAGGGAGAGGGAGATGGACTTATCTGAGGGAGGCTAGAGAGGGAGAGTCAAGACTTGAGTCGAGAGGACTGGAGGCGAGATGCGAGAGGGAGAGAAAAGAACTAACCTAAATATGATGCTATAGCAGAGATGATAACTGTGGGTTAATATGGTGTTTTCTGAATGCATATAAGTATATATAACTTGTTTGTTAGTTCTATCTATAATGTTGGGGGTTGATAACTTGTTTGTTAGTTCTGTTTGTTAATATGATATTTTCTGAATGATAACTGTGGGTTAATATGGTGTTTTCTGAATGCATATAAGCATATATAACTTGTTTGTTAGTTCTATTTATAATGTTGGGGGGTTGATAACTTGTTTGTTAGTCTTGTTTGTTAATATGATATTTTCTGAATGATAAATATGGGTTAATATGGTGTTTTCTGAATGCATTTAAGCATATATAACTTGTTTGTTAGTTCTATTTATATTGTTTGGGGGGGGCTGATAACTTATTTGTTAGTTCTGCATTCTGAATGATAACTATGGGTTAATATGATGTTTTCTGAATGATATATATTGCAGAGCCATCCAAATGCAAAAGGCATGCTGAACAAGCCTTTTCGGCATTTTGATGATTTGTGGTCAGTGTTTGGAAAATATCGAGCTTCTGAACTTAGCGCTGAAGGTCGTGCAGATATGGTTGTTGTTATAGCTTTGGAGTATGATTTTAATTGAAAAGATGATGACTTTTATGTACTAAACCCTGCAACGAGATTTGCAGAAGCAGATGTTACCGACTCTACTTGTCAAACTCCAACTTTTCCTTCAGCATCTGCTTCTCATATTGTAAATTTTAGTTTGGTCTATTATTTTATATTGTAAATTTTAGTTTGGTCCATTATCTTATATTGTAAATTTTATATCACATTAATACACTTGGAGCGGTATTGATTCAATTGTATGGACAATATTTGATGAAAATTTACACAATGTATCATAATATAATGGTTTGATCGAAAACAAAATCCATGAGTAAAATCTACATTTTTGTTATTACTTATGTTGGTCATCTTATTGTAAATTAAGTAATCATTATTCATAAGCATTTTTTAGTCTAAAGGTAAAATTGTAATTTGAGAATAATGTCTAAAACATCCACTTATCTATTCCATCAAAACAAATAAAGTAATCTAATACTCTCACCATTAAATCAGAACATTTTCAAGTGTTAACAAACAAAGTATCTTAACTTTCTAGGTATATACATTTTCATAATCATATTTCAACAATCTTATTCTGAAAATCATTTAATCACAATCTTATATTAAACGACTCTGAAATAATATTTGTAGATTCATAGCAAGGGAAAGCTAGAATTTCATCTGAAACCCACCAGTTGTGTGCAGATTGCCAAAATTATTTGGCTAGTGATGACATGGAAAGGATATAAATTTTACTATTCAAAGCATGCAAAACTAAGATATAGTTTAGGGTTTTTGTTTTCTGTTCTTTTGTGAAGAACTCTAAAGATTCGTTTGGTCAGAGACACCACAGTTTTGTCTCTCCCATGCTTCTTTGTGCAGTGAGAATGAGCTTTCTTTCTCTTTCTTTATTTTCTTGTCACTTTCTATATAAAAAAAGTGACAAGGTCAATTTCACCCTTCAAAAGTGTTCAAAACCCACTAAGAGAAGAAATTTTACAAAAAATGCCTTAATGATTTTCTCACAATGCTAAAGTAGCCATTTGCAATATGATCAATATGGTATTTATAAACCCCGGAAAATCATTAATCCAAAATCCTATCCAAAGGTCATGATGAACAGAAAATGATTTGAAGCGAATACTTCATGTTTTTTTAATATATATAATGACTTATACACTAGTATGATGTATATGGTGGCTCAACTATTGCTATCGGTCATATGATCATTTATTACTCTTTGTTAAGAAATGTATTAAGCACCCAACACATGGATATCCAAAGCAATTATTTCAAATAATTATGTTGTCTAACTACACGGGTAGATAATTATTATCCATAATTAGGCTTTGCCATATTAACGTAGAAAGTGATACAGTTCAAGTGGGAAATGATTTTCTCAGTTTATTTTAGCAACGACTAAGTTAAAGAGAGAATCAGATGCAAATACTTGTCTAAATGTGATCCAAAGGGAAATAAAGTTAAACCCCATCATTACAAGAGAAATTGAACACAAAAGGACAATCTATTTGAGACTTGTTACCCCACATACTTATCATATTAGAGGCCTTTGATAGATGGATAATATGATGGCCCACTTTAAACAAAGCCTCCATTTTAGAACAAGGTATGATTAAATCTGCATAAACTTACATGAGACTGGTGCAAAAGAACCAATTATTTGTACGGGTACATTTACTCGTGGGACTACCTTAATATTTTTGGTTCGGAGGGTTATAATGCTTTGCTTAAGGTAAGCTTCCAAGGTGCTGGCATTGTTAATATAATGCTTCGTCTAAATCTGATCGGACTAAAAGATAAAACATATTATCACAAGCAACTAAATATTTTAATGTGTTCAACAGATTTGAGCCGTACAAGTTTGAACAAACAACTCAGATCTGCTTAACATCATCTTCTATTGAGATTCTCTGAGAGGCTGTGATCTCATTCCAACTTTGACCAATATATGAGAGATGGGTCTACTATGGGACAATGCTAGACGCAAAACTTACAATTGATATATTTTATGATAACCTTAAAAAAACAAGTAAAATGAAGGAATCCCTAAAAGAATGTAGAGTTTGGCATGATACTAAAGCAAGACAACGGCAAAGAAAGGTACAGGACACTAGTTTCTAGAATACATTCTTAGGGATTTACATATCCATACACAGCTGTGGTGTGGTTCTTCCTACTGTTTGTAAAGCTACATTATTTCACTGGCATGCTTGAGATCTACAAAGAAAAAGAAAAAGGAAGTATCCCAACAATTTTATAATAAAATTGCACCAAATTCATCAGCAGAAATGGTTTTCAAAGGTGTAACGGGATTGGAAAAAAAAAGATGGTCTTTGCCTTTTAATTTTCCCCCCCTTTTCTTTTTAGATTGATTATACCTAGAAAAAAAAAGATGCGCATAAAAGAAAGAGCGTTCATACACACTCACACATAGAAAAAATAAGGATAAAACATCAAAAGATACCATTTTCTTTTTATTTCATGCATAATTTTTTTTAAGATGGATCTATGCCTGGTACGCAGAACTAAATAATCTACGAATCTACGAGATCATTGTAATATTTTTCTGTTTCGGTGTAGTTTAATAACAAATACTTCATGTAAAACATTTTTATACGCTTACAAGCAAATTTCAAGTGTATAACCTATTTTAACAATAAACGTGCTATTAGTGACTGTCCTATTACTAATCACCTGATGAAAGAAAGATTAACATATATAATACATGTTATTTGAACTCACCTAGCCAGTAAAAAGTTCAAATAGTTGAAGACATAGTTTTTATTAGATTTAGAGCAACTGTTATCGTTCATTGCATAAATTAACCTGCACAAGCTTGCAAAGAATGTGGAGTAGACACAAGACTAAAGATAAACGGACAGGCCATTACCTGTTTGGCGTAGAGAAGAACTATTGAATTGTGCCGAGATTCTTCTTCAGTATATCGACAACCCTTTGAGATAGATTCTCAGCAAATGTTCCTAATAGAGGTTCAAATTCTGAAATATCCACCTCACTTTCAGATAAGTGCTTGTTCTTTCTTTGCACCAACTTGGCAAGGGAATTAACTTTCTCTACAATTGATGGAATCAATTCAGCAGCTTCATCATATAGCTTAGAAGAAGCTCCCTCGGAAAACTCTTCTCTAGAATCCATGGTATCTAATCTTGTAAATGATTGGACTGTCTCCTCAACTGCAGTATCCAGTCTACGTAATGCCTCCCTGCACGTAGTTATCCTTCCGTGCATTTCATTCACTCTGGAAAAATGTTCCCGGTCCACGTCTTCTACCACTGTGATTTCTGTTGAGTTATTCATGTCCTGCAATTGGCAACAATAGCTGTTACGTTAACAGATTTATCCATGAAAAGCCAATTGGCAAGTAAGTGCACTTATTATTATAACATAGAAAATGATTTCTGTTAACATTCCAAGTAGACTAGAACATGTATTTTGAAGATTTACTGAATCAAATTTTTACTTCACTTCAAGATATCTCTCATAGAAGAGGTTATCAATATTGCTTTGATAAGAACCTACCGCTTCTTTTTCCTCCAAAACCAGGAAAGATGGATTTTCTGAAGTAACTTGATCTGCAGCATCTTTGCTATTAAATTTCTTACTACCTGAAACACGGGCTGGTGTTCCAAAAAGTCTTTTTGAACCTAAATAGTCCCGCTGCACAACATATTTTGTAGAGTATCTTCTTCTCACTGCTGAATCACTTCGTTGTATCTGGGGATACAGGTAATAGCGCATAGATGTAGAATCAGTATATTGATAAACAAAGACTCATTTAATTTATTTGCTTTCATGAGTTTGCTTATTGATTTTCTATATTTCTCTAACAGGAGCTGTCTCTACCGTTGCATCCAAGAAACCTTTGCAACTACTGTAGTAACAGATCTTACTAATCGAACAATTTATTAGAAAAGGAATTCAAGGATTGCAATTTCAGACTTAGGTATAGAAGTCCATGCTTCCATGTCTGAGTTATACTACTAGTCTTTGTCTTAATACCACAATGGAAACCATAAAAGAATTGTAGGAAAGGAGAATTCAATGGTGCTATTGCGTCTGATATCTGAAACTTTTCTTCAGTTAAAGACTAGTGGTTGATCTTAGGATTTCCGATTAAATTCCCAGTTATGAGCTGAGGCTAAATCCTAACTGCGAAGAAAAAGGTGAAACTGTAATTCTAGGTCACAGAATTGAATAGTGACAGCTTAAGCATGTGCTAAGAGAACAAGAATCCAGGCCACCAGTCCCGAATTGTTGACTAGAGGTCTTTCTTAACTTGTTGAATCTCACTAACATAATCGACAAAGAGAAACTTGATACACTGACTTGCTTGCCAGAGTAATAACTCCTTTATGGAAGGTACAAGCTACCAACCTGCTGTAGTGTTGACAGACTGCCAAAGTGTCGCCTGAACAGATCACTTTCTTCAGAATTTATATGGCAGTCATCAATGTCTTCTGTTGTTTGTAGCTCACTTCTAACCGTTTCTGAATGCAGCGGTTCTTCCCCATCACAAGAAACTTTGTCATAGCAGTCACTAGAATCGTTTGCAACAGAATGATGACGGATCCAGAATGATCAGAAGTAGCATTTCTTTCTGAGGTGGGACTTCGTCCATTATCTAGGATATGGCTTCCTTGACCAAAACGGCATTTGTCAGAAGTTGGTTCCTGTTCAGCATCATGTACTGCAAAATAACATTTCTCGTTAGAAGAATTCTAAATTATCTATGGATTGGCTTGATATTCTTTCGAATACTTTCTATCCAACATATAAGCAATTTTATATAGCAGTAAATTGCAAAAAACTAAATTTGAAGCTCACATTTCCTCACAAACCAGAAAACCCGCATGTGAACAATGATTTGAATTAAAACACACTATATTTAAAAAGGAAGAAAATAATCTCTAGAGTTTCAAAGGGTACTACAGTTCATGATTAATGATTAGTGAGTAGCGTATGAATAAGCTCTACATAAGACTAGTTCCATAAATATTCCCATTATCTGAACATAAATAAAGCTTCACATTTTTTTGGATAAAGGTTTAACGTGAAAAATGTCGTGACAGCATATATTTGGAGAGCACCATCATGAGTTTCGCAGAGAAAAATATGAGTTTGATCAAAATGATAGATAAGACTCAGTAATCGGTTGTGTATTGAATCTGTTTCCGTAGTCCACAGCAACTGTAAATGGTATAACATGCATTATATCAACTATCAAATGAGTTGGACCTTAATTGCCATTGTTATAAGAGGCTCAACCTTTATGAAAGAGATAGCATGGCCTCTTTAAAACAGTAGACAACCAATATGGTAATGTGCTGCATGAACCAGTTATTGTCATTATTCTTAAAACTTCATGCTAATGACTAGAGTAAAATATTGGCGAGTCCCCAAACAATTAATTCCCAAGAAACTAACATAATATGCGAAGGGAAAATTTTTCATGTTGTTACATGAATCATCAGGAGATAGAAAGTTCCTCCATCACCTCATATTCCTCTGTTTATCAATTTTCAGTAGAAGAGAGACAAGCCTGCAGATATTATTATCCTCTAAACCATCATTCATGAACATTAACCATGAAGATATCATGTGAACAAGGACGTGGCCTACATATATTTGCAGAAGGATTCGGCATCTTTCTATCCATTAATTTCAGCATTTCAGGAGAGCTTAATATATCCATACATACAGTATATATGGAGAGCCAACGCTTATCCAGAGTTGAGCGGCTGGAAATGCAAACAAGAAACTACAAGCGTCAAAACTACGAGCAGTGAGATACAAAGGAAAGAAATGAGCGAGACCACTAAATGCAGACCTTGAAGATTCTTGAGTCACTTCTGAACTTCTTCTATTGCCCGTATCTGGAGAAATTATGGAGAAACTAGTCATACATGAGTTACTGCACAACGGATCATGATCAGAAGAAACTTTCGCTTCAGGGGAGAGAGATGAACGTCTCCAATCATCACCACCAGAAGGAGATATCTATGAGATAAAGAACACCAAGGTAGTAGGTGATGATAATCCCATTAATCAAACAAGGAGATGATTATCCCACCTTAAAAATGGCACTACCCATCCAATATCAAATTATCCCACCAAGACCTTGTTTTCTTTTTCACTCAAATATCTTGGAACCATAAAACTATCTATTGCGTTCCTAACATCAAGATGAAAAGGGGACAGTTTTGGTAGCATCTTTTCTTGATGCCTATAATATAATGTACCTGGAATGAAGTGCACTAAAGATTTCTGGCAGCATCATCGGAGCATGTTACTTTGGCCTGTCCCACCTAGGAAGTCGTGAAATGCTAAACTTAAATGTTGATGCCTCTTGAGGATACCCACTTTGATGGAGCACCTTTTGTCCAACCACGCTGTAGGCTCCTGACAGAAAATCATTCTCCAAGTTGTTCGTGCTTGCTGCTCTTCCTCTTCAGAAAACAAAATTTGACTTATGGATACTGGCTGAGTCAAGCTTCTCGGAGATAACGGAGCTGCACATTCCTTCATCTTCTGAAGCATCCTTGAAGATACAGATGGAGGAACTTTCCAAACAAATATACAACCATCACCCCCTATCTGAGCGCAAAACTAATGTTAGGAACATAAATTGAAGAGATTTTCAGAGAAATGAATAATTCAATGATCTGAGTAATTTATATCCACTCAGACACTCAAGTACTGCCATGATGCAGTATGAACAAATCATTATATTTTATTTTGTATGTCCCTGCAGCGTTTCACAGATCACTTTCACATAAAAGTACACGGTCTTACATGAAAGTTATGTGCTTTGAAGAAATAAATAAGTTGTCTCTTACTCCCTTTGGTTCTTACAAGCCAATAACATAAAACAGATCCCGAAAACAAAAGACATCTTATAGAACATTTACTTATTCCTTCTAAAGATCTCAATGCCAAAGAACAGTACATATTCGGTTGATGTGCAACACTCACAGATATGATATGTCTGAATTCAGGTGAGAGAAGGACACCAGTGATAACTTCTCCATGCCCCATGGCTTGCGCAACCATCTCACCTGTAATGAAGTCGTGCATACACATTGATTTGTTGGAGTAGCAGCGGATGTGGTAACTGCAGCTTGGATCAATGGTAACCTGTGTATAAAATTACATTAAGCATAATTGCAAGATGATGTCGATCAAATGTATTGCTAAAAATCAACTCACTTTTATTGGGTCACCAAAATCTTTATCTTGCCTGAATGATCTAATTAGCTTCCCGGAAGCAATGTTGAATGTGTTTATCTTCTTATCCTATGAGTAGAATAGCTGAGTTATTCGAGCACCAGTATTCCAAACTTATGAACTATGAATAATTTGCCAGCTATTAAAAAGGCCGGCTAACCCCCACTGAAATTTCTCTCACATTACATTCGTATAGGCCAGTATATAGATCGATTCACGATTTAGTTGGTAAAGCCTTAGGATCCTTCCTGCAGTATAATTCACATAATGCAAAGCCGCTGTTTGATAGCTTACCTGCCCAACTGTAACCACTACCTCATTTTAGGGTCTACGGCCATGTCGTAGACCGTTCCATGAGATGCCATCTGATGATGACAACAGGAAATCTTTTGTTCACAATCTGTTCTAATAAAATCACGGAACACAAGAGAGTGACATGATGATATCTAAAGAATGTACTCTGAATACGAAATTATGTACATTTATATGGCTCCATAAGGAAATTAAGATTGCCAAACATCACATAAGAGTGGACTAAAATTGGAATTATCAAGATGTACATCACCATGCACGAATATAAACTAATGAAACACTAACTTTGTGAGTACTTGGATACGATGAAGTCTGTCAAACTAAAACACAGTAACTTCAAAGGCCATACAAAGTGCTATAGCGTTTGTACATGTAGAACTAATGAATTATTGACTTCATTAAGTCTTATAAAAAATTTAAGTTATTAAGGCTTCCAACATCTTGCTTAGACGCTTACAGGATTTAACTAAAGGATTACTGTTACTGGAATTGAAGGATGCAACTGAAAACAAATTTATATAAAGATACCTGTCAGCACTGCAACTAAGAATTTTATATCCATCACAAGTGATTTTTACTGACGTCACAGCAGCTGAATGATCATCAATACTTTCAATGAGATCAAAATTCCTGATATAAGGAGAAGCTCTATCAAAATTTGTATTCAATCATCTAAACATATGCTAAGAGTAGTGCAATTGAACCTTTGGACATCAAAAAGATGGATCATTCGGTCGCGACTTCCTGAAGCCAGGTAGAACTGGCTATGCATCACCTCTTTAGTAACGGCAAAATTCTTGCTCGACAAGCTAAAACTTAATGACAATACCTCTGCATCATGAGAACCCTGCCAGAGCAACAGAATTTTCTTTATAAAACAAATCACAAGTGATGCAAGTCCCTGCCATCTAAGTGGTATATTCCTTGCCCAATGAATGTGCTTTTGCTAGAGGAATGGACTATTTATACAACTTGGGCTTACCTGTACACACATATAGTCAGACGTCTTTAGGTTATAAATATGGATGTTTCCCTCACAATCACCGGCACTGAGATACTTTCCATCTGGACTAACTGCAAGAGAACGAAATCCTTGAGTGCTGATACCTGCCTCCACAGTATCACGTTCAAAAATCCCAGCACTCGCTGCAACAAGTAAAGAGAAGAACGAATTACTAAGCTAGCCATAATGATCTGGTTAACTCGCAAATCTAATATAAAATACAGGAGTCTTTATCAAAAGAATTTAACTCAACTGACATAGTCCTAAAATTTGTTTACACAGCTCACATAAAAATGGAATATACCTAAAAGTGAAGTGCCAACTTGTCCAGTAGTCAGAACTTGGCTAATCACTACATCTTCTGCTGAATAAGGTCGCAAGTCAAGGTCCCATAACCTAATGGTACCATCTGATGAGCAAGTTGCAAAAGAAACACCGCCAGAACAACCTCTAGCAACACATGCAAAAGATGGATCATGCATGTTTTCGCAACAGAGATTCTTAATATCCCATATGCATGCCGAATGTGAGACTAGCACACAACATCTGGTAACCTGGAAATTATAGAAACATTTCGAAGAAAATCTAGAAATAAGCTCAAAATTTACTCAGTGATGGTAGAATGGAAACTTCAATATTGATCAGTATAACTTTATGAAAGAAATGAAAGATCAGTGGAGAATGATTTACATACGACAAAATAAAGATCACCTGATTCAGATCGTGAATATCCCATAAATAGAGACAATGATCTTCATAAACAACCACTGCAAAGCATAATCATGATATATAACTGCCAAGATAAGAGTCAAATCCCATTATTGACACTTGCATCACCTAAATGCTCACCTCAGATGTTGAAAACTGACAAGCAAGTGCAGCTGGAAGAGAAGGAGCAGGCTGAAATTCCATTCCAGTGGCTGTAGTATCACAAACAGTATCAGTCTGACCATGGCATTGTTTGGCATTAGAATATATCGAACTTCCGCCATATTTGAGAGTTTCAGCACTAAAGAGTTTTACTATTCCATTGCTGCATGCACAAGCAATTAGCTTGTCCGACATAGATACTGCATAACCTTTTTCAACCTGAAAATATGCTTTATAAGTTTCAATATAGTGACTTGAAAGTTGAGAGCAATGCAGAATGAGCTCCAAAAAAAATGCAACGAGCAACATTAATAATAGTGATCAGCTCGAAAAGTTAAATGGTCACTTGAGACAATCCTTCACCAGACCACTAAATTTCTTTTCACATTCGGTACATCAGATGCAATTCATTCCACACCAAATTTTATTTCTCCAAATAGAAAGAGCCAATATGTAGTACCTAGCATCTAGGTTGTCATTGCACTGTTACATGCAATTCAACTCCGCACCTTGACTATGAAAATCAATTAAGATATTCGCCAAAAGGGAATACTGTTGCACTTTTGGAAAAACCTTTTCACGGGAATTATTTTATTTTACTTGACCAGCAGCCTGTACGACTATTAGAACTCGGAAACAAATTTTACTTTGCTAAGCCATATTACGACATGCTGAAAATATTATAAGCACGAGGCATACCATAAACAAAAACAAAATATACACCTTCAGACTCACTGAATTCTTCACTGAAAATCCAGTCACAAGACAGAACACCTGTAAAGAAAAAATGAAGAACAGAATGTATTATCTCAGAAGCTTCAATTGACAATTTTATGGAGTGTTTTGTGAGGCAAATCCAACCTGATTCAGTCAATGCGTATATAGGAAAAGGCTCTTCACCACTATTTGTTGACATGGCAGACGTAACAGAGATGAATGAGCTTCCTTGCTGAAGACCAAGACTCACAGGTTTTCCATGCATAGAGACTGAACTTGTTCCTTTATTTAGAACACTCCTTGGAGATGACACAATTGTCCAGATCTTCAAGTGTTTCTTGCCAGCAGTTACAATGGATTTGGCATCAACTGGGAAGCTAACAGATGAGACAGCTGAACAAGAGGAACTTGCTTTGAGCTTGGTAATCAGTGCCCCACTCCGCCAGTCCCACAGATATATGTATCCTCCAACAGACGCAAGATGTTTCCATTGAAAAGGTCAAGTATAAATAATGGTGTCCGATTGTGGAGAAAAAAGAAGAAAGAAAGAAACAGAGACTGGGATATAATACCAAAACCAGTACGTCATTTTTTTACCAACCATCAGGCGAGAAAGCAAGGCACGAAATCCCGTACAGATACCTTTGAGTTCAGATACAAAGGCCATGTTAGCTGAGTCCCACACTACTACTGCGGGTTGAGGCCCTGACTGTGATACCATATTAGATATATAATGGAGAAAGGGATATTAAAAATTGCGTTCAAGCATTTTATTTTCGATATTTGCAGGAAGGGGTGATCTTGACCATCTTTTAGCTCGTTAGTAATTTGCCGCTCAGAAATCTGTGAAGCAGAGTATTTGGAATACAAAGTCCTTGAAAGCAAATTTTAGAAGGCACCTTTTAACCAACGGAATTCTAGAGAAACTATGACATGATATACTAGATGATAAAAAATAAGATAATGATGTACGAATCAAATTCTTTAGAATCGTCTAGTTTGTATCATTGGAGAGAGAGAGAGAGAGAGAGAGAGAGAGAGAGAGAGAGAGAGAGAGAGAGAGTATTACTACCTCTCCGGCTGCTACAAAACGGCCATTCTGGGACATGGCAACACATTCCAAAGGTTTCGGTGATCGATGAGACACCATGAGGTGCGATTGCGTGCCCGAATTCACATCGTAAACGACCACAACACATCTCGCCACATAAACACAGTTTGCAGTCCTAAAGTTAGAAGCCAACCCGTTGCTATTTTTCGTTGTCAACCCGATAATTTCCCCCAACACCAGCTGCGAAGTCAAACAAATCAACCATACCATATGAGATTGCGATTGAATCAGCAATCACATAAACTGTTCGGAAGATGAGAAATCTTAGTAGAATAGAGCAAACGAAGATTATGATGCCAAGGCGCTTTGAATTACGAAATAAGCCATGACATGGACAACACAAAATGTAAAAGGTGAAGAATAGAACCTTGGTGATGATTCTGCCTTCTTAAGCTTCCTGTTGGTTTTCATTTTGATTAGATTTGAAGAGATTTCTTCACTTTTGAGATTGTATAGTCCACATTTCACAGAGTGAGGGGGAGAGAGGGAGAGAGTGAGCGGAATGGGGCGGGAATTAGTCCAAATATAAAAGGTTAAAAGTAAACGTTACAGGAAAACTTTTAACGAGGGGATCTAAGTGGGTCCCGTTTTTGGTGGGGCCTCTGCTCTTTCTGGGACGTATCTAAAGAACCAATTAGAGAGGAGCTAGGCTATGAAGCTGCCAGCTGTAGTCACACTACGATAGCCATTACCATTTAATTGAGGCTTATTAAATACTTAGAGACCAATAATTTATACGAGATTGTTACAAATCACTTTTATCTGAATCCAAGCGAGATACTTAACGATGAATCAAAGAAAACAACAGAATAATAGAAAATCACTGGGAGATTTTCAAGGGTGTTCAAAATCAAATCGAATCGAATCAAACTGAAAATGAACGGTTCGGTCGGTTCTTTATATATATTCGGTTTGAAAATTTGTCGAATCAAAGTTTCGTTTCGGTTCAGAATTTTAGTGATTTTCGAACCCAACCAAAATATTAAATTTATATTATTTTTTTATTTTATAAATAATTTCTTATAAAGCCGAACCGAAGAAAAACTTTAATTTTATATTTGTTTTTCAATAATATTATTTAAAAGTTTATTTTTAATTAATAATATCAAACCGAAAAACTGAATCGAAACTCACGATTCGGTTCGGCTTGTTTCTTTTAGCATTCACGACTCGGTTCGGTTTAGTTTTATCGCCGAACCATGAACATCCCTAAACATTTCAGACAGACTGGTATTTTCGTAGCACCTTTATCATCTAACTCAACCCAACATATTATTAAAATAAAATAAAAGAGTCAACAAAAGAAAATATAAATAACAAATCAACAGAACCCAAAAGAATGTATGTTACAAGCATTGTCAGAAATAAACGAAGAATCAAAATTCAGATCATTTCACCACCAAGTAGGAGTAACTATACTAAGGGACTTGAGCGCCAAACAATCTGCAACTCAGCTACACTTCTAATAATGTGAATGGCAACAAATTCCATTTGAAATATAAAATCCATAATTAAAAAGTAAGGTAATATTATGTTACACTTACGCATATATTTCAAACAAGACTTTTTATTTTTGACCACGTCACTCACTCGTCAGTTATATTCTTGGTGTGGTTCAATCATATTGTTTCATATATTAATAATAGCTCATCATATATTAAACTCACTCTTCTTTTAAGAACTATTGACATTGAGCAGTTTGACTTATTATTTTTTTAATTACCTATAAATTTAATGGAATATATCTCATGTAACTACGTAGTTATGTCAAATTAGTATCAATAGTTATTCTTGACCTAGTCAGAAGTCAAATATTATTATATTTGAAAATGAACAATACTTGACTTAACTAGATAATGAGGAGTTTATCTTTATCGCTGGTATGACTTAATCATATCATTACATATTATACACTCTATCAAATTTATGTTTAATTTAAAAAAATAGTATGGTCTTTTAAAATATAAATAGTTTTTTATAAACACTAGCATTTAAATATTTAATTCTTTAATGAAGTGTAAGTCTTAATATATATCACTAACTATTTAAAACACATGGAACAACATGGGACGTTAAGTGAGAACAATCATGATTCTCCAATCACAAACATTCATTTGATCTTGAGTCATAACCATTCATTTGATGGATTCGACTCCTATGTGAGAGCTACATAAATCGACGGTTATGTAGCTTCACCAACATTAATTATTATGATATTTTTTTTGTTAAATGTACATTACAAATTTAAAGGGGAGTGAGTGATATAACTCGACGAACCCAAGATCTCTAAGGTATGGGTGTGAGGTTCAATCAATTACGCCAGTCTAACTTATCAATCATTATGATATTTCATTTCAAAATTTATACGTAATTATTCATGCTTGCAACCAAAACGTTATTTTCATTGCCATAGATCGGCTAACGGGTTGCTCATCTCTGTGCTCATAGAGGGAAATTGCTCATCCATGTGCTCATATAGGGAGATTTAGTTCAGTTTATGTTACTCTCGTATTTTGCTTTGAGTGTTTTATAGGGGTTTGTTTTCCCCTGCTCTTTTTTTACAAGAACAACCTAAAACATTGTTTCACAATAAAGAATCAAGAATCGTAAACGGAGAATTATCCTCTCAATGCTAATCTAAAAAAAATAAAGACTCGAACTTGTTTCTTTTTCACTACTGCAGAATTTTTCTTTTATTCTAGAGTGGTTTCATGATCAGATATGCTATTGGGCTATTATGCAAGCACTTAGCCTTAACGTGGCTTAAATTTTTTCTTGCTGAAAACTATTTATCAGGTCGTCTCCCTTTTTCTTTGTTAAGAAGATACACGCAGCACAAATCAAACATTAGTTCTTTAAGAGTGAACGATAAGAATGAAAGAAGCAAAGAGTTTCAACCCTGATAAATATCAATTCCCTTGCAGTTTAGATCTCTGGTAACAATGAGAATGTATATCAAGACATGATTTTCAATATATTCTCTATACCAAGCTTTTGAGGCTATTACAAGTCCGCATTATCATCCGAAACTTGGTTCAACTCCGGTCAACCACAAAGAAAATGAAAATCATCAGTCTGAACTTAGCTTTGCAGGACCTATCGATCTTCTCTGTTCTCGTTTCGGTGATACCTACCTGTTTGTTAATGTTGGAAATGTCTCAGGATTAGTACACGGGGATTCTTCATAGGTCAGTGTTCCGTGTGAAAGACGGCAAAGGCATGGCCTCTTGAGGACGGAGGATAACAAGCACAGCAAACATCCCAATCATTGGAAGGACGAGAAGCCACTTCAAAAGCTTATAGTAATGCATATGAAACGTCAAGGAGAACTCATCTGAGAAATAGAGTCCGTTCTTGTCTACCATCTCGACTAATACAGTTCCTGTAGTCCTTACTCCGACCGTTGGAAGCTTTATTCGATGTTTTCCGGGATTCAGGATTATCTGGTTTTGCTTTATTTTTCTCTCTCCTTGGTAATTACCAGGAACTAGCAATGTTGTCTGCATGGTTGTTACAGAATATGAAGATTGACATAATAAAAACACAGATTTCAGTGCAAAATTTTAAGATTTAATTGAGATAGCAGTATACCGTGACATTGTATGGGGATTGATGTCCAGAAGGGTATCTATGACCATCTACAATCTCTATCTCCACCCAAAAGTTCTTGCCTTCCTCATCGCGGAAAGCTCTTGATGATGGTGACACATAAATTCCTTCACGATTGTAACGGTTAGAAACACCATTTCTTCCTTGATTAGATGATCTCCATGCCTGAAAGGAAATTTTACATAAACGTCTAGGGGTGTGCAAAATTATGCCGAAACGATCAAACCGAACCGTTCAGTCAGTTTTACATGTGTTTACAGTTTGGTTAGGTTCGGTAAAAACTCAAAATTTCGGTTCAGTTATTCAAAATTTTCATCAAATTTTGGGCCGAAACGAATTAAAAATTTAGTTCAATTTTCAGCTTAAAACAGAACAGAATGGAACCATACACCACCCCTATAAAACGTTAAAGACTTGGATGTAATTCACCCGACGCAAGTTCATACCTTGAGGGGATGGTGCGGAGAAGGTGTGGAGAAGCAAAAGACATTTCCATTCATGGTTGTAACAATAAGATCAAGATCATCTCCACCATCAACATTGTCCGCCAAGACCATGCTATATCTGTCATACAGTTAAAATAAATTTGAACTCTGAATGAACTTTTTTCTTGGAGAGAGAGAGAGAGATTTCTTATAAATATCTTACGAAGTCTCGCCAATATCAACAACATCTGCACATGAGGTGGGTCCATCTATTAGATATAAATAACCATCAAAAGATGTCGTGACAAGAGTAAGACCCTTCTTCTTCTCGCCTCGCTTATTTAGATCAACAAGAAGAACTTGATTCATCACCCTTCCATGAGTTCTGTAAGGATAAGGACGAACAAAAGAACCATCCTTGCCACTAAGAACATATATGTTTCCCGATAGTGTTGGAACCACAACCTCAGTTCGGCCATCCCCGTCAATATCACCAACAGTGGGACCCTGAAGAATATTGTTTGAATATCAAATATCAACAACACTTGAGCACGGATCATCTCAAGGTTAACAGATATAAGCAACATAGCAAACTTGAATCGTTAAAGTCACTGCAATGTACAAGATCATCGAATATCATTTTATAGCTACAGAGAACTTGGTATGCTACCAGGAAACTGCGTGCATAGAATAAAATATTGTAGCATATCGATTAAAAAGCATTTCACACCCCAATGAAGAAAAAAGAAAATTTGCACTCAGATAGATGACTTCATTCGCATATCTAATGGGAAAAAAAGAACTTCATCCCATGCATAACAATGGCAGTTATAGCAACTTGTACGTCTTTAAAATAGTGAGTTAAACAACAATAGTATTGGGAAAAAAGGGTAAACAAATCCTCTATCCACATCTAGTCACCAATGTACCTTTGTATATCAGTATCGATTGACAATGTACATACAAATTAGCAAGAAACAACAACAATACCTGTGGTACGAGACTCTTAAGATTTTTCTCCCAAATTTCTACACCTTGTGCAGTCCATGCGGCAACATTTCCATGTGTATCAGCAGTCACAAGTTCAATTTTTCCATCGTCATTGATATCAGCTGCAGCAACTGCTCCTTGAATTTCAGCCATTTCAAGAGGAAACTTTTCTCTCACCTTTCCTGCATACAAAAACAAGACGGTCCAATTTTAAGGTAAAAGGAAGTAACATGCCTCGTGGAGAAAAGAAAAATCAATTGATCACATGATAGGTCTAAGAACAGAATTGAAAGAACCATAGACTAGCAAAAATTAAAGAAATGAGATCCTTCAAGTTCTCTTAAATCCTTTCCTTCCACAAGTTAAAGGGAGCTCACCTCCCGTGATCGAAAAGAGTTCATATTGTGAGAGCAAAAGGAAACATACCTCAAGAAAAAGAATGTGAATTCAATACCGTAACTAAACTTCCCCCCTTAAAGTGGACCAGAAATTTGCGCAATACACCAGCCCAGTAATAAAATTCCAGTAACATTTACAAGGTGAATGTTCATGCATCTCCAGGACCGTAAAGAGAGAAACAAAATAGCTTGAATTCATTTCAATTCTAAGAAAAACTAATATTTTGTCATAAAGAAGACTAATGTGATCATATATGGCTACTGCATCCTTTCCAACTATTCTAAAATTTACAGCAACTCATGCAGTGACGACTTCATGGCACAAATTAGAAGCTGAAATTAGAATTTAAAACTAGTAATCATTGCAACACCACATGGTCAATGAACCAATCCCCAACCATATGTTGCAGTTAGAAGCAAGAAAATCAGTATTCAGAATATGAGATTACCATGATGATCCAAGACATAGAATAAACCAAAGGAGGTTCCAACAAGAATGTCCAAGTTCCCATCACCATCCAAGTCAACGACAGTTGGAGAAGAATATATATAAGCACGAAAGTTTGCAGAATCTGTACTCATATCTAATTGAGCTGTCCACTTAATTTGCTTTGTATCAAGATTGAAAACAACAATAGCACCAGCTACATATTTTCCAATATCAATATCACCCAATTCCTTCATATTCTCCGAGTTGCCATAGTACCTGTAAACTTAATAAAGGACCAATTACTATGACAGCCGAAAGGAATATTTCCTTGCGAATTTCAGAAAATACAACCACAAGGAACAGAAATTATCAAAGTTGGTAACATACCAAAGAATGTGATTTTTTTTATTGGTACATTTTGGAAAGCTCAAGGAAGGATTAAAATTATCAAATGCATTAAAACTGGTATATGAGGTCGAAAATCATGAAAACAAGGTTGTAACAGTACATTTATTTGCTGATGCTGGGTGTCAACTCTCTCAAACATTTGATGTCCAAACAAACATAAATATATCTCTATTTTCTCACATTAAACTATAATGCAACAACGGTCTTTTAGTTGATGTGGTAATTTCCACTTTTCAGTGGGTTGTAAAGCCAACCCAATTAAAGCTATTTAATGCAGACCCAGATCCTATTCTGAACTATTTGTTTGTGCAATAATGTAAAAACTACTGTTGGATATTTCTTATGCATAAATTTGACAGGTAACAAGGTTGTGTTTTGAATCTGCAGTTTTCTGTATGGATGAAAGCTTTAGCAAAATATAGACTGGACCCTTTAACTACAGAACTGAAATGTTATAAGTTGATCAGACGGAGTCCAAGTAGAAGTAGAGAACATAAAATGATATTCATTCGCATTCATCAAATAGAGCTTGTTATGATCAAGCTTCGTACAAAAAGCAGCAAAAGTAATGCTAAAAAATTTAGAAGCTAACTCACTCATGATCGAAGAAGTAAGAAACAGCTACGACCATTTCAGCCACCCCATCATTATCAATGTCGGCTATAACCTGATAATGAAAAGGGAAAGAAACTTCATCTTAGAGTCATAATTTAACCTAACAAGGAGATTTCTAAACTATGGAGGATTATTTACAAAAGCAACTCTGTTAACTCACAGGAGTGCACAAGATGTGAGAGTCAATGTTCACGTAATCCTCTGCTTTTTCATGTTGAACTTCCTTCCACTCCTCATCTCCCCACATTGTTTCATCAACATAATCATCATAGTCGTAACTGTACTCATCACCCAGTTCATCATTCTCGCGTAATAGCTCAAAAGACGAATCAGCATCAGCTTCCAAAGCTTCATCATTTTCTACAGTTGCAACATGTATGTCATTATTATCGTCGCTCTTAGACCCAGCTTCACCATCTTGTGATCCTTTTGAGCTGCTATCTTCCAGAAGCCGTCTCCCACTAGTTGTTCCATTCTCCAAATTAGTAATTCCATTTGGCTTTGAGTTCACTGAAGTATTGTCAATGCTTGTAGGTAACTTAATATTTGATTCTGTTGGGCTTTCATTCATTTTACTTTCATTCTCAGAACTAGAAACATTGAGAATTGTTTTTGATATAGTAGCTGAGTTGTTTATTTCAGGTAAACTTCCATGTATTCCAATAGTAGCAGAATGATTTGAGTGAGGCGTACTTCCATTTGGTTCTGAAAAAACAAACTAATAGTCGGTTCTCGTTGCAATAACTGCATTTCTTATTATAATATAAAGTCAGGTAATTTCTAAGCCCGTATAGGTTCTCTTCCAGAATCCTCTAAACATGGGTCATGAAAGGGGGCTGGATTAAGATTTCATTGGAATGTATAAATAACTCACGAGAGATTAATTTCATATTAGCAGCTTCCATCACAAGAAGGTCATCATGGACATCTGGATGGGAACGGTCCACTGGATCTGGATTTAAGTTCACATACCAATCTTTATGTACTTTGAGCCGAGGTACCTCTAATTTATCTGCCATCACATATCCTGATACCCTATGAAACATTTTTCATGAATTTCGAATTAAATCTAGTAGAAGTGTAAAACCCCACAAGTGAAAGCCATGAACAATATTATATAAAGGACGTCAAGATGATTACCTGAAAAATAGTACTTCACCGTTGTATGTTGCCAAAGCAATTTCTCTAACACCATCCTTGTCAATATCATATAGAAGAGGACTTGCATGCACCGTTGACTGGTGGAAAGCTGGCCAACCTAATAGAATATTGTACGCATAAGAAAAAGGTTGCTCCGTGCAAGAAAAGCTTAATGTGTGTTCATATTGCTTCAATAATTTCAATTCTATTGTACCTGGCATCTTGTCCCCATCAGAACCCTCTAGCACTTCAAGATAGTGCACAAAAGATGGAACCACTACATCAAGCTTCCCATCACTGTAGAAAAATGAAACGGTATAGTAAAATTTTGAGAATGAAGCTCAAATAACAGTATTCTGATAACTTTCTCTCAGACAATTGGTAATTATTGGTAAAGGGTTCAATCCATTTCCATGGTGTTATTCATGTATGATCAATCTCAATTCTGGAAATACAACGGAGATTTAGTAAAATATTGTAAATTTAGTTTTGTGTCAATGTAATAAATGAAATGGGAGATGTGGAAAACTGCAATCATTGGAGAATGATTGACTACTATATACCTGTTTATATCAGCGATCAAAGGAGTGGCATATATACTAGAACTAACTTCCGTTTGCCATCTTAGCTCCAAATTTCTGGGGCACTGTGTATTCAACAAAGCATCCTCGTCGCTATCACATACCACGAAAGAACAAAGTAAATTACGGAGCACATTCAATTATTTCGTGCACTCTTTCAGTGAATCTAACATCAATTGCAGTACTTTACCCATAACGAAAAACCACCAACATCTCGAGCCCCGAAAACAAATGTAAATGTATGACAGTCAATTGAAATGAAAAAAATAAATTATATGGGCGATAAACTTACATCTCAGGGTATCCAAGGGAATCATCGGTAGCTTCTCGTTCTCGAAATTTGTTTTTCTTAGGCTCCTCGCCATAAATGAAGTGCAGACGAGTACACAGAATTAAGCAAACAAGTAAAACCCTAATCACCAAGGATTTCATATGGTCTCCCAAGTCAGAAGAAAATCTAAAAAATGGAAAATCGTTTTCACTGATCGAACAGCGCGTACACGGGGAATGAGAAAATGCGCGCCTCCAAGTAGAGAAATCAAATATCGAAACTGGATCAAGTTTGTGTACAGTGTTGAAGTTATGCTCTTACTTCTCACCAATAATAACAAGAAGGGCCAATGTAAAATCACAAGAAAATTTTACGATTCGTTTATGCTCCTCGTGCTATTTGCTTTTGTAGTTATTAAATTTATTTGTTGGTAGCATTGTTAGCACATTTGACAGCGGATTGGACTGTAATAACTCCGATGGATTCTAATGTCACCCAAAAGTTCACTGATGGTAGTTTGAGGAATGAAAAATCCAAGCCCTCTAGGTGACATCTACAAAACTTAGTAGTGGCTCGATGAATGCCGTAGTAAGTGATCCACGAGTGAATTGTGATACAAGAGATTTGGCTGCTTAAGTCATAAATGACTTGAGATCTTAGTCAATAAACGACTCATCTCATATATAAAATGTATGCCATTTAAGATTTGTGCAATTGTTTGCCTGATAAATAATATATGGTGTCATCTAAAAGAACTTTCCATAGAAACTCTAATGATATGAATTTGGTACATTTTGATGTGTGTTGCCTCATGAAAACTAAATCTCTTAGGGGTGCTTCATATTTTGTTACATTTATAGATGATCAAGTGTGAGTTTATATTTTGAAATCTAAAGATCAGGATTTCGGTGTATTTAAAGAATTTCAAGCCCAAGTTGAAAGAGAGACAAAAAGATTGCAAATGTGTATCTGGACAAAAATGATGGTGATACATGGGTCTTTTTCATGAGTATCGCAAGAGCCATGGTATTCGTCATTAGATGACAATTTCGACATCGTTTGGCAGTTAGGATAGTACTGGATAATATTGTACTAAATCCATCAAATTGAACTGTACTGTATTATATTGGATTAAATACTGTAGTCCAATGTTTGGTGCTATATAGGTTAAAAAATTACACTACTTATACATTGTCTGGCACATGATAGAACTAGATTGTAAAATCATCTTTCATCTTTTATTCCTGAAACTACATGTTATTTTATATTTACAATCACAAACAAAAATATTTCATATTTTCAAGTACACAATACATTCCATTATTAAAAATTCTTTAAAATATATAAAGAACAATATTAATAGATACATTCAATTATTAAATAAAATGTGAATATTATATAAATATGTGAAAAAAGAGATTATCAAAAGAAAAATTTCCTTTGGGACTCTTAGTCCGGCCGAGTCTCAATGATGAGGACCTATTAGTTAATACGGTGATAATAATACTATTTAGTCTGACTGTATTAGCTAATCTGGACAGACTGTTAAGCCAAACGTAGGATAGTACTAAAATAGTATTATCCAATATTTTAGTATTATCATGTACTGGCAGCCAAACAAGGCCTTCAAAGACACCATAACTCAATGGTGTAGTGGAGAGATATAACAACACCACTGTAGAAAGAGCAAAGTGTATGCTATCAAATAAAAATCTACCAAGATCCTTTTAGGGTGAAGCATTTGTTATAACGGTAGACTTAATTAATCTTTCTCCATTAGCATCATTGGGGTGTCATATTCCATATAAGGTATGGACAAGAAAATATGTTTCATATGACCACTTGAGAGTGTCCGATTACAAATCTTTGTGCATGTTCTGAAGGATGAAAGATCGAAACTTGATAGCAAGATAAAGTAGTGTATCTTCATGGGTTATTGACATGATGAGTTTGGTTTTCTTCAGTGAGATCTGAATGACGGAAAAATAGTTACAAGATGAGATGTTATATTTTTTGAAGATCAGACTATTAAAGATTTTGAAACAGCTGTGAAGCCTCAATCAAGTTCTGATGACCTGATTGACTTAAATTCAGTTCCAACATCTACAAAGGAGGGTGATGGTATGGGTATTGATGGTGATCATGTTAATAAAGAAAAATGTTGACGAGCCAAGAGCATAGGATGCCCAATCAAAACTAGAGCCAACAATTGATTAGACTACTCAGGTATAAAGATCCAGTAGAGAATGAAATTTGTCTACTAGGTACTCTACATATGAATATTTTTATTAATATTGTTAACATTATATGAATTAATATTGAATGTATATGCACGTTGCACGTGTATTTTAACTAGTATAAACAAATAAGGCTATATAGGATAAAATATATTTTGACATAAATTGACCTTACCATTTCATAGAATTTCTTCATTGTCGCTCATCAAAATTAAATTTAAATATAAATAATTGTAAACTAAATGATTAATGACACTATATTTTTTTAATAATGTTGTTGATGAGAAAAATCAGTAGATGCGCCAAGACATCTAACTAGGTTGATACCTTCGTAGAACCTTCATCATCTAACTCAACCTAACATATTATTAAAATAAAAGAGACAACAAAAGAAAACATAAAGAATAAGTCATTAAAACCTAAATAAATGATTGTTACAAACATCATCAGAAAAAATGAACAAAAATTCAGAGCATTGCACTACAAGTATGAGTAACTATACTAGGGGACTTGGAAGCTAAACATCTGCAACCTGGTTACCCTCTCGATAAATATGAGTGACAAAAAAATCTATTTGAGTAAGAAAATTTAATCATCTATCCTAAGCAGGTTGTCAACGTCAATGGATCTTTCAAGATCTATAACCAAGAATGGTCACCGCATAAACAACATCACTTTTCAACCATAATTGTATTCATACCAATGGTCCAAGTATAAATAATCGCATGAATAGCATCAACCAACTGGGTCTCAAAAGAAAAATTAATCGCATAATTGATGACACTATTAACTTGTTTATTAATATTGTCTAAACAATTTTTAGAAATTCTTAAATTATTTGGTACGTATCTTATCATTAAATATTTTAAATTATTTACGTACCGTGAATGATTATTCAGTAATGCGTTGTACTATTCTTTTTTAATTACATCTCACATCATCATTTTGTTAGATTGTATTCATTTTTTTAACATAATATATAAATTAAACTAAGATACATAAAAATGTATGAAAGAAAACAAGATGCATAAAAAATCGTAAAAAATTAATCATATGTAATTTTAATGGTTAAGATACATTATTAAAAATACTAGAATTAGAAACGACTATATATTTGCTAATGAATATAAAATGTTTTTTATGACCTCAGGGACTCCCAAGGCTCTGACCTCGGGGACACCTGAGGCCTCGATCTCAGGGAATACTGCCCGCTCAGGGGCCAACACTTTTGGTGAGTTTACCGTCCCTAAGACTAAGCGTCTAAGGACCCTTGGAGGTCGCACAAAGTGTTCGAGTAAATCAACTAGTGTTTTGACTAAGTCTTAATACAGAGAGGTTCCGGCTCAGAGGAAGACTTAAGGGTAGGAAATCTCCCGCCTCAGTTCAAATAGGGCATATGAGTCAAGGTAGAAGTTTATAGGATGTCATCGTATACATTTAATGCACCTAGACCAATCAAAGAAAGGGGAGTGAGAAAAGGCATGAAGCCCACTACCCAAGGAATCAATCAACATGCGCTTAGCAAGGTGTCATCATAATCACTTAATATGACCGGTCCAATAGAGGTTGAGAAAGTACATTGTGGGATATGAGGATAGGCTGTCCTGACACCCGTGGTTATCACATGTTACCTCGCACCTCACCAAGCCAATTAGAGAAGCTTGAAGTTGGGGGTTGGTCCGAGCAGGCACCCCATCGGAGGAGAGGTTTGCTATTGTATGTAGACCAACCCACCCTTAAGGCCAGCTTCTCACTATAAACACCACAATAAATGCACGTTAAGAGGTTCGCAACAACTTTCAACTACTTCACTACTTTACTCTCATGCATCCATATATTGACTTAAACTTCGGAGGTGTAAAAAGGAGACCACCCCCACTTTTTCTTGGTCTCCTGCTTTACCTTCCCCATTTGCAGGTGTGGAGAGAGAAGTGGAGTAGAGATATTGTTGGCCTAATCTCACCTTCGAGATTTAGCCGTCAACAATTGGAGTCGTCTGTGGGGATGAAAGGATATATATACATTTCCTTGTAGTTTCACCAAAGAGTAAATAAAAAGAGTCAGAGATCCAATAGGACAATGAGATCTAGTCGAGGGCCCGACCCTTCTACGTATTCGAAGGAGGCCCCGGTTCCTGAGGAAGTGGCACCCCATGTACCCCAACCAACTTGAAGGGTTAATGTCTGAAGAAACCATTGAACCCAACGAGATGAAATTGCTAAATTGCAAAGGCAAGTCCAAGCCCTTACTCTAGCCCTTAACCATCAGGGTCGAGCCCATCACGTTGGGAACCATGATCCAAAGGAGGACATAGAAGAGGAGGTGGAGCAACGAGCCCAGACCGCTGGGATAAATACTGCACGATGATCAATTAAAAACAATAGGGCGTAAAATGAGGTTGAAGATACGACAAACAATGTTCTGGGGCTAGGCGCAGAGATCAAACAACTCTGAGAGTAGATAGACGATATTAGCCGTGTCCGAGCTATGGAGGTCCCCTAGTCGGCTAAGGCACTGCTTCAGCATGCAGAACCTTCATTCACAGAAGAGATCATGTGTGTTGAGATGCCCCACGGTTTAAAATGTCATCCATCATAACCTACGACGACACTAGGGACCCTACTAAACACTTGGAGACTTTAAGGACTTGGATGAAGCTTCAGGTACCCCAAGGGTTATCATGTGTAAAGCATTCCCGCTTACACTAACATCATCAACCTGTTTCTTAGTATCGACATCTAAAACCAGACTCTATTTCATAATTCGATGAACTCAGCAAGATGTTCATCCACCAATTTCTTGGAGGAAGAGACCAAAAGAAGCCTGCCACCCATCTCCTCACTGTTAGGCAACATAGGGACGAAAACCTACAAGACTATGTAATCAGGTTTAATGCGGAGGCCCTAAAAGTGGAAGGGTACAGTGATAGCATAGCCCTTACGACAATGATGGTCAGGCTAAGTGACAATAGATTATTATGGTCCTTGGTGAAGAAGACATCCACGAGTTTCACTAAGCTCCTTACCCGTGCCCAGAGTATATGAGTGTGGCTGAACTCTTAAGCTCACAAAAAGGGGACCGAACCAAGGATAAGCCAGGGGAAGAGAAGAAAGCACCCGACCAACGTGGAGGGAAGAATAGGCCTCGTGAGGAGGCAAGGCCACTTGAGCCAGGAAAGCCAAAGTCACTGGCGTCAACCGATTTGTTAACCTGACTCCACTAACAGCCCCCTAAGAGTATATACTCATGTAAATCGGAGATAAAGGATTGTTGAGGTGGCTAGAGAAATTGAAAGGAAATCCAGAGCACCAAACAAGAATAGATATCGCTTGTTTCACAAAGGCCATGGGCATCACACAGCTGAATGTCATGACTTCAAACAGGAACTTGAGAACCAAGTCTAAAGAGGGTACCTCAAGGAGTATGTATTCGTCAGACAACGAGAGCATAGTCCACCACTACCACAAAGAGCCGACAAGGAAACTGGACCCACATAAATAACCACTAAGGAAGTAAGAACCGTATGGGGATGACTGTAGGAGGTAACTCAAACCGGAGCCGGAGGAACCTAGCCCGACAACAAGGAGGGAACCTAACAACTATTACAATGCAGCCCCCCATAACCTCTCACTATCTCCATGGAGAGTCGCAAGCCACTAATACATGTTACTTCATACCTGCCCAAGAAGAAGTGGTCTTTATTAATCGAGACCTAGTGGTTGCCCACCACCCCCATAATGATGCCCTGTCGTGGACCACCGTTTACTTATCGATGGAGGTAGTTATGCTGACATACCAGGGATGGAATCCTTGATTAAAATGGGGCTTGATCCAAATGACTGCATTCTTGAGGCCACTAGCCTAGTAGGTTTTAGAGGAGAAATCATATTCCCCCATGGGAGAAACTCTAAGTGCATTCTTAATAGGGAACTGCTTATGCTGCAGCAGCTGGATAGTATTGCCAAGCTTAGTCCCTTCCATCTACAGCGCTTTGACCTCAGCAGTAGCTTCCTGAAGGTTCATGTCTTTCTCTTGCACATGTGAATGAAACGCCTCAACCTTAGCCAGGGCAGAACTCAAGTCATCTCTATATGCATCACACGTGATACGATAATCCTCGAGCTCTCAGGCCACCTGGGCATGTAGGCATTATATGGCCTCTAACTCCCCGGTCCAGCGCGTAGTGGCCTCATCATGTTGGCGTCGAGTAACTTCTAACTCCTCCGTCAGACGGGAAGAAGCCTCAATGTGCAGGAAAGATGTGGCCTATAAAGCCTCAACATGCTCACGACGGACCACCTCTAATTCACTTCCAAACAGGTAATCTGATCAGACGTCCATGTGTCTCGACCCATCAGCTCATTGGTAAGGTCCTGAACTTGAGACTTAAGAAACTCATTTTCCTTAACCACGAAGGACCCGCTCTAACGCCTCGATCCCTGAGGGTTTAACATACGTGTAAATTCATAATTTTGAAATCTCCAATTCGAAACATACCCTAATTTTGAGAAAATTCCCAAATTGAAATTCTTAATTCACACATGATAGAAAAACATTAACCTTAAATAGAGGAAGCATTAACTTATCCATGATCGGAATCTTAATCATTAAATAGCGGAAGCGATAAAGTGTATTAAATGCATAATTAATAAAATCTCAAAAAATTGAAATAAAGTTAAAACTTTAAGTCCATAATTCATGAAGCTTTCAGTAATCGTAATTTGTAGAAAAACATAACGTAAAATAAACTACTGAGTTAAACAGAAAACGTTTTCCCAAGTTTTAAATCAATTCATAAACAGAGAACATAAATTCCTCTAATTCAACTGGTTATGGCAGTCTCCCACTCATGCTACTCGTCATCACCATCTGCATCATAAACAACTGTGGGGGGATGACTATTTTAAAATACCCAGTAAGCAAACTCACATAATAACATGCATCCACATATCATAAATGCAATCATGACATAACCTAACTGAACATGACATATATCATAAATGAAATAAAGTAATGTACTTGATCATGACATGGATTAACATAGCACGTAGATAACACGTGTCTCAAACAGAATCATATAACAAACTTATTCATATCAAATCTTGGCATATTGCCTAGTTAACAACCTAATCAGAAGCGATCGCACGTGTAATATCCTGACCTTTCGTAAATGGACATTTTCGTAAAATTGATTTAAAAGATAATGTAATGTTAAAATTTGATTTTAAAGATGGGTTATTTGTATTTTTTGTAAAACTATTTTTAATTAGATAAGATTTATTCAAAGTTTGATTTTTTTAAAGGGGGAACGTGTTTTAGAGTATAATTTTAAAACTCACTCACACCATATGCTAAGTATACCCTAGTATTACCCTAACCCTATTTTATCCTTGTTTCGGCAATCTCACCCCTCCAATTAAAACCCGCTCACACCTATATGCATATACACACTAAGTTAGCCCTAACCTAATATTATATATACATATATATATTCTAAATCTTCATCTCTCTCCCAGCTCTCCCTCTCGCGTAACCTCTCTGTTGCGAAAACCCCATTGAAAAACCCACTGTTTCTCTTTCTTTTAGTTTCAGCCCCTCCTCTGTTTTCTTCTTCTTCAATTCGTTGTTCATTGGTCCATTGTCAAATTCAGGTAAATCTTATTCCTCTTCTCCTCCTTATTCTCTCTCTCCCTCTGCATTCTTTTCCTTTGTTTTTTTTTCACTGTCGTTGTCGCCGACCATTTGCTCCGATTAGTATTTCTTGATTCATTACTTTTCCTCTTATTTTTCTTTGGATTGTGTCTCTAACACTAACCCAATTTCTTTTAAACCATAAACTCTCAGATTTATTTTCTCTTGCACGAAGCAGCCTTCTCTTTCTCTTCTCTGCCTCTGCATTCTTCATCATTCTTTATGTTTGCCATTGAAGCATCTCGGTGAGTTCTCTCCTTTATCTATTTATATTTAGTTGGTTTTATTTTTTGCTCTCTTTGTTTTTCTCTCGTCCCCCCATCTCCGGAGGTTCCACCACTGGTGAGTTTCCCCTGTTATTTCTTCTTTCCTCTTTGCGTTGCGGGCTGCAACTGGGTCTTGTGACCCAGTTGGTTCTACCATGAACCGGTTCAGTTTAGCTGGATGGCCTGAACCTGTCCATCTGATTAAACTGAACCAGACTGGTCTGAACCATTTGACCTAAAGCTTTATCATTTGACTTATTACCCGATACATTATTTTTTCGACCTCACTCAGACCGCTTTACACTGTTTTAATTAAATCTATTTTATTTTAAGATATTAAAAATGTTTTTATATTGATTTATTTCAAAATAATTTAGTGATTATATATTTTTGGATTTCAGGTCATTAATTGTTTAGTTCATTCTTCCGCTTCGGGTAAGTGGGCTTACATGATGGTGTAACTCTCATTGTTATAAATGTATATGCTTTGTGTAAGTGAACTTATATTGTAATATGACTCATATGTGATAAATTTATATGCTTTCGATAAGTGAATTAACATTGTAATGTGACCCACATGTGATAAATAATATGTGTTATTCTCATCAGTTTTAATTGTCTATAAGAATGTTACATTCATATATATGTTTGTGTAAATTGACTTATATAATTATGTGACTCTGATATTATAATTGTATCATGTATTTATTATCTGTTTAACCATTTTTTCAATAATTATTATATTTCGTTAACACTTTGGTAATTAATTATTGTTCAGTTATTAATGTGATTATCATGAGATAAATGTTTGTGTATGACTGATTTTACGTTAGTATGTTATCATGTTTGATTCTGTTATATGTATCAGTATGCATTATATGATTAATTATTGTCATAAGTTGGATTGTGCAAGTCATGAGGTTAATTCTTTCAAGTGGTAATTAAGCAAGATATGAACTTAAGCACGACCCTCAGTTAACAAGAAATCAGGACTGTTCACATTTTGTTCTGTTAAGAGAATGGGGTGTCATCTGTTCATGATTTTGTCACACATAGGGTGTCATCTGTTCATGTTTTGGTCATACATTGTGTGTCGTCTGTAAATGTTTTTCGTCACTCATTAGGTGCCATCTGTTCATGTTTTTCGTCGCCTATGAGTGTCATCTGTTCTGTCGCTCAATGTGTGTCATCTGTTTTATCGCCCGATGTGTGCCATCTGTTTCGTCGCCCAATTTGTCATGATGTGTTTCAGTTAACGTTTGATCAGTTCTGATTAGGTTGTTAACTAGGGGATATGCCAAGATAAGATATGATTAAGATTGTTAAATGATTATGTTTGAGACACGTGTTATCTGCGTCATATGTTAAGCCATATCATGATCAAGTACGTTACTTTATTTTATTTATGATATATGTCAAGTACAGTTATGTTATGTCCTGGTTGCATTTATGACATGTGGATGCATGTTATTATGTGAGTTTGCTTACTGAGTATTTTAAAATACTCATTCCCCCACAGTCATTTATGATGCAGGTGGTCATAGCGAGCAGCATGAGTGGGAGACTGCCATAACCAGTTAGATCAGAGGAATGTATGTTTTCAGTTTGTGATTTGATTTAAAACTTAGGGAAATGTTTTCTGTTAAACTTGGTTATTTAAGTAGTTTATTTTACGTTATGATTTTTTACGAATTATGATGAGTGAAAGCTTAATGAATTATGGACTTCAAGTTTTGACTTTATTTCATAATTTAATTCAATTTTTTAAGGTTTTATTGAATATGCATTTAAGACACTTTATCTCTTCCGCTATTTAATGATTAAGATTCCGATCATGGATAAGTTTAATGCTTCCGCTATTTAAGGTCAAGGTTTTTCTATCATGGGTAAATTACGAATTTCAATTTGGAAAATTTTTAAAATTAGGGTTTATTTCGAATTGGAGATTTCAAAATTGTGAAATTACACGTATGTTTAACCCTCAGGGCGTTACAACACGTTAACTGAAACACATCATGACGAATTGGGTGATGAAACAGACGGCACACATCGGGCGATGAAACAGATGACACACATTGGGCGACATAATAGATGGCACTCATAGGTGACGGGAAACATGAACACACGGTGCCTCATGAGTGACAGAAAATGTTTACAGATGATGCCCAATGTATGACCAAAACATGAACAGATGACACCCTATGTGTGACGAAAGCATGAACAGATGACACATCATTCATATAGCAGAACAAAATGTGAACAATCATGATTTCTTGTTAACTAAGAGTCGTGCTTAAGTTCATATCTTGCTTAATTACCACTTGACTAAATTAACTTCATAACTTGCAGAATCCAATGTATGATAATAATTAATCATATGATGCATATTAATACATGTAATAGAATTAAATATGATAACATATTAACGTAAAATCAATCATACCCAAATATTTATCTCATAATAATCAAATTAATAACTGAAAAATAAACAATTACCAAAGGGTTAACAAAATATAATAATTATTGAAAAATGGTTAAACAGATAATAAATACATGATACAATTATAATATCAGAGTCACATCATTATATAAGTCAATTTACACAAACATATATATGAACATAACATGTTTATAGATAATTAAATCTGATGAGAATAACACATATTACATTTATCACACGTGCATCATATTACTATGATGTAAATTCCCTTACATAAAGCATAGACATTTATCAAACATGAGTCACATTACGATGTAAATTCACTTACACAAAGCATATACATTTATCACACATGAGTCATATTACAATATAAGTTCACTTACACAAAGCATATACATTTATCACACATGAATCACATTACGATGCAAATTCACTTACACAAAGCATATTCATTTATCACACATGGGTCATATTACAATATAAGTTCATACATTTATCACACATGGGTCACATTACGATGCAAATTCACTTACACAAAGCATATATATTTATCACACATGAGTCATATTATAATATAAGTTCACTTACACAAAGCATATACATTTATCACACATGGGTCACATTATGATGCAAATTCACTTACTTGAAGCGGAGGACAAAACTACACAATTAATGACCTGAAATCTAAAAATGTATAATCACTAAATTGTTTTAAAATAATTCAATACAAACACATTTAAATATCATAAAAAGAAAATAGAGATTTAATTAAAACAGTGCAAAGCAGTCTGAGCGAGGTCAGAAACAATGCTTTGGATCAGAAATCAAAAGATCAAACTTGCAAACGGTTCAGATCAGGCTGGTTCAGACCAATCCATTTCGATTTTATTAAATGGACTAGTTCAGACCGGTCTGACTAAACTGAATCGGTTCGGTTCAGGTTGAACCGGTTAATTGCATAACCAACTAGGTTGCAAGACCCAGTTGCAGCCCGCAATGCAAAGAGGAAAGAAGAAAGAATAGGGGAAACTCACCGGTGGTGGAACCTCCGGAGATGGGGGGACGAGAGAAAAAAGGAAAATAAACTAAATAGAAATAGATAAAGGAGAGAACTCACTGAGGTGCTTCAAAGCAAACACAGGGAATGATGAAGAACGCAGAGGAAGAGAATAGAAAGGGATGGGTGCTTCGTACGGAAGGGAATAAATCTGAGAGTTTATGGTTTAAGAGAAATTGAGTTAGGGTTAGAGACACAATCCAAAGCAAAATAAGAGGAAAAAATGAATCAAGAAATACTCATCGGAGCATATGGAAGACGACAATGACAATGGAAAAAAACAAAGGAAAAGAATAGAGAGGGAGAGATATAATAAAGAGAAGAAGATGAATAAGATTTACCTGAATTTGACAATGGACCAATGAACAATGATTTGAAGAAGAAGAGAAACATAGGATGGGATCGAAGAAGGAGAATAGAGAGGGAAGGTAAGGGTATTTACTGATGGAGAGGCTACGTGAGAGAGATGAACAGTGAGAGATTTTGGTTAATTGACAATGTTATCTTAGGGTTTTTCTTTAGGTGTGTGTAAACATATGATGTGAGTGAGGTAGAGAAAGAGGTAGAACATGGGGGTTTCGTTGAAGGGGGCTGCCCAATAGGGAAGAAGAGATGAGATATAAATGTAATATAGGTTAGGGTTACCTTATGTTGTATGCACAAGCATAGATATAGGTGAGTTTGAGGAGGGAGAGACAAAAGCCGAATAAAACCAAAAGATAAGGTTGGGTTGGCGTTGGCCTGGGGTGTATATGCACAATGGTGCGAGTGTGTTTTAAAATAATATAATAAAACACTTTTAAATTTTAAAAAATCAAACTTTGAATAAATCATATCTAATTAAAATAATTTTTACAAAAATTACAAATAATCCATATTTAAATTCAAAATTTAAAATCACATTTTTTTAACTCAGCTTTATAAAATTTCCCCTTTACAAAAGGGTCTGGGTATTACACCTGTCTTCCTTAACTTTCTGGGTCGATATACGGGCAGCATCCAGGTCAGTTTTGAGTTGAGCCTTGCGCTGCTCCAATAGAGCACACGACATAGATACCTGAAATAAATATCAATTAATAAACCTTATTAAAGATAAAGTAAACTAAAGAGAAGGAAAGAATATAGAGATCAAACTGGATGGAGGCAGCAACACTAATAGAAGAGAGACATTGGTCCCCCAACTCTAATAGCCCCAAGGCCTCATCAACCATGAATCACCACTTGTGCTTCTTCGAAAAAGCCCCCTAACTAATGAGGAACTCATGGCTCCGGTCGACGTTGTCATCGTCATTATTAGAAGCAATCACTTTAGGGAGTTCCTTAGTCTCGGAAGGGCCAGTACACTTATCAAAGGTAGAAATTCCCTAAGACTCCCCAGAGCCTCTAGTATCATGAACTTGAGTGCGAGTGTCCATGGGCATCCCCCTGTCACCTCCTCCAACATAAAAAAAGACCCCCGAGAGCTGGGTCAACTACCTCAACACTAGGGCCTCTACCGGTACCTTCAACCCCTATAGCACCAGGA